>JAFIDM010009631.1:43089749-43169410 GCA_023159025.1 Thereuonema tuberculata | reverse complement strand
AAAAACAAAATCTAGCATGAAGACTTACCTGATTTCTGTGACATCAGATTTGTCCAGATCTTCTAAAGCTAACTTTGCATTTTCTAAAACAGGCATTGCTTGCCTTAGTACATCTTCAGCTTCTTGCTAAGACATACAATAAAAGCAACCACGCTTATAAAAACTTTTCAGGCTTTCTCTAATTTATTATAAGAATGTACAGTCATATTGTCAATATTATTTATAACAGTATCATAATTTGGTTTTTAAATACAAATAACTACAGCTATCTAAGATTCATTCAATAATAGCTTTTATTTCCCAGTTTGATGTATTCATAATTTGAAACAAAAATGATGAAATTTTGTTATACCCATTTTTACCATGGCATGCCTTTCCTTTACCAAAATGCCATAATCTTGAGCTTTGTAATTAATTAAAATAATAAAATTTAAAAACTGGAGGAGGAGCTAAGCATCAGCTAGCACTTATTACTATATTTTAAATGGGAATATGGCACAGTGACTTAAAATTACAACCCAGTAGATTCAAGGGATGCTAGTTTAAATCCATTGTAGCCCATTTGCTTTTATCTGTTGCATTAAGTCTGGTTAGCAACAGGTACCACAATTTCACATCAGCAGGGGCACTGATTCTTCACTGATGAATACCACTTCTTGTGCTTGGTTGCCGCAGCAAGTCCTGTGCTTCTTCTGTCATGGCAGCTTCCCACTTACGGATGCTCTGCTTTTTTCCCAAGAACAAGTGTCTTTTATTGTCAAAGATCAAGTGATTGATTAGTCTACTTCAATTTGGGAGGAAGCTATCTCATGCTAAAAAAAAAAAAAACTCCTCCACTCACTTTCTACAAAAGACTGCCTCATCAATAGGAACGGGAGAGAGCACTCAACAAGGGGAGAAAAGAGAATTTTGAACTATTTTGAATGTAACAATATTTTTCTATTTTTGATTTGCATCAAACCCCAGTTATACAATTTTCAAGATGGATGATAATATATAAATGAGAATAGGTGAAATTTATGCTGGTTTTCGTTGAGCTAGGAAACATTATGGTATAAATGTGAAAAATGCACAAGCGAGAAACATACACTATATGGCCAGAAGTATCCGGACACCCCATGGTCGGAACGCGGAGGCTCCTGAGGCACATATTAATATGATGTCGGTCCCCATTTTGCATCGATGACAGCCTGTACACATCTGGGAAGACTTTCCACCAGGTTTTGATATGTGGTAGCAGGAACTGACTTCCAGACAGACATGACAGCTGAAGTGAGTCCGGTCACAGTGGTTAGGTGCGTAATCTGTGTTTTATTTCGTACCACAAATGTTTAATGGGGTTGAGATTGGGGCTCTGAGACGGCCAGTCAAGTTATGGAACACCCATGTCGTCAAAACCCTGGCCGTATAAGCTTCGATGTGTGTATGGAACAGTAAACCTGCTGGAAGAGAAACGGGCCTTCCCCAAACTGTTGCCACAGAGTTGGGAGGGCACAGTTGTCCAGAATGGCCCAATACATCGCAGAGTTTATGTTGCCCACCACAGGAACTAAGGGATCCAGGCCGAAACACGAAAAACACCCCCACACCATTATGCTGCCGCCACCAAACTTAACAGTTGGCACAATGCAATCGGATAAGAAGCGTTCACCGGGCATCTGCCAAACCACATGCATCTATCAGACTGCCAGATCGTGAAGCGAGATTCATTACTCCATAAAACGTTTTTCCACTCCTCCACAGTCCAATGGCGGTGAGCTCTGCACCATTGCAACTGACACTTCGCATTGATGGCAGAGATGTTCGATTTGTGAGTGGCCACACGGCCGTGGAAACCCAAGTACTTTAGCTCTCGGCGAACAGTCCTGCTGTTAGCGATAACACCCAATGCATGTTGGAACTCCGACGTCATCACTACCATTGGAGATTTGCGATTTTGCTTCTCTCATTGGAGACTTGTGATTTTGCGATGGCTACAGTCAGTCAGTTTTCTCGGTCTACCACTTCATGCAGCTGTTGTTTCACTGCCTCGATGTCTCCATTTTACAATTACATTACTCACAGTTGATTTCAGCATGTGCAGTATGTCCACAATTTCACAAACTGATTTCCTACAAAAGTGGCATCCTATTATCACACCACATGTTCGAAGACACTGAGTTTGCCTGACTTACTCATTTTATCGGGAATGCAGAATTATGACCGCCCAAGCCCCCATCAACGCTTTTATACCATCCGATGACGCATCACACCTCCTGACCTGCCTGATCCACTTTGTCAGAAGGGTGTCCGGATACTTTTGGCCGTGTAGTGAATCAGGGTTTTACTGTATTTTACTTCTTAAATGATTATTCTAATTAGATCCATAAAAAAAATTACATTTGAAGTTAATTGGGAAAAAAGAAACAATGTAAAAGATAATACACTACTGTTTGTGAAAATTGCAAGACCAAGAAAGAATCACACTATTCAAATGAAATTTATGTCACAGATTATTCATGTTATAGTAGATAATAGATTACATTTGCAGAGCTATACAAGATTTTGTCACTTCAAAATTCTGCATCACGTGAAGCCACTTCGAGCAACAATAACAGATTTTATACGACATGGCACTGAATGGAAGAGGTTTTTGATATTTGTTCTTGAGAATAGTTTGCAAGGCTGCTTTTATGAGAGGCCAGAGTCCATTTGTGGTGGATGGCAGAGAGGCTTACCTACCATGAGAGTCAGTTGCTTACTTAACATGTTCCAAGCATGTTCGATCAGGGATATATCAGATGAAAGTGCAAGCTAGGGAAGAAGCGGCATCTGCAGTGCTTGGAAGAGGTCTTGGACCTTCCAGGCCCCATGGGGTGAGTATTGTCCTGCTAGAATATAGCACCAGAACAACTCTGAAGAAAGGGTATCACCTCTGCCTCTAAAACATCCCTGATGTATCATTGGCTCTTGACGGTTCTCTGAATTCGTATCAGGCGATACTGCAAATTGAATCCAATACACTTGGCATTGGGTTGGAATCGTGCTCAAATTTGCATGCTGCAAGCTGGTATTGATGACTTCAAACATATGGGACATCATGCCTCAAGTTGAATCATAACTCATCAGAAAACACGTGTTGCCAAACAGCATGCCGATGTCTGTGTTTGAGGCTACATTGCAGTCTGAGACATCTGTGGTTGAGGGTCAAAGGAATTAGCATCAATGGGCTGCTTAACAGTCCTCTGTTAAGCAGATAGCATAACTGTGATGGAGGTCAAGGCCTGACCTGTGACAGTATTGCACTGCTAAAACTGTGGATGTCGCTGTGCAATCGGTCACTGCCATGCAGTAGAGATGTCTGTCATACAGTGCAATCATGCGATTTTGTAGTTGTGTTCCTGAATTTCTGTGCATCTGAGTCTCATCTGTCCATTGATGTCACATCTGCATCACTGTACTGACATTTTTTCCTGTACGAGTGGCAATTTTGCAGTAATAAAATTCAACTTTTCTCATTCGAACAATCCTTCCTCACTGAAAGTCTGCCAGATGTTCGTAATGCAACCTTCTTTGGTGATGAGGCTTAGTGAGATACAAGAAACATCCTTTCAATCCAATGTTGGCTCTTCACTGATTGCAACATCTCATTTGAGCAACCTATTTATATCCAAGACTGGAAAGTGCAGAGGGTGCTGCTCCAAAACCGCATGAGCATTTTCACTGACATTATAAGCATTTGCATGTCCCAACCTGATGTACATATCCTCCAAGTTTCAAGCTAATACCATCAGTCCTTCATGGTGCTGCAATTTTCACAGCAACAGTGCATTTCATTTAGGAAAACCAGAAAATATTTTAATAGAAGTGAAAACAATGATCTCCTTCATGCATGTAAAAAGAAACTGTGATTTTCACAATGAGTAAAACGAGAAGAAAATTTTTCATGAAAACTCTGATAAATATCTTGATTAATTCCATATAATGCTGTAGATATTGAGCATCTGTAAGATGAATTGTCTTTGCACAATTGAACCTCTGAAGTATGATCTGTCATGAGTGTTTCATGATGAAGAGGGGAATGTTGAAGATCCACCTTCATTTAAATCTCAACAAAAAAATCTCAAAATACCAAATTCTTATTTATTGTATTTTTTGTTAGGCACAGAAAAACATTTTTGAGCTTCACTCAAAAGCTAAATTAACATTATCAGCTACTAAATTCACAGTTAGAAGTAACAAATGGAGGGTTCAGAAGCCAATCAGTGTGAGTCAATAAACCAAAAAATGAAATAGGTTTTTCAAAATTATTTACCAAAAAATAACAACGTTCGTAAATTTGAAGAATAAATTTTTTATTGAAAGATAATATAACTAAACACTTAGAGGAGTGATTTGGGCACTTTGTCAACCGAAAGTATAAACACTACAGTATGACTTACAGAAAAATTTCAATTTAAAAAAAATGACTCACACTGATTGGCTTTTGAACCCTCCAAATAATGAAGAATTATTTATATCAAACTAAAATTATACATGTTTTGAAACATCATGACTTCTTTGTCATTAAATTACATCCCATGAATTGGCTTTTTTAAATATATTCTTAAATTTTCATAGGAAAGCTTAATAATAATGGAAGGAAAGTAGGATATAAAAAAACCCCACTATTTTACAGCTAATCTGATCATATGAAAGTATTAATTTTACTTCATCAAAATTAGAGAAATGTCCATCAGCACTAGTAAAAATTATATTTTTTTTCTTCAATTTCTTTATTATTAAAGTTTATTATATGTTTGTTTGTTTTTTTTTCTTTTTTTTTTTAATTTTCAGGAATTAAACCTATATAAGACTTCCTGCTCCTTTAGAAGGAATGGAGTAGATTACAGTTTTTCTTCCACTGATTCATAACTTTTTTTTCTTTTTTGAAGTTAATCTTATTATTTGCTTTATAAACAGTTTATATTTTAAATTTCCTTAATATGTTACCGACTACCTTTCAAATGTTAGTAATGAATACAATCATTGCATATATTTGTTTTCTTTCTCCATCTTTTGATCATTTTTATGTTCTATATACGTTTTTTTTAAAGAAATTCTAATACTATAATTAATAAATACTAATTAATAAATTACTAATGAGCATTTAAAATAAAAATTTGATTTCATTACTTAATAACTCAGAATTAGAACAACTAGAAAAACTTTCTTTAAGAGTATATTTCATGATTAAGTACATTAGGACAATAATTTGCAATTCTATTAATGTTGGTTTCCTATAAACTGTTACTGCTATTTAATCCTTGTTATTTATAATTAGTACACCCAAAAAATGCTGAGACCCTTAATTATTTTCAAATTTACAGATAAATTGACATCAATTTTATTCTTATATTTTAAAATTTCTTCAATGTTACATCTTCTAACAATGATAAAAATCATCTAAGAAACATTTATAAAACATATTTCATTCTCAAATTCCATCAAAAAATATTTTTCAATATAGTACACAACATAATTACCAAACTTGTAAGACACAGGTAATCTCACCATCACTCCTTCATTTTGTTTAAAAATCTTATTTTCAATTTTTAAAAAGTGATTCTCAATAAATATTCTCAATAATTTACAAAAAGTGTAACTAATTTAAATACTTATGTTACAAGTAATCCGTTTTCAATAATAAAATTCCTAAGTTGCATCATTTGTATTTTATGACTGATAAGATATATAAATTAGTAACATCAAAAGAACACGTCATATAATTATTATGGATAAAATTAAATCTTTTTTCTAAAATTCCCAATAAACTCATATGAAAGATTAAATGAGGTTCATGTAATAGTTTTAGATTTTTGAGAAAGAGCAGCAATTACATCTCAAGTATTTTCAGAACATATTAGATTCATAAGACAATCAAGAATATGAAAAATCAGAATTGATAAAGCATGGCTTAATGTTCAATTATAGAACTCATAGATACAACAATCGTAGAAATAGTAAATAAAAAATAATTTCCCATTGAATTATACTATCTTCTTTACTTGATTCCAAAACGTAATTCCAAATTTCTGAGAATTTTGCAGCAGAAATGACAGCCTTCCAGATAAGTAACCATTAATTATATATTCTAAAACAAAGATTCACTAAAGCTAGCAAAGGGCTAAAACATTTAACAATGATGTATTATGAGAAAAGAAAAAAAAACAAAAGAAAAAGAAAAAAAAGAAAGAGAATTAAAAGCTCATTGATCAATAGAAGAAGGGTTTTCATTATAGTTGTTTCATTTTGCTACTTGTAAAGACAATGACCAACAAAAGAATGAATCTGTTATTAAAAAGTCAAAGGCAATTAAAAAAGGCACATTTTTTAAATAATTCTGTCATTTTTTTTTATCAATTCTTTCTGACATGCATTCAATCTGTTTTGACAATAATTAGCTTGTCTGTTTAAATTCTACTGTACTGCATTTCCAATTTCTAAAATATTGTATGGTATATTAGACGTAATAAATGAGAAATTTAGAAATAAAAATACTTTGTTGTAAAATAATAATGAAGTAAAGTAATATATAAAATAATAATTAATTAAAATAATATATAAAATAATAAAAGTGAAATACCTTTTCGGCTGATATAATTTTACTTTGTTCTTCAATTTCTCTACTTTTATTTACAGCAAATGTCTTCTTTTCAGTTGCAATAGTTGTTCGTTCAGCAATTTCTATTAGAAGTGCTTCACAGGCAATAGTCTGTTCAGCAACTGCTACTTGCTGATAAACTAATTTTTCATTTAATACTGTCAGCTGAACGCTTGCCTCAGCAATTTTGGTCATTCCTCCAGCCAGCCTCTGACACTATTAACAGATTTAAAATAAAAAAAGTAAATGAGCATATCTTGAAGCTTATTATTATTAATTTTATTATAATATTGATAAAAGTAATTTGTTGGGAATTTTTTTTCTGCTGTATTTGTAGCCATTCAGTGCTCGTCTATCAAAAGAAGTTGATTTATCTTTAATCATGCGTCTCTATTAGCATATTAAGTCTCATTATGTGGTATCTATGCTCAACTGATATTATTCAAAGTTAAAAATCAGCCTAAGGAAATGGTTATTAGTCCCTACACAAGACTTCAGAGTTGCAATGGATGCAGTACAAATTTACTAACAAAAGAAATTAGCTTCATTTTTTAATCATCGGAATCACAGTGGTGCCTAAAAAGCAAACATAAACAATAAAAACTCACTAATGAAATATTAGTTAGAAAATTCATGTTTCATTTAATAAATATGATATTTTTAATTAATAAAATTAAGTATTTATTTAAATTTTCTCTCTACCCATATATATTATTTTGCAGATATCGGATTTTTATGTGACTTCCATAAAATGTTTCTAATATGATTATTCTGTCAAACATTTTTACCTGAAAACACTGGCAAACAGAATAGAAGAGTGAAAGCCTGCACAGTAAAATTAAAGTGATTACTTAGCTGGAAGAAGATCAAACGTAATCAATTTCAGAAGAAAACAATAGATTCTGAGAAACTGCACAACAAAGATTGCCTTAATTATAGAGAAATGTATCTACCTTATAAAAAATTATTTAAGTGTAATCAATGGGTTATCAAAGTAACAAGTCCAACTTTGGACTCAGCACGGATAGAATGTGGTTAATTATAAGTGAATGTCAGCAATTGGAAGTTAAGGCACAGGACTTGGAAAGGAAAACAGAAGTTAGATCAACAAGAGTAAATCTGCAGTGAAAATGAAATAGGTTGAAATGGAATTTAACTAAAAGCAGATGATCTCTAGTGCAAAAAACTTCTTTAAATATAGAAAACTTAAAATAGGCATAGAAATTGAGTAAGAAAGGCAAACTGAGAAAATGATAGAAGAAACTGTTGCATTTGTGAAAGAATTTGTGGCTGACTAAAGGAATGGATTGCTCAATATATACAATTTTAGTGGCAGAACAACATCAAGTAGATAAGTGATAGCAGGAGGTTCACTGTAGCTGGAATGGAAAAGTAGACATTCTAGAAGATCAATCACAGAAATATCTGAAATCTATCAACATAGCATTGTTTTGTGTGGATTGGATAGACCTAAGCTGTAGACAGATTCTTCTCAGGAAAACAATGAATTAATATCAACAGGAGCCAACAGACAGAAAACTTACTTTATTTTATATGGAAATCTTTCATGCCAGGATAATGAAAATATGGAGGAAGTCTTGAAGAGATGGAAATTTTACAGATCCTTAAAAAGCAGTTTTTTGATAGCAGCATGAAGAAAAATAATATACTCACAGGTGCTACAGAGAAACAGAATATACTACAAATATGATGTGAACAGGAAGTTCAATAATCACTATCAAGTTCCAAGGAGGATCCCTCTTATGAAAGAAAGGTAATAAAGTTCACAAGAATGATGGAAGTTAAGAAGAAATTCATCAGATGCAACAATTGGGCTGATTGTGGGATTTCGTTATAAGAAATAGAAGGAAGGTTCTACTTCATAAAAGGCATTATGGAATATTTCCAGACATCAATGCAAGAAGGGGTAAATGAGATATGGCTTGCTAAGATCTCTTGGGGTATCCATTTTAAGTATGATAATTAAATGACAGATTTTCAACAATTTTCTCAGGAGCATGTCTGACATCTGATTTTTTACTTCTAAAATAATGATTCCCATAACTCCTACATCCATACCAAATATCATGGACATCAGGGATACATTACTTTGATCTAAATATTATCTAATATTGAGTTTGGTCTCAAAAAAACAGGTTTCTTTATCAATTATTTCTTAAGTACAATGCTTGATTCCAATTTCATTAATTTGAAACATTGACACTAAAGACCATTAAGTATATGCAAAAAAACATGCACACATCAGTTATATTTGCTGTGATCTCAAACAGGATTCATTTTTGAGGTATGGGCCATATATGGTGATTTTTCAGTGATCATTTATCAAGAAAATGACCTATTCCTGTTTTGTTTTCTTTTTGTTTTTATTTTCTGAAATACTGACCCCCACCCCCATGACTCCTAAATAAATGCAAATTTCATGGCTAATGGTGGTTTTAGAATCTCATATCTCATCCATTCTTGGGTATGGATAAAACGTTTTTCGACGATTATTTCCTACACAGCTGATTGCCATGTTTTTTAATGTCAATCTCAAATATCATGAACATCATTTGGGAACTTGTTGAGATTTTCATGGGTATCTATTTTAAGTATGGCAATTAAATGATTTTTTTTTATGATTAATGAATATAGTAAAAATTTACCTGTGCAAGAATATCAAGGTCTTTCTCACTTAAAAGCTTTAGGTAAGTACTGATAAAGTCTAAGAAGTGCTTAGGGCTAACAAAATTCCTACGACGCAGTTTCTGTAAGAACAGCTTGGATGCAGTATCAACTGACTGATGAACCAGAACAATATGTCCAATAAGTAACGCATGGTATTGTTCCGGAATTTGTTCATTCTGGGAAGAAAATAAAAAAAATATAAGTTTTAGGAGCAAAATGTAAAATATTTTTCAATAAGAGTTCTATACTATAACCTCTAGCAGCAGATGGACTTGGAAACTATAGTCAAGCTCCTTCCCATTTATTCCATCCTCTATGGAATAGGGGATGGAATGCTCCATGGCATGCTTTTTTTTATTAAACTATTTAGCATTAGTCTTGCTTTAAATATTTTTGAAAATCAGTATAAAATGCATATCATTTGTTTAATATACAATTAAAATAGCCTATATTATTTACATATTAAATAATATAGACTGTGCAATTCCTTATTTTTTTTTGAAAGCTGACACTTGGCAACACAGCTAAAGAAATTAATTGTATGTAATTAAATCATGATTAAGATATTTCTGTAAAAAGAATTTTTAAACATAAAGATATTACTAAGAGTCTGTAAAGCTTACATAGACTAACAAGGGTACTACATATATTTAAAATGGATTCTGGGATGGGACTGGTACTTGAGGAAAGAATAAAAGGGGCTGAATCTATTTGGCATATCAGACCTATTAAGTAAGGAATTTATCCTCTAAACTTCAGTATAAACATTGTTTATTGCCCAACTTTTGAGCACCACTGTATGTATATAAGGTAAGTTGGAGTATTCCTTTCAGGGCATGATAGTGGAGCTCCTTTGCAACTGATTTAACCAAAGTATACATATGCAAAACTCAATGATTTTTGAAATACGTTAATTTTTGTGGGTTTTTTTTTAGAAATGTACTCCCGAGTACTATAATAACAAAAATAAAAAAAAATCAATCTTTTTTTTTTTTTGGAATATTTCCATTTCCCTTGTTAGTTTATTCAGTAATACAGTTAATATAGCAAACATGTTAAAAACTTCAATATGATAAAAATACAAGAGCTAAAACCTACACTTGTTGTAAAAACCTTCAACCCAATTGTATATTCAAGTGGATTTATTTCTGAAATTTGATAATACAATAAGTGTACAAGAACTTCTTTATTTCTATACCTCATTCAAAACACAAAATGAACAACACAAAAAGTTTTATAGAAATAACAAAATTTATCCCAAGGTCACCTAAACAGAAAAAGGGGAAAACAGCATTGATAGGAATATGACTAACCAAAATAGTTATAAAGGTCTCAAAACATTGATTCATGTGGTGAATAAGATTATTATTGATAAGTCCAGTTGGCAGCAAAGCCCATTCTTTGAGAAGAGCCAATCAGAACTCCCGCAGCCTCTGGAAAGGGAATACTATTCATCCTCCTAAGATATCTCAAACATGCTCTATTGGGTTTAGGTCTGGAAACCTGACTGGCTATTCCATCTGAGCAATGTCATCACTTTCAAGGGATTTGCTGATCTGGTTAGCTTTATATGGATAGTTATTAATGACCACAAAAACAAATTTCAGACCAACTGCACCCATATAACAAGGTGAAAAAAAGGATTTCAGGACCTTTCTTTGTACTGCTGAGCTATCAAGAGTCCTAGTCTCAAAGACCCTGAGGTAAGTGTGACCATCTAACACTATGCCTGTCAACACCATGAAACCATCACCCTTTCTCTAATATTAGAAGGGTGATATCATGTTCCAAGTTATTTTCAGGTCAATACATGGGAATCAGTACGTAGGCTGAATACTGACTCATGAGAAACAGAAATTTAGAAACTTAGCAGTCACGAAGTTGGCAATTCACTTTAAACAGTTTCTTCTTTGAGCTGCTGTCAGCAGACCACAGACTACAAGTCTTCTTATATAGAGAGATCTCTAATACAGTCTTCAAGACATAGTACACTGCAATCACACAGTCTATCCTAGTGTTTCCCAACCTTTTTTGTGCTATGCCCCACCTAAAGTATCTAAAGTATGCTTGCCCCACCAAATATGACTTCCCCAACCAAAAAAAAACGACTTTTTGAGTTTTACAACCAAAAAAAAAACGACTTTTTGAGTTTTACAATCAAAAAAAAAAAAAAAAAAAAACGACTTTTAGAGTTTTACAATTTTCCAATTGCCCCCCTTAACAATCAAATTGCCCCACATTGGGAAACAGGGGTCTATCCAATGGATAATAGAAAGCTCCAAAGAGAGTTGACATGATGATAAGGCGAGATATCATTTGGCAGTTGTGTCTAAATAACAATTGTCTAGTATTGTCATAGCCCTTGGATGACCATGGCCAGGTCTTCAAGACATCTCTCCTATCTTTTGGAAATGTTTCCATAATCTGACACAATATTTATGGAGATATTCATGACCATGAACTTTTATCTGGCCTGCTTCCATGATACCAATGGATGACCACTTCAAACAAATGTGTAAATGCCGCCATAATAAAGCAAACAGTACAACAAACTTACTGATTCTTTGCACTGCATCCACATGTCAATGAACTATGGGAAGGAAGAGTAGCTGCATTATGTCAACATTCCATAAATACATATGACACATTGGAAGTTTTTTTCTCTCTCTCTCATTTGATTACTTATGTAACTGTTAGTTTACATGCCAACTTACACTTTAAATCCATTGAATTTTTTGAAAAAAACAAAAATAAAAAAAAGTGTTTGATCCTTTCATTTGCGCAGGAGACATTGGTGTACCGAGGATGGTTGATAGGGTTGTAACTCCTTCAACTACATCCTAAAATGAAAAAAATCTAGGATTCTGAACCTGGATTTTTTTGGTTGGAAAGTTCATCTGTTTTTATAACCCCCCCCCCCCCAATTGGAAAAGAACACAACTTGGTTTTTTTTTTTGGTTGACGACCATCATAACACCTTCCATTTCACAATCCTGGGTAAACCAATGACATGAGAGTATATAAACTAACAGATTTCTCAAGCAAGAGGTGCCATGGTGTACTGCAAGACAGAATGTTCCTGGGCAGGGCAACTTGGTGAAGTCCTCCTATTGGGTTGGTGCGAATGAAATGTCCGATGCAGAATAGTTTTGGAGATAGCCTCTACCCACAGGGGAATGGATGCACCCACAGGTTTCGTGGGTATTACATTACAGAGTTACCATAAATAGCTATCATGTGTGTGAGGAACAAGTTATAGGAGTGGTTTGTTTGACGTAAATGGCTAGCAAAGTAAACATGCAGAATTCAGATGTGAGAGTCATTTTCCTTTATGAATTTAAACTGGGCCATTCTGCTGCAGTTGCTATTGGAAACATTAACATAGTGTTTGGAGAGAATACAACCAATGAGCGAACTATTTGGCAAAGTTTCAAACTTGATACGGATACGGAGATACGGATCTGCAAAATGAAGCATGAGGTCACTGAGCTGTTGCAGTTTCTAATGATGTTCTGCTAAGTATGATTGAAGTTGACACACGGAAAACATGTCATGAGATAACAGCAGAGGCGTCTGGCTGCAATGGGTAAGGTCATAAAGCTGGACACTTGGTGCCTCATGAGTTGACAACGGCCAACAAGACTAGGCTTTTGGAAGTCTGCTGGTCGCTCCTTGATAGGACAAAACAGGAATCTCTACTGCACCAAATTGTTACCTGCAACGAAAAATGGATCCTATATGATAATCAGAAATGGTCTGCACAATGGTTAAGCAAGGCACAGCCTGCTAGATGGCATCCCAAACCACTCCTACACACCAAGATGATGCTCCTTGTGTCGTCTACAGTCAGGGTAATTCATTGGAGATTGTTGCCAAGAGCCCAAACCATTACTGCAGAATGTTATTGTGCTGAACTACAGCAGATGCAGAGAAACAACCGGCTTTGGTCAACAGACAAGGTATTCTTCTGTTGCAGGACAATGCCCGCCTTTATGTCGCACAAAGAACAATGCTGACACTAAGTGAGTTGGGCTATGAAACACTGCCTCATCCTGCCTGTTCCCTGGACTTGTCTCCTACAGATTATCATATGTTTCGTCTCCTGAATCTTTTCCTGTCTGGGTAACAGTTCAGGGAGAACACCGAGGTTCAAGGTGCAGTTAATGACTTCTTCGGGTCCCAGCCACAAGATTTTTTTTCATTCTAGGATCATGGCCTTGCTAGACAGAAGGCAACTATGTGCTGATTCAGAGGGAGATTATTTTGACTAGGTAAGATGTCCTAATTTTCAGTTATTGCCATCCAAGTGTGATGGTCATTTTCCGGACATTTCATTCGCAATAACCCAATGCAACTTTATATTACTTAATAGATTTGTATACATTTTAAATCTGTTAATTTTTGCTAATTAATTAGTTAGTTATTTAATTAATGAAATAGTAAGTAAGTAAAATACAGGGTGTTTTTTGAAATGTACTGACAAAAATGTTCTACAAAGAAAAATCAGTAAACAATGTCCAATAAACATAGGGCCAGATATACACCGTAAGAGTTAATATCCATTATTACAATTACATTAGATTATGCTGTATTAATACATAATACTGTATGTAACTGATACATACAGTAATGATACTGTGTAGATATATATAATGTTACAAAAATTACAAAGAAAAAAAACTCTGATTTTTATTGCATATGTGAATAAGTGTACAAGTAGGTAACAACTGATAAAGAAATAAGTGTACAATGAAACCTCCACCCACAACAGGAATCAAAGTAAATGTTTGAAATGTCTCAATACAGGTACGCAAACATTGGGATAGAGAATGTCTAATTCTCTGATAAATTCCCAGTATGTTCCAAATTAGATTAAAACTGTTGTGTATCATCTGCTCCAGCTATGCAATCATAGACATGTCCAACTGATAAACAATGCTTTTCATATGGCTTCAAAAAATTCAGAGGATTTAAATCTGAGAACTGTGCAGACCAAGTAACAGGGCCACTCTGACCAATCCAACATTGTGGAAAGTGATAGTTGAGGAAATCGTAGATTTCATATGAAAATCCATTGTACATTAACCTTAATTGCCTTCTCTTTTCAATATTAATGTCTTCCAACATATCAGTTAGGTATCTTTGAAGGAAATCTAGGTACACTTCACCATTTAACGGAGAACAGAGGAAGTAAGGACCAATTATCAGATCACCCAAAATGCCAGCCCACATGTTTAAAGAAAACTGCTGTTCGTGTTTTCTTTAGATGATTCCATATGGGTTTTCCAGTGCCCATAAATGCACATTATGAAAATTCGTAATACCATTCCAGGAAAATGAAGCTTTATCAATCAGTGAATAAAATTACAGATGAAAAGTTGATAACATCCATATGGTGAACAAGGAATCAGTGACTGAACTGTAGCCTTAAAGGAAAATCTGTGACAACTAACCCTTGAATGCATTGAAGATTACAGGGTTACAATAGCTCCTCTTGAAGTACCCTCCAAATTGTTGTATGCGAATTGCCTTCTGTTCTTACTATTTTCCTACCACTTATTCTTGGATCTAAAGCATTAATAATTTTATTTTCTCTTTCAGGTGTTGTAACACTTTTGGGCCTTCCACTGTTTGCCTGAGGCTCAAATTTGCCCCTTTGAGGTCTTAGAGAGACCTCAATCTATGGCAACAAATGTTGTGTGGTGAAGTATATGCCTACCTGGGAAATATTTTTGGAATAGTTGATGTGCTGTATGTTAATTCCCATGATCCAGTCCATGCATCAAATGATGTCTCCCATTTCAGAAGATGAATACAAACTCATACTGCTAGCAGTTATGCAACTATATATATGTGAAAAAAATGAATGAAAGCAATTTTTTCTTGTTATTTTTAATAATACACTGCTAGCCATTAAAAGTACAACACCAGAAAGGATGCATTCGATCGACCCGAAATTTACATGAGGAGCAGATCATGGGAGCACATGTAAATGATTAGCATATGCAAATAATGTGAGCCAGTAATGCCGCCTGGAAGAAGTATAAGAGAGGAGAACAGAGAGCCACTGTGTAGTATTGGAATTGTGTTTGCTTGCCATTCTTGTGCACAGACTGTTTCAGTATGCCTCATCAAAGAATACCATAAAACAGGTTTCCGACTTTGATCAGGGGAGAATTGTGGCATATCGAGACTGTGGATTATCCTTCCAAGAAATCGATGCTCATGTTGGATGAGACACAACCACAGTGATGAGAATGTGGAATTGGTGGGTCGAGGAGGAACGAACTCACCATTGTGAAGGATCCCAACAGCCCCATCACACCACCGAATGAGAGGATAGACATCTTGTGCACATGGCTATTACGGATCATACAGCCAGATCACAAACCTTAGTTTACGAATTATGGTGTATCGCACAGCAACAGTCTACACACTTACAGTTTGATATCGTCTGCAGCATCAGGGAATTTTTGCAAGGCGTCCATTGCTTCAGCTACCGTGACTGTACACCACAGGCATCACCAGCTGCAATGGTACCTAGAACATCAAGCTTGGAGGGACAAATGGCATAATACGCTTTTTTTTTTGGAACAATCCCACTTTTGTTTGCAGCACCATGATGGTCGCAGCCATGTCTGTGCATTGTGAATTGCCATACTGGTCTGGCACCTGGCATTATGGTATATGGTGCCATTGGATTCCAATCCCCACTCCTGCCTAGTATGCATTCTTAGTACATTGAATAGCCACCGTTACATCTCTGGGGTGTTGGATCCTCTTCTTGTCCCTTATTTTCAGGGCATGCCTGAGGTCACTTACCAACACGACAGTGCGCAACCGCAAGCGGCACGCAATGTCCAACAATTCCTAGATGGCCACATGTTCAACTTCTTTCGGGGCCTGCTCGTTCAGCGGGATCTGTCGCCTATTGAATACATCTGGTTCATGATCATACAATGACTGGCACTCCACAGATCACCCGAGGCTACAGCAGATGAACTTTGGCACCGTGTCGAAACAGCATGGACTGACATATCCCAAACGCACATTCAATGTCTCTTCCTCTCTCTGCCAGGCCTTGTAGCAGACGTTACTGCCACCCATGGTGGCTACATGAAATACTGATTTCTTTATTGTAATTGTAATTAAGAATAAATAATTCTCATTGAGTAATAATTGTAGCTGAGTTTTTGCATTACAATAAAGAAAATATAACAGAGACAATAAACATGTGTTAATTCAATTCTGCAGAAAATTTAAGATGTTTCTGAACTGTTGGACTGTAAATATGGTATGGCTGAGGCAAAATAAAACCAATGCTAGGTTATGTTCAGCAAATGATGGATTTCACATTAAATTCTAAACAAAGGAGAGACTATTTCCCAACAAGAATGTTTTCTCTACAAAATATATGCCACAGTGTAGAAAAAAAAAGCAGCATTTAAAACATCATGTATGCATTCTGTGGCAATAAAACAAATGATAGAATATACTTACATTTGCTGTTAATACAGTTGCTACAGCTAATAAAGCTTGTTGTGGCCATTGCATCAGCCAGTCAATGTTAGTATTATTAACAAGACCTGGAAAATTTCGGCATCTTGTTCTAAGTGTATCACCAACAGGAGACATTGCCAATACAATATGCATGTTACGTGAACATTTCCTAGAAAAAGTGTTGTTAAATCAATTAGATAACAGCAATAAGACAAAAGCAATTTTACAAGGTTTTATATTTAATAAGTAACTTTAAAATGTTCATAAAATATTAATTAATGTGCTACATATTTTAAATATAAAAGATCAAATTTTCATTCATTAGCAATAAAACAAAGAAACATTACTTCTTTCATCCATCAAAACTTTCATTTTACATTTATTAACAAAAAAAAAATATTAAAAATTAAAAATACTAATATTAGTAATATTACTAATTATTTTAAAATATAATAACTGAATAAAAAAGAGCAAAGTCTTAGACTATTGTGTTTTTGTTTTCTAAATTGTTTCTAAATTTTAGTTATTTTAATTTCCACTTATGCAGCTGATGACATGAGGATAAATTGGCCGTATCTTCACAGACACAGTGATATGGTTTTTGCATTGGCTTTTTTCAAATTTCACATCACTGTCCAGTTTTATATAGTGTAGTAATATAAGTTAATTTTATTCTTATTTTCTACATTATTCTAAATTGCAAAAGATTGACTGAAATCTTTGCTTTGCGAAACTCAAGGGGCCAGGTTGGAGTTTTGCCTGTTCAGTACATAAATATTAAATATATAAAATCTGTGTTTGAGATTTCTTGATATGCAATAATTTCATCTTCTGTTATACTGTAAAAGCATTTTCTAATGAAATAAATATGAGAAATCAGTTTTGTGGAAAAACTGCTGTAAAGGAAATATCCATATAAATGCGCTTGACAATACATTTGCATGCCCGATTCATTATTCAAATAATCTTTTTTTTTTTTTGTATTTCACCAAAAATATAATACAGAAATTGAATGAAAGTATTTTTCTTGCAAATCCTTCAAATTTAAAATTTATGTAATTATGAAATTAAATGGAACAGTTTCCACTTACTGTACAAAATATTGCCAGGTTAATTCCTTTGAAAATCCCATTCCAGCACTTGTTGCCTCAACTCGAATTGCAGATAAAATGGATTCTTTTTCATCATCTGCAAATAAAGCTGGTACTATTCCTGAAGTAAGCATATTATTTATTAATTCCAAGAATCCTGCAAAACAAAAAAAAATACCTCAACCAAACAGACACATTACAAGTTACATTTAGTATTTTAAAATCAGGGTTTCACAATGTATAAATACAGAACATTTAGTAAGTTCACAGCTGCACGTCTAAATCTTATGATACAAGTACTGCTAGAATAAGGCACTGATTGTATTGTCTAATAAAGCAATGAATTTTGGCATCTTGTTCATCCTCCTGCTTTGTAAGATACCAAAATTTATTGCTTGATTAGAAAATACAATCAGTGCCTTATTCTAGCAGTACTTGTATCGTAAGATTTAGACATGAGCTGTGAACTCACTAAATGTTCTGTATTTATATCATCCTCTTCAGAGAGAAATATATACGGAAAATTTCAAACCAAGACTATTTCACTCTGTTGCCCTTCTTGTTAAGTCACTCACATTTTAAGATCCTCAATAAAATTAATTAAAAAAACTTTGTAATTTGCTGTTACTAGACATTAAGGCATACACAGTGTGTCCTAGGAGAAAAGGTCAATATTCTGGAAGGTCATAGTATTGGTCCAAGAAAAAAAGTTTATATGAACATGTATTCTTTTCCAAAAGCTTTCTGAGACAGCTGTTTGAATATACAGTGGAGCACCATTTATACGTTTCTCATTTATAAGTTTTTTTGAATGGTCCCTACAAAATCCAATGCATATTAATGTTAAATAATTTCATTTATACGTTTTCCTGAAATCGCAAATTTTATTTATACGTTTTTTTCAAGAACTCAAGAAGAGAGAAAATGCACATTTCAACCTCAGATTCCCACCTGCCGATTGTCCAGTCTTAGTAAAGGCACGGAGTCTTAGAAAATTGCACTGAAAAACCTCTGCCAAGTTTTCAACAAGCTTTGGCGAGTTTTAACACCACCATGCAAGAATACCTCATTAGCAGTGATTTAAATGATAAAGTTAAGATGGCACTTTTAACTGTGCACAATGAACTTTTTTCTGTGCATTCCAAAAAAGCTCTACAACATTAAATAACAAAATATTTTGTAAATGCTGAATGAAGATGAATAGTAGTACTAGTTGTACATTAAATCATTAATAAAAAGTTTTGTATTACGTACTTCTTGTATTTCATTTTCATGTAATATTTTAATTTACGCTGACTTTTTATTGTTGGTTATTAAGAAATTGTTCGTAACTTTTGTGAATTTCGTTTATACGTTTTTTCATTTATACGTTTTTTTTTCTCGGTCCCTTGAAAAACGTATAAACGGTGCTCCACTGTACATTATTTTGGCATGAAATACTGACCTTCCTATCAGCAGTAATGTATCACTGTTTGAAGTTGTAAGTTATGACAGTGATATCGACAATGGAATTTTGGAAAATTTATGATAAACTGTAACAAATTTGTCACAGTTTAAACAGCATACAGTATTTATTCTTATCAATAATTTTGCAACTGTACATTCAATTAACTCTATCTTGGAAAAGATTGGCCCTATTTCCTTGCTCCCTCCAGTCATGAATCACAGTCCAGACTGTACCGAGACTCGTCGCTCCATTGTGTCTGTGTCTGTGGTACGAGATCAGTGCATCACAACAAGCATCCCCTCTGGTAAGCTTGGCTCAAGGGCATGCATCTCATGGGTCTCCTGGCACACAGACCAACTGCATGGAGTCGCCTGATCACTGTTTGTCTGGATACTGTGGTCTGTGTTGCTGCTGCCAGCTCCCTGGCAAGGTGGCGAACTGTGCTTCGGGGGTTCCGTCTTGCCGTTAGCAACAGATAGCAGTCTTCCCGGGGTCTGGTGACATGTGGACGTCCTCTGCTATAGCATCGGGCAATATTTCCATCCTGCTGGAAACATCTCCATAAGTGAGAGATGACACTGGTTGACAAGTTCAGTGCACGAGACACTTCCACTTGTGACTGGCCTGCCTCAAGACGTCCTATCACTCTGCCTCTCATTTGGAGATTCAAATCAACATGATGGGTCATGGCTAACAATTGATATACAGTACTGTACAATCAGTGACCAAAACTGTCACACAATTCATCCTGTCCTGCACTGCCAGTACACAGGTGGCATTTCTGAACTTTATTTATTCAGACAGAATGGGTTCTACCATTTGTATTTTTTGTGTGGGGGTGGAATTGGGTAGACCTTTTGCACCCGCCTACCAAGTTTGGTCCTGACCGGACAACCAGAATAGTTAATTCTGCAAGATCCCTTAATTTAAGGACTTCAGTGTATGTATGTATATATATATATATATTTATATATATACACAGAGTTGCCATTTTAGATTAGAGACAACCCTCACTCTAACTTGGATGGTCTGGTAGTGAAGCACAGTGACATAACAGCAACGAGTAGCATATAAACGATATACTCGGTATCAAGAGAACTGTGTATCAGTACAGTTCACTGGAACATGGATAAGACAAAAGATTTAAATGACTTCAAACGAGGCGTGATCCTGGGGGCAAGAAGTGCAAGTTCCAATATTTCGGAAAATGAAAATTCTCGGCTTTTCTCGTGCAACAGTATTATGGGTGTTCAGGTAATGGCAGTTGGGCCAAAAAACTTTAAGCAATAAGTGCAACTGTGGACGGAAAAGGCTTGTGGATGAAAGAGGTAACAGGCAACTGACACAAATTGTATGCAGCAACAGAAGGACAGCAACATGACAGATTGAGCTGAGTACAATGCAGATGCACCAAAACGCATATCTGACAACACAACAAGACGGACCTTCTCCCTGATTGGTTTTAACATCAGGAGACCAGCAAAGGTGCCTTTGCTATCACAGAAAAACAGGAAAGTGCACCTGCTGTGGGCCCAGGAGCATTGCAATTGGACACTTGATGAGTGGAAAAAGGTCACTTGGTCCTAAGAGTCTCTACCATGTTCATGGCAGGATAAGAATATGGTGCAGGCAGCAAAAATCCATGGAGCTGTCTTGCGAAGTGACAACCCTACAAGTGGTGGCGATGGAAAAATGATCTGGGAAATATTCTCCTGGGGCACACTTGGTCCCCTAATATCCCTGGAAACATCTCTTAATGCCACAGGCTATTTCAACATCGTTGCCAACCAGGTGCAACTATTTATGGCTACAGTGTTCCCAATGCAGATGACTACTTTCAACAGGATAATGACCCTGTCACCGCGATCGATTGGTCTCCGATTGGTTCATTGAACATGACTGATTTCCACTTGCTTTATCGGTCGGCTGTGTCACCTGATCTTAACCCCATCAAGCATTTGTGGGACGAGGTGGAAAGATCCATTTGAAGCCTAGAAACCAACTAATGTGAACCAACTAAGGACTGCTTTTCTATCAGCGTGGGACAATATTCCTGCAGAACGGTTCCAACACCTTGTAGAATCTATGCCTAGAAGAATTATGACTGTGATCAAAGATGAGGTGGATCAATTTATTGTTATTATGGTATCCCTAATAAAGTGGTCACTCAGTGTACAACATTAAAATCCATAATAGTAAAATAAAATCAGGCCTAATAACAAATATTACCAAATAAATGACATTAAAGAAAAGAAATAATACTAAGAAAATTAAGTAGCCTAAATAACACAAAATTAAAACATTAATAATAAAATGAAGCAACTAATGCAAGGAACTGCACAAAAATATGAAAAAAGGATAACTCAAGATCCTATAAATAACCTGAAAATTCAAACATATATCTACAACTTCAAACAAAATAAATAAATCTTCTATAAAATGAAAATACTGACATAAAATAAAACTGAATAATATAAACAAAATTTATGAAAGAAGTATCATCTATAGATAAAAATAAGTACTTTTTGTAAAAGGAAATAACTATTTTAATTTCATGTTGACTTTTGTTTTGCTTTAAATCTACATTATGCAAAAATCCAGAAAGTTCTGTAAGAACTTGTTATACATTTGAAATCACATTAAATATTCTGTGAATTTAAGAATTTTAAATGAAAATACAAAAGCATACCTTCTTCAAGTACATGAGCATCTGTAAAAAGGAACACCATTCTTTTGTTTTCTATACCAAGCTTGTTGTAGAGTATTTTAAGTTCATCCCTCATGTTCACATCAGTATAGCCTCGGCAAAGATGAAGTTCAAATATTTCACAGCCAGCTGCAAATGCTGAAAGCTTTGTCAAACTTTTTTTACCACTTCCACCAGCACCAACTAGCAATGCATGGCCTTGAGACATTCTCAGGATACGATGGACTCTTGTCAAATGTTCCAATGCATCATCAAATAACACCATGTGAAGGATTGAAATCTGTTCATTATATGCCTCTAAAATCTAAGCAAGAAGAAAAATAACTAAATGAAGTAAGAAAACATTCTATTTTTTTTTTTGAAATCTTTGAAACTGAATGGTTGAAAACTATTATATTAATTTTTCATTCTTGTAATGAAAAAATAATAATCTTGATTAATTTAATTTGTGCATTTTCTTCAAATGAAACAACTTAGAATTGTGATTGATGCTCATATTAGACATTAAATGCTGAATAGCATATATTTTGAATTATAACAAATTTTCTCTTATGTCAGTTAATGTCAATTTCTTTACAAGATTTGGAGGTTACTGAACTTTTGGAAGCCTTGCTCTTTACAAATAATAGATTTTTCTTAATTTTACATTGATGTTTCAAAAACTTTTGGATTTACATAATTGTAAACAATAAATTAAAAGGATAGGGATTGCTGTATTTTTTTTTTAGTTTTATACTAATTGCTAAAAATAAATTAGTGCACCCAGAATGAATGATGCGGGAACAATGAAACTCAGTTTATGGCTCCATCATAGGTAGTTCTGACACAAATTTCAATTGGGCTGTGATTGTCCTCTGAGAACTGCCTTCATGGACAATAATTATCACTACGCCTGTGGTCATGTGAACAGCCGTCATACGACCACTATGTGCTTTATAATCAGTATGGTTGTGGAAGGCAGGTCTCTGAGGTTGACGATGCATTCGACGCAGTTTTGAACAACTGACACATAGATCACATCATTAGACTGCAGGAGGCAGGTTGTTCATTCCACCGAATTGTCACCATTAGGTTAATTCCGACTGTACTGTGCAACAGTGTTGGGAGCAATGGAGATGTGAGGAAACACACATATGCAGGAAGGCACTGGGAGACCTAGGCAGACTATCAGAAGAGAGGATCGTGTCATCATCCAACTAATCCAAGGGTCTCTCTGTCCACCATCCAGAGACAACCAGACACCCTGTGTCTATGTGCACGATTGCAAAATTACTTGAAGAATGAGACTTGCAATCTTGGCACCCCTTATGCTATCTGCCATTAACATTCCACCATTGGCGTCTTTGTTTGCAATGGTGTAGTGAGCGAATGGTATGGATGGTTGTGGATTGGCAACGAATGTGTTTAGTGACGAATCCAGTTTTGTCTGGACATCGATAACCACCATACTAGAGTATGGAGAAGCACTGGACAGCACAAAAATCCAGACTTCATTGTTTAGCAACACACCACCAGGACTCTAGTATGGTGGTTATCGATGTCCAGACAAAACCTGGATTTGTCACTAAACACATTTGTTGGCAATCCACAGCCACCATACCATTAGCTCACTTCAGTCACTGCTAACAAAGATGCCAATGGTGAGTTGTTAATGGCAGATAGCATAAGGGGTGCCAAGATTGCAAGTCTCATTCTGGTGGTGTAATGATGTAGGGAGCATCTCCTATGATTCTCAGTATCTGGTTGGTAGTGATCAGGGGAAGCAGTATATTCAGGAGATTCTACAGCCTCATGTGCTTCCTTTCAGGGAGGGGCTACAGCAGTTCACTTTCCTGCCCACATAAAGCACAGGTTTCCCTGGATTGCCTCTGTGCTGTCGACACCCTTCCTTGGCCAACCAGGTCTCCAGACTTGTTGCCCATTGAGCATGTGTGGGGTCAGCTGGGACAGCAGCCTCGGCTCATCAACGGGTATGAGCGATCTGAAGTGGCAGTTGTAACAATTATGGGAGGACCTTCGACTGGAAAGCATTAGACATCTCTAAGACTCCATACCAAGCCGTATCACTGTAAGTATCCATGCTAGGGGCAGTATGATGGAAGTACTAAAGGGACTATTGACATGTAGTATTTTGCTCGAATCAACAGTCCACTTGTTCTGATATTGCAATCAGTTATTTGAATCGTCATTCTCATTGCCTATGCCAAGTGTCATTCCATTTCGACTGCTGCATCTGGGTGTACTAATTTTTTTGGCAATGAGTGTATTTGGAGCTAGTAAAACATCCTATCTCTTAGGATCTCCAAATTTGAAGATAGTTTTTTCATCGAATTGTTGGCTATATTTTTCATTCTGACAGTATACTACAGTAATGTAAGGGATGTTCTGTTGTTGTTTTTTACTCAATAGTGTAAAAGGTATTTTTTTGTAAAAGTGGACATTATGAAATTTTGATCCAAGCGTAACAACTTTTATTGCTTTGATTTTCGTCTGGCGTATATTTTTCTTTTAAAATTGTTAACTGTTTTTAAAGATTTGTAATCCTACACTATACTACCAGTTTTTTACCTGGTACCAATCTTTGCAATCATAAATCTTTATTTGATGGTTCCTTTGCTCCTAAGAACTACAACATTCTCTTGAGAAAAATAAGATGATTCCTTGAATTTTATTAAATTGTAGTACTTTGTTCTCTATTTTCTACAGTTATCTCTACAAACATTATCTACTCAAAATTTATGAGAAAGTGTTTTGAACAAGAATGTTATATGACTACTCATAATACAAGGTAATCGTAATTAAACTTGGTTTATTCAGAGCACTCTGCAGCTGTAATCAATAAGCAGATTGATATCAAAATTTGTATACAGATTATTCAAAAACGGATGCAGAAAAGAATTATGCAAAAAAAAAAAAAGTTCAAAAAAGTTTCGTTAGGGGGCGCTTTATAGTGCACTACATTAAAAAAAATGCACAATAAGTAACTAAGACCAACCTAAAATGACATTTTTTTTTTATTTATTTATTTATTAATAATTTTATTACACAAGGCCAGTCCTACTAGGTGACATAAAAGAATCTGTAGGATTTTAAAATTTTAAAATTTTAATTTGCATTTATCAACATTACAAATAAGCTCAAGTGAAAACAATGGCAAGTTTGGTGCTGTAATCAACCAAAAACGTAATCTCATTTGCCTAAGCAGCCGCACTGCAGCAGTTCTCAGTATGAAAATGATTACAACTACAACAACTATTATAGTAAATGCCATTTTTATCAGCTATGATGGCTATCATTTTACTGGAATGTCTATAATTGTGAAGGTTTTTTTTCGAAAACCATGCTAATACTGTTGCTGCTGTTCATGAATTTCGCTGTCTCAAGAACTTACATTGCAGACCAATGTATGCACAAGCTGTGAGGAACATGATACCATTGACTCACCTTCGAATTGAGGGCTCTTGCCAGAATGGAAGTTGATGTGTCATGGCAGTGGAACATCCCATGGAGCGACGAGGCACATTTTTATCTTAATGAAACAGTTAACACCCAAGATTGTCACATTTGGGCCATAGAAAATCCATGCATTTTCCAGGTACTTCTCCTGCATTCTCCTAAAGTGACTGTCTGATGTGGATTCACTTCCATATTTATCATCAGAACATTCTTCTTCAAAGAAATTGCTCCTAATGGCCCTGTGATATGTTATGTCCTTATATGCTCTATAATATCTGCTCTATGATATCTGAGATATCCTTATATGCTCTAGAATTGTGTCATACCCTAACTTCAACAATGACAATGCCTTGCATCTACAACTTTTATGCAAGATGGTGCGACCCCAAATATTGGACTCACCGTACAGCGCTCTTTGCACCAATATTTCATCAATTGCTGGGTGATTAATTGATCATTTCCTATTACCTGGCCATCACATACTCAGAATCTGAATTCATGTGATTTCTGGTTGTGGGGCAATTTAAAGAATATGGTTTATCGTGCAAATGTTACCAGACTTAAAGGACCATATTATGCTACATGTGCAAAGCATCACAGGGGATCAGTTGCAGTCAGCCATTGAACACACTATTCATCTCTTACAAATTTTACAACTTCACGATTAGAACACATTGAGTAATATTCCTTACATTGCTAAACAGTCTGTGCAGCAGACCTGTCTTATATGAAATGAATAAAGGCTTTTTGATTGTTTTTTTGTTGATTATTGTTTATTTTGTTGTTTATTTATTGCTTTTTTTATGTTTTTTGATGTAAAGCACCCCCTAGGAAAACTTTTTTTTTTGCCTAATCCTTTTCCGCATCCTTTGAATAGTTTGTATACAAATTTTGGTGTCAATATGCTTATGAACACCAAGAGTGCTCTGAATAGGCCAAGTTTAACTGTTATCTCCTTGTATATTATAAGTAACTACAGTGGAACCCCGTCATTCGTCCGCCTCACTACTCGTACAACTCGTTATTCGTCCAACTTTTTCAAGTAAAATTCAACTCGCCATTCGTACTTGCCCCACGATTCGGACAGCTTCGTGAAACTTTGTGCTATTTTTTTATTATTTTTTGTTATTTTTATTAAAAATAGTGCAGCCATGGGTCCAATAAAGATTACTGATTCAATCAAGCCTAAAAGGAAAGCAATGAAAACGACAATTGAGTTGAAAAAAGAACTCGTGTCTCTGACCTGGCAATTCAGTATGGCATGGCGAAATCAACCATATCGTCTATACTGAAACAGAAAGACATATTAAGAGAGGCTGATGTGGCAAAAAGAGTGACCGTTCTTGCTGTGAACAGGTCACCTATAATTGAACAAGTGGAAAAACTTTTGTTAGTTTGGATTAACGAAAAACAACTTGCTGGTGACAGCATTTCTGAAACAATAATCCTTCTCCCCTTCCAAAACAGTAACATCAACATCCCTGTTCCTCCTCTCCACCTTCCTCTTATGCTATCAGCTCACCTCAGTACAGGTAAAGTGCAGTTAAATTTTTATTTATTTCATGTACAGTACTGTATAGTTATTGTTTTCATGGTTTTTATATGTTTAAATAAGCAATCATCTGTGGGTCTGGAACGGATTAATCCAATTTACATTATACCTTATGTGAAAAAATGATTTGCCATTCGAACTGCCTCCTGAAACGGATTGTGTACGAATAGTGAGGTTCCACTGTATTGTGTAAGTTTAATGTCAAATAAAAGGTCTACCTGTCTGGCAATAATTAATGTAACTACATAATAACCAAAACTTCTCTTCAATCCACCACTGGAGGAAAGTGAAGGGTTAATAAGTGGGCTCTTCTTTTCATTGACAAGTGGCAACAGATATGTCATACACTATATGGCCAAAAGTATCTGGAAACCAACTGTTGTACAATCAGAAAGTTATGTGGCACATATTAACAGGATGTCGGGCCACCTTTAGCATCAATCACTGCCTGCACTCATCTGAGAAGACTTTCCACCAGATTTTGAAATATGTGAGCAGGAATTTCTTCCATTTGTCCATGAGAGCTGCAGTGAGTCCAGCCACTGAAGAAGGGCATTTGGGCCTGGTGAGTAATCTGCATTCCAATTCTTCCCAGAGGTGTTCAATGAGATTCAGACTGGGGCTCAGTGAAGGTCAGTCAAGTAGTTCAACACCCATCTATTCAAACCACGGAAGCAAAGCCTTCGCTCTGTAGACATAACAGTTATCCTGTTGATACAGAAACGGTCCTTCACCGAACTGTTGCAAGAAGGTGGGAAGTGTAGAGTTGTCAAGAATGTCAACATACATCTCAGCGTTCATGTTCCCTGTCAAAGAAACTGTCATGAATCCTGTCAAAGGAAGGAAAAGGGACGCAGGCCGAACCATGAGAAACAGTCCCAACCATGATGCCACTGCCACCAAATTTGACAGTTGGCACAATACATTCAAGGTAGGAAGAGTCCTCCTGGCATCCACCAAACCCAGATGCATCCATTGGACTGCCAGATCACGTTGCGGGATTCATAACTCTAAAGTACTTATTTCCACTGCTCCACAGTCCAATGGTGGTGAGTTTTGCACCACTGCAACCACCATTTAGCATTCACCTTGATTATGTTGTGAGAGGCAGTACAACCGTTGAAACCTGTGTGTTTCAGTTCCTGGCAAACAATCCTGGTGCTAGCAATGACACCTGAAGCTGTTTGGTACTCACTAGTGATCGTTGCCAACGAGAACTTGCAATTCTTCTGATCTAACCACTTCAGGGTTCGGCGGCTGCGATCTATGAGTTTCTTTGGCCTATCACTGCGATTTCCTGTCATTGTCATTCCCAGACATTTCCATTTTATAATGACATCACTTGTTGTCGTTACTACAGTTGATTGCGGCACCTGTAGTAATGCTGATATTGCACAAATCGATTTGTTGCACTGATGGTATCCAATGATCATGCCATGTTCGAAATCACTCAGCTCTGCTGATGTACTCATTGTCTGTCTAATGCCCGTTTGTGACCGTCCGATGCTGCGGTGAGCACTTTTATCTAGTTCTTTGATGTCATAGCACGCGATAACAGCCACATCAACTTCTCCAGAGAGGTGACCGCATACTTTTGGCCACAAAGTATTTTGAGCAATGGGTATTCTGCAGGTGAAATTGGGGTTGAGTTCTTTTTCATGGACGAGGAATGCTGAGAGGGACCACTTCCACAAGAAGAGGACACACCATTCCAACCATGAAATGCCCCATTTATTTTTATCATAGTTATCTATCATGTTATATACACTTAATGTCTATCATTTTCTTCATTAAACAAATACTGACAGAGAATATCAATGTGCTTCAATATCCTGTAGCAACCACAAAAATCCCAAATCTGTCCCTAATAGAGCATGTAGGGGCAAAGTTGGCTGCCAGGTTGACATCTATCTACAACCATTTCAGAAAACAGTCTGCTTTTTTTTTACAGTTACAAAAAGCACAGTGAACAGCGTCAGGATGCCATCAGAAATCTGTTTAACTCATTGCCGAGATACATTGTTAAGTGCACTGCAAATTGTCAAGACAGTTTTAGGTGTTTTTAGATGTAGATAACTTAGGCATTTGTCTAGAGCCTCAAGCTTTTAGGGAACTTGTGTGTGAAGATGTCAATGTTTTATTGGTTGGACAGTGTAAGATTTAGATCAAATGAGTTAAATTAATGAAAATTAACTCTTGCCTAGTGCCTGAACACAATCTAAAATCTTCTCTGCCAATATTGTCACTGTACCTCCTATTGATGTGGCTCAATTTTCTGGTTATAAAACTGCCCATTTGTTATAAAAGCTTCATTACGTCTCGATTATACTCCCACGCAGATGTATTCATAAATATTAGGTCAGTTTTCATCTATTCTGGATGTTGTAATCTCAATACAACAGTCATATTTTGTCATATTGTTTTAATTGTTTAAGTATTTGTTATCATTTCTTTTAAGATTATAACTTTTTTATTTTAGATGATACCCAATTCATTCTTATCCACAGCAAACCTTTTCAGAATGTATTTCTGTTTTAAAGTATTTAAAAAGACATTGTTTTTGCTGAAAGTTTTACTTCTTCAAAAATCTAATTGTTTCTGTGCACATCTCTTGCATGAACTAATTTTTCAATGAAATAAATATTAACATAATAAGGGCAAGTATTCAAAAATGTATGAAATTTATTAATCACACGAGAATCTAGTTTTTCTACCATTTTTACTCCTTGAAACATTGAAAAATTTTTCTTCATTTTCTTTTTTAAACTCCATCTTACCAAATTTTATTGTATTACCAACTGGATTTTTCAAAACTTGCTTCAAAAGTTTATTTTATTATTATTTGATTATTTAAATAATTATTTTAATAGCCTCATAAATTTTGTTTGTTTGTTTTGCTTACACTAGTAATGATATAGAATTTATTTGAATTGTAATTCTAGTTTTTATAATATTTACAAAATTAACTTCAGGATTAAGTTCTTGATTGATTTTAACTTTCTCTGCAATAAAATAATATCCCAGTCATCTTATAGTTGTTATGTGAATGAAAGCTGTTTTTTTTTATAAAATTTCTTTAACAAAATATTTATTTTATTATGGGGAATATTACAATTTTTTAAAAAAAATTTATAGTCGATTTATATTACTGCTATTTTATTTTGTTTTCCTCCATTAATATTAAGAAAATAATTTAATTCTACTTTCTTTATTCTTCTATGATGGTTATTCTTCTTTTATGGAAATACAAGACCCTCTAGGTTACTAAAATTCCTATAATACAAGCTTTCTAATTTAAATGGATTATTATTGATAAAAAAATATTTGTTGTTCGTTTCACTATTTTATTGAAAAATGTTTGTGTTTTTAAGCAGACCACAACAGGATTTGCTTCAATGTTGGATCAATTCATCTGCTTTCATTCAGTGTGCTCTATCACTAAGTTTGGATTTATACATTGCAGCTTCCATAATTTTATTTAAGAGTCTCAGGAAATAATATATTATGATTACTATAATTATTAGAATCAATTTTTAATCTTTTATCTTCATTTCAGCTTGTCAATAGTTTTCCCATAAGAATAATTCAGGCAACAAATAAATAAATATCAGCATCTAAAAGTTGTTATTGATATTAAAAATATTGTGAAAACTTTACAGATTTATTGGATTGCATTTAATTGAAAATGCTAAAATTGCTTACCTCTTGGAATAAAGCTTTTGAAGCCTCATAATCTTGAAGATCTTCATACTGTCGAGGCATATCTGATTCAGAAAGTGCAGATCGATAATCTCCAAATAAACAGGGATTTCGTAATATATAATCAATGTATTCAGGAAAATTCTTCATCACAATTACCTTCAGGAATTCCTTAAATAAAAATAGATACAGATAAAACAAAACTGAAAAGCAGTTTAAACTTCTGTATCCTTCTGTTAGTTTTAAAAAAAGACATTTAATACAAAAAAAATTTCAGTAATTCAAATAAACTTACACCAACTAAATTTTTATCTTCTTCATTGATGAGACGATCAAATATAACTCTCATACATTCATTTCTCCATACCCGTACAAACTGTTTAACACTTTCAAATCTTTCTGGAGTTGTAAGATATAGGCCAGCATAAATTCTAGAAAGATCTCGTAAATTGAAAATATAATGAAATTTTGATGGTGTAGGAGGTAACTCCTGCACTACTTGTTTATATAATTGAATTGTCATGTCTGTAATAATTCCTGATAATTTGCGTACAGCATCAGCAAATGGTGTTAAGTGTCCTGTCAACAGAGAATCATAAATACGAATCAATGTTGCATCAGTAGGAAATGTCACATTAAATACAGCAAACAGTGATATAAATCGAGGATCTACTTCATTTCTACCACCACCAGCCTAAAAAAAAAAAAAAAAAAAAAAAAACAAAAAACTGTTTTTTATTTAATTGAATTTAATGTAATTTAAAAATTTTATTAATAAATACCCTTATTAATATGCCAACATTTTAATAATGACTTTTCTGTTAATTTCTTTAATTTAAGAATTTTTATAAATTTACAAGAAATTATGGGCAAAATGTTCTTATTAAAAAAATAATAATACAAAGAGAATATTAAGAAATGTTTATGCAATCCATGCACGAAACAGATATAAATTACAACCTTTCCCATTGCTGCTAAATAGCCAATATCTTTCAAATACTTCCAGCTCAAATCTTTTCCTCTGTTATACATTCCAGTTTTTTCTAACAGCAATTTCAAAATAGCAATAGGTTGTTGTGTACCATATGTATCGACCTAAATTTTAATTAAAATATTAGTAAGCATTATTTTCAGAAATTAAAATTAAGTCTTACACAAACATAAGCAACATATAAGTAAATTTTGATCTGAATCATAATTTGATTTTCACATGTTGTTTCTTACCTGTGGCATGTTTAAATCATCAATGAAAACTAATAACCGTCGTCCTGGAGGAGGGCCATATACATCTTTAGTACGTTTCTCTACACTAGCTTCAAGAGTACGCTGAACATCCAATGATGTTGTTCTTGAAGAAAAATTAACATTCAATATTATCTGAAAATTGGAGACAAATTTAATGTTTAAAAACATTGACAAAAAAATATTTTAAAATAAAAAATCTAAGTTTATCTTGTTATTGTTTAAAATAAAGAGAAAGGCATAAAGAAGTGAATTCAAGAAGAGTTAAGAATTGGTGTTGTTAGAAATTAGAATAACAGTACAAAAATAATCTACGCATATTACTAAATAAATATGAAAGCTCTTTGTTTATTTGTTTGCTTTGCACATAAGATATGAGATATTAAGAAGAATGTAGGCAGAAAAGAAAAACTATTCAAGGTAATATTAGTAATGGTTTTAATTAAATAATTGAAATATAAGGAGGGTTGATGGCTATAATAGCGAATTCAAGATGATATACCTCTAACACAATCCCCTTTTCCATCTTCTATTATGTTCAACATGTGCACATTTCCGTAATTCAACATGTGCACATTTTCGTAATTCAACATGTTGCATCATTTCCATACAGGGCCAGGATTTTCTGGTGTATATCAGCCTAATTATGTTTTCCTGATAACAGGCAGCATTGATTCATGTTTAATGCTACTCTTCATGTCTGCAGTTTGTCCCTATGGTAATATCCAGTGACGATCATGAAGCCTTTGGGAAACTCTCCTAGCATTGTTGGATGAAGTCACAAAGCTCCTTCTCTGTTACCGGCCGGGATGTTATGGCCTGTACCTTATCACAGTCACTGAGATAAATCTATGTTCATCCAAAATTATCACAAACTTCCATTTGCTGCCAGCAAGATACCTTTCGTAAAGTTGTGACAGTTCGTTTTTCGCTCAACTCAATGGCATTGTAGAAGGGCATGTTGTTCTGCTTTGTTAATCTTTTTTAGCCCCGAACATTTTCAGATGACCTTAGCAATATGAAGCTGTGAAATTCCACACCTGTTAGCCAGGCAACGTTGAGTGGGAGAGTTTTCCTGGAGAGTCATGTGATTAATCCATATTAACACCAGCAACATTATCTTAGGGCATTGTAGATTCTGGTGGATATTAGTTGGTGATTTCTTGTCTGGTAGGCCTTCACCCGACGTATGACCTAGGAAATACCACACTTATTCCCCATTATTTCAACACTGTTTTATAATCTCTCTGTAACTAAACTTTGTATGGAAAAGGATTGTAATATAACATTTTTTGTTCAATTATTATGTGAAATGCGTAATGTGCAGTTGAATTCATTATTATACCATATACAGTTATCAACCCTCCGTATTTGGTGGCAAAAATGATTGTGAAACAATAGAAATAATGCTTAGTAACTTATTCTTTCTTTCTTTTTTTCTCTTTTTTTAAAATTTTTGTTGAATATATTAAGATCTTCCAATCAAGAATTTAGTAATTTTGGGGCAACTTTCCTCTAAAAAGAACAGAATGGCATGTAATTAAAGTTTCCTTTTTTCTGTATGGAATTTGAAATAACAATCTTTGAAAAGAAAAAAAAAAGATTTAGTTGCTTTAAAGCAGTCTCAAAGTAAAGAGTTTAAAATTAATGCAAAAAATGTCAGTAATAAATTTAAAAAAACAAAACAAAAAACTTAAAATCAAATTGTCTTTTTATCATTACAATTTTTCTTCTCACTTGCTATGGTAAGAATATTAATCATCGATTAAAGATGATGATTAATCACTTGCTTCTTCAAGAACAAGTAAAGGAATTTTATAATCATAGTACATGGAATAAGAATTTTGTTTGCCAGTTTGAAACTAGAGATGGAATTAAATTTTTGTTAAGTTCTTTCTGAGTCTTTGAAATCGCACTGTTGCAAGAAGGATGACAGGAGCCACTCACAGTAGCATAGCAGGAGGGGGCGGTTGACTGGGCAACTGTTCTGGGCAACACTGGAAGAGGCAACAGAATGTTATCGTACTATTTTTTGGTATTTTGATCTGATCTTGGGGAGACAGTTTTGATCATTTCACACACCAAAAATCTAACTAAACTATTGGCTACAAATATCTCTTTGTGATGTTACATTTTTAAAAATTTCTACAGTTGACTCAAAATAGTTTTGCACTTAGTCTAAATGCATCAGTTGTATGTAATGTGTATTGCAATGTCAATCACATTTGTTTTTTTTTTGTTTGCATGTTTTATCAATGAGAATTATATCTGGTCTTATCAAAAGTTATGTTGGGATTGAATGCTTCCAATAAAATTAATGAGCATCATTTTCAACACTGCTGCACGCATGAAATGGTAGAATAACATGTTGGTGTGAAGGAGAGTTTGGATTCGGTGAAAGTGAATGCTACTTTGTGATTGATAATTTTAGCTGTATGATTGTGTCTGTGTATATAATCTGTAGGTGTTGGAGCATAGAAGCTTAATATTATATGTACAATTGCGTGGGGCTTTGTGTGTGGGATTAAGGGTTAGGTATATGGGCAGCTGCCTGAGGCACTAGGCTTAATGGGATGCCAAATTTGATGTGTTAAAAAATTAATTTGAATACAATATTATAAAAACAAACTAAATATCAAGTAATTAATATAAATTAAGTAGATGTTCTCAAACTATGCACTGTGGCACCATAGCATAAATAGAATGCTACCCTATTATACAGGTGTATCAAAACTCTGTATAAATGTTTAATGAGAGATAGCACCAAGACAAATCTTTTTCATTATGAATGTATGTCCGCTGATAGCAATCTTCGGTATGGGAGCACTATTTAGCAGAGCTGGAATTGGCTAGAGAGGAGATTTGAAACACCAAGACAACCCTAAATGAATGGAAACAACTGTAAACAATATGCTTATTCAAAGAAGGTGTGCAAATGCTTGGTGGTTTACCACCTATCTGTTTGGGGAGTGTTGTCAGTACAATCTCACAGCAGTTCTTCCATTTCCATTAGCAGCCCCATATGCCAGATGGAAATCGGCCATCTCAGCAGTAGTGAAATGCTCCAAGTTATACATAAGGTGTCCAATTTATGAATGTTGTGATAAACACAAGTCCGTTCTATCTTACTATTTCGTCTCACTAGCTGATTGCAGTGCTGCTAACTAATACCCTCTAGCACCAAAGGTTGCCATCAGAAGACATACAATCATAGATAAAAAAAGTTTGTATTGCCGACACCTTCTGCTTGGGGCACAAACATGTATTCATCCAACCTTGGGGCACTGAGACTTGGTCTTGTGTTGTTTTAATTACACTTATTATTATTATTATTGTTTTCCTTTGCACAGTTGGCACTGGCTTACACTTATGCTATGAATTTCCTTACAATAGGACATGTATTTAGTATTGTAGAAGTTTGCATCAGTGAGATAAAGGCTTTTGAATTAATTTGAAGGACTAATAAACAAGTTGAGATAAATTAGTAGGCATTAATCCATTAACTCAGATAGTTACTGGTACTACGAGCTAAAGTTAGAAAATGGTATTTATTAGAAATTGTAACGAACCTAAACAAAACGGATAATGTTATCTCTCAATGTAGACTCCGCCCTTCTCAGTGCACTTGAGCCACCTGCCTGGACATTCCTGAATTCCAGCAGAATAAAAGGTTTTGTCTTGTCCTCGCAACCACTTGTGCACCGCTTTCTACACCTCATCATATGTCTTGAATTGATAACCACCCAGATGTTTTTTTAGTGGTCCAAAAAAGTGGAAAACACATGGTGCTAAATCTGGCGAATAAGGAGGATGTGGCAGTACCCTCAAACTTCAGTTTCTCTAGACAAGCCTTGGTGTTCTTCGAAGTGTCAAGGTGGGCACTGTCTTGCAGAAAAAAAAGGACTCCTTGAGACAGCAGTCCATTCTGCTTGGATCAAATAGCAGGTTCCACATAAGTCTCCAGCAAGTCACAGTAACTTGCACTAGTGACTGTAGTGTCCCTTGGCATGTAGTGTTCAACAATAACTCCTTTATTGTCGAAAAAACATGGTCAGCATCACTTTTCCAGCCGAAGGTTGAGCTCAAAATTTCTGGTGACGGTGATGATGAATGACACCACTCTTTGCTTGCCATTTTTGACTCATGTGTGAAATGATAAACCCGTGATTCATCTATCCTGACAATTCGATCAAGAAATGCCTAACATTCCTCCTCAAAATAATCCAAATTTGCCTGAAATGCCTCCACAAGAGCCTCTTTCATTTCTGGTGTCAAACCTCTTCAAACCCATCTGGCACAAAGTTTTCGGTATCCCAGCTCCTCATGGATGATTGTAGACATAGAACCATGACTGATGGCACTTCTGACGCTATTTCGTCAATTGTGATAGGGCAATTGTGCTGAATCAGATTGTCCATGGCTTCAATGTTTTCTGGAGTCACAGCTGACTTATCTCTCTTAGGCCGGTCTGCATTGTGTATGGAAGCAATGCCTTTCTTGAATTTTTCAGCACAGCTCTAAACCTGGGCCTTACACATACAGCCTTCACCGTACAACTCAGATATCTGTCGAGAATTTCCGTTGGATTCTCACCTTTCACACACAAAAAATGGATGACTGACTGCAGTTCTTCCTTGGAGTAAGTTTCCAGCTGACCTGCCATTTCCAAAGCTTTGGGGTTCTCATAGCTTTGAAAATGGCGGGTCAGCTGGAAACTTACTCCAAGGAAGAACTGCGGTCAGTCATCTGTTTTTTTTTATATGTCATTATTACGTCACCGGAAGCATAGGTCAGGGTCAAAAGCACTCACCAGAGAGTGCTTTACACTGTGGTGGTCAAATATTTAGACTCCTTATTACTGGTGTCCTTTTTCTATGCAATTTCTAACTTTAGCTTGACTCACCCTCGTACAATAACTTTTTGTAGCTTTATTTTAATTTGTTAGATCTTTATATCCGTTTTCCTTCCTTATTTCCTTTTTTTTTTTTCATTCTGTTAAGTTTCTTATTTCTTTTCAATTAGTGTTACACTTTACTCTCAAAACTATTAGATTGTTGACTTCCTTCACAGGTCTTACATGAAGAGTTTTTAGGAAAGTATTCTGATTTTTTCTTCATTATTGATAACTTCAATTTGCATTACTGTGTCACTAAGCTTCAGAGCAGATTTGTTTCTACCACTGCCTTCATTCTCAATGAATCATTAACTGTTTAATAAAAGTATTTCCTTAATCTGTTAATTGATTTATTAAGAAGATCTTCTGAGCATGTCAAAGATATTGAGCATGGAAAAGATATTGCTGATCTAGGTTGGTCTACTCTAAATTGAGTCAAAGATTGCAAATTTTAATTTGAATATTCTGAAGGTCTATTTTCATCTATGTAATTATTCCAAATTAATATATAATCACTGGTACTACAAATGAGTTTATTGTTTTGATTAAGTTTTTTTTTTCATTAAGTTTAGTTTTTATTGTTTTGTATCTTTACACTGGTCAAAACTATAAGGAGAGCATGTGACTTTGGAGACAGTGTGCAAGGCAAACATGTGATATCTTGCCGATACATGGAAAACACAAGTCGAGTGTGACATAGACAGCAGAATCATGCATATTCATATGCAAATTAGTATCTGTAACATCAGAATGCATAAATCATAGATAGCGAACAAGCAGAGTCAAGTTCTCTTCTCTGATGAGTCCAGATTTAATCTGGAGCCTGACAATCGACAAGTTCTTATTTGGAGGAACCCTACACACAAAATAACCCAGATTTTGTGCAGGAAATATCACATTATGGAGGTTATGGATTGTTGATGTGGGCAGGTATAAGTATAGGTGGGCATACAGACCTGTATGTCATGCGAAATGGCAGTCTGACAGCCCAGAGGTATAGAGGCGCGATTCTCAAACATATTGTTGTGCCATATGCTGAATATGTCTGTGATTCATTCCTTTTCATGGACTTTAACACTCGATATTATAGTGAGTGGACACTTGAAGAGGATGGGAATGAGGGAACGAAGTGGTCAGTATGTTTGCTTGACTTAAATCCCATTGAGCAAGCCTGGGACGCATTTGGCAGATATACTGCAGCTACATCAGCATTTCCCTTGACACTCCATGAACTGGAAAAAGCCTTCATTGAGGAGTGGCAAAGATACCCCCAAACCCTCCTCAATAACCTCATCAATTCCATGTCACACAGGTGTGCAGTGGTCATAGCTGTTCGGAGAACCCCACACCTACTAGAGATCAGTTACCACCCTTGAAAATTCGTTTTTCTTGTTCTACATGTATGCATATTGTTTATAGCGTATTGAATAATGTGCGTTAATCTGTGATGTTGCATAAAAATTCACTAATAAGGTTTTTCTTACTCATATAACTGATATTCTACTGTATCTTACATAAAAATAATATTTTATGTTGAACAATGTCAGTCACACATGATTTTTTTTTATAATAACTCTTGCTCCCCTAATTTGTTTTGACCAGTGTAGATACTGCTGTGTTATGAGCATCTGGTGGTTGATGGCTTCATCAACAAAACACTTTCACAGAAGAGGCCTAGAAGTTTCTTGTCATCTTCTCAAGAGTAGAGAGTTAATTGCTAGATGAATTCAGTCATCTTCAGTCTGAATATTGCATCTTCATAAAATTGTTTGTACATTAAATTGTGTCTTGAAGCCTTGCACATTTCTGTCATTAATGAAATGAGTTGAAGATGTCCCAACATCAAACAATTTAAAACAGCAATTAATCACCATCATTGTCATCATTACCCAAACTACACCAACTATTTTAATAATTCTACAACCGACACCAAAATCACTTCTCCAGGGACTGAACTGACACATTTGCTTAGATCTTCCCACCCTTTGCTATATTTCTTCAGATGTTATTTCATCTCTAATTTAGTCCTGAATATAAATTCTGTCTGATCATTGTGATGAGGTTCCAGGCTATAAATTTTTATTTCTAATCAGTCTTTAAGTCAGTCTTTTTCTCTTTCTCCTGATATAACCACATGATTTATCCAACCTCATTCAAATATCTTCATCATTAGAGAGTCATCTTTATTTATCTGTAATGTTAGGCACAATGTTTTCTTCTGAAATTGCAACAGTCCTAACAGATTCCGTTAGCAATCCATTCAATCAATTTATTCACCAAAGTAGTTAGAAGATATGGATCCTGATATCATTCATCAATTCATGTTCTCTTTACTGCTAAACTGAATTGCTTAACTTAAATATCTCAGGTATTAGTGATCTGACTTTATTCGTAAAACTGTCAATGTGTTAGAAGGACCTGGTCTTGCTTCTGAAGGTGCTACAATGATGCCTTTCATTCACATTCTACTGTGCAATATACTTCTTTTTTGTTCCTTCCTGTGTAAATTATTCCTTATGTTTCTTTCGGCTCAACGTAGACATCTTATAAGTAACACAATTATTCAAGTCTTGGGAAAACCCATTTTATAAACTTAGAAAATGTTTCTTTTATATAAAAAAACCCCAAAATATCTATCTATGTAGCATTTAAAAACCATATTAACTTAAAACTGAAAACTTCTTAAAGTTTTATACCATATTAACTTAAATTCATTTTTTTCTTTCATATTTGTTTGAATGAAATATTAAGTCGAAGTGATATTTCATTCACTTAAGATTTGAAATGGAATAAAGACATTCCTTATTTCTGTACATTTCACAAAATAAGAAATATCAAAATTCAGATAATCATTGTAAAATAGTTATTGGAAGATCAAGTTTTAACTAAATTCTCCAAAATAATGGGTGAAAGGTTATTTAATATGCTCTATGACAAAAAAAAAAAAGACACACCGCAGAATGTTGTTGAAACTTAATATACAATTATCTCATGGGTAGACATGAAAAGTGTAAAAAAAACCCACAGCCAATGAATGCAGAGGGCGGCACACCATAGCACATTCTGGATTGCTTATAAGAAGCGTTTCTTGCTTGCTTTGGCATTTCCCAACATTTTTGTGGTTGGATGCCATTCTGTAGTCATTGAGGATGCCATGACATAACACCCAACAATCACATCAACAACTGAGTGAATTCGACAGAGGGAATATCGTGGGCCTGAGAGAGTCAGATTGAACATATCATTCCATCGTCTGCCACTTGGGTCACGTTGATGTCACGATAAGACGTTATTAGCAGCAATGGGTCCAGCAATGCACACATACCCGTCAGGAGGGCATTGGTTGGCCAAAAGTAACCACTACCAGAAGGGTCGTAGGATCGTGAGATTTGGTCATCAGGATACCAACAGTTTCCCTAAATACCTTCCCAGGAGAGTTAATGGCATCTCCGCAGCCTGTTGTGGCACAACGAACCATGCCAGAAGACTGGCAGAGGCTGGATTGTAATGTCAGCATCTGTCACAAAGACAATCACTGTCCCTGGAGCATCGCCATCACCACCTGCAGTGGTGTCATGCCAGAGCAGCATGGAATATACCCAATTGGGGCTGTATAGTGTTTAGTGATGAATCTAGGTTCTCACTTGAAGCTGATGTCCACCGAATTCGTGTGTGGAGACGACCAGGTCAACGTGCCTCACCTCACCTAACTGTTGAGCATCGCATGACTGTCACACCTAGATCCTTCTTTGAGGAGCCATTGCGTATGACACCAGGTCACCCTTAGTTGTCCTTCGAAGTACTGTCACAGCACAATGCTATGTCCAGGACTCCTGCGACCTGTCATTCTACCTATGCTGCAAGGCCTTCAAAGAGCCATTTTTCAGCAGGATAATGCTAGACGGCAAATATCTCTATAGTGTGTGTCTACGTGGTGTTCCAACATTTCCTTGGCCTGCCAGATCACCAGACCTATCACTTACATAACATGTCTGGGACATGTTCGGATGGCAATTACATTTTCTCCCCGCAATGTGGGCGAACTAGCCCAGCAACTCCAAGACATTTGGATGAATCTTCCACAGGATGCCATTAGACGTTTATAAATGACACACTATATATTCGCATGTATTGCGAATAGGTGGCCCCACAACATGTACCGATTCTGGGTCTGTTGTTCTAAAATTGATAGCCGCATTGCTCTCACAGTGTTCTGGTGTCATTTTCTTTCCATCCTCTTTACAAGCCATGTTTCATCATGATCACACTATTTTTCCAAGTGCATAGTTTTTTTTCTCATCAGAGTGTATTAATAATAGGATCTTTTATATTAATGATATTAATATGAATATTAATAATGACTACTTACATGATATTCTGGAGCAAGACCTTTCAGAAAATTTTGTGTTGTAGCAGATTTGGATGTACCTGTCTCACCAACTAGAACAACAGGCCTTTTAATGTCAGCCATAAGCTGTAAGAGCCAAGTAATGCATGCAGTGTCTTGGGTAGGAACTAGAATGTCAGTAAAAGGTTTCTTGGAATCATGAACATATTCTGGGACTAAAGCACTCCAATGAACCCATTTCTTGGCTTGTGGATTGTAAAAGAATTCATAAATTGTTCTGGCCCCTGGAACTACTCCTGAAAATAAAAACATACTCAATTTTTCATTATGAAAAATAATTCTGAACATTACTCCATTTTTGTATACTTGTAACTTACTGTAGAAAATAAAAACATCATTATGTAAATGCCTTCAGAAAACTTACCTTGTGGCAAATTACTAAAATCACTATCCTGTCCTGACATATCCATGGTTATAAGTTTTTTCATGAGACCATCAAGTTTGATACGACTGTCTTCTACTAAAGAAGCTCCAACAGACCAGTAGGTGCATAAAATAAACATATGCTCAATCACTTCATTATCTCTAAAATCTCTTACTAAGAAGGCATCCAACATACAAGTTAACTGAACAACCTGAGAGAGGAAAAAAAAGAAAGAAAGAAAAAGAACTATGTTAAACTTATGGAAATTTTAAATTTTTTGTCTTTGTTGTCTGAATTTTTTTTATATTAGTTAAGCTCTGCTGAAAACAATTTATTAAAAGCTTTTTTTTTTTCAAATGTATATGTTTATTCAAATATAATGAACATTTCTAAAAAAAAAGTACTTTCAGAAGACATTAAACAATAAACAATATTCATTTCTCTTTAATAGGAATCTTTCAGTTAACATTCAACATCATTACTATCTGGAAGCAGACATAACATATTCAGTTCACTTAATTATACCATCAGGAAAGTAAATTTTTGAAATAGTTTAAATGTGTGCTAGTGATTACAGTCTACAGAATCAGTTCCACATGGTTAGGAAAGCCTGAAGGCAGGTTACCAACCTGATTCTGAGACTAGTATGATACTAGTAATACTTACTGCTGTGAATGATAGTATGGTATGAACCAAAACAAACAATACTGAATGTCACAAGCCTTTGTTGCTCATGCACACCAAGTAATAACCTCATCAAACATCATCATGAAAAAGTAACAATATGATTATGTTGGTTGAAGTTTGATAAATGTTCAAATGGTGCTAACAACGAAGGAAAAAGTTTTTAATGTAGAGCATTATTTTCAGTCATATGAAGTTGCACGTTCAAGCGGACCACGTTTGCTAATCATTGGAAATGCATTTTGAGAATGATTTCAAAAACCACCAACCACAAACATGGTTATGTTAGCCGTCATTAAAAATTTTCATTTGACGGGCAGTGTTCTGACACAGTGCAAAGGCTCCATCAGACGTTCAGTGGACTAAATATGGCTGATGAAAGCCATGTTTACTTGAATGGATTTATCAATCGACAAACAGCCCACTTTCTGGGATTTGAATAGCCACACATCATTGTGGAGAAGCCCTTCCATAGTGAGCATGTAACAATATGCGGTGTTTGCAAAAGCATCTTGGGCCCTTATTTTGTCATGGCAATCCTGTGACTGTGAACCAGTTGCAGTACACAGAAAACATTCTCACACCATTTCTGGCGGATCTCATCAGAACCTGCCGTGACATAATCTGCTACTTCGTAAGCAATGGTTCCAGCAGGATTGGGTCATTTGCCACACAGCGGGGGATACACTTCAGTTGCTTAGTGGGAATTTTGGTAATCACGTCATTTCCGGTGGAACAGCCTTCCACATCAGTCTCATTCACCTGATCTTACAACAGCGGAAGCTTATAATTGATGTATGCTGAAGGAAGCCATTTTCCGAGAGAACCCACCAACAACCATTGGTGATGTATGTCAAAAGATTGTGACGTGCGTCAGAGGAATGAAGCAACTTCTCTTCAGAGAAATGTTTGAGAGTCTACATAAGTCAAAAATAATCAGCATGCTCATAATTAATTAGTGAGAATTGTGTAAGATGGCTTCTTTTAAATAAACTTCTTTAAATAAGTTTTAAAATGTTTTTGTGTTTGTCTGGACAGTTGAAAATAGCCTAATGGTTAGGTCCTGATTTTAACCTGTTTATCTATGACCAAAAATTACAGACCTGTAATTTGGATTAAATACACATAATTTGGGATACCTTCAGCTTTAAAATCAATATTAGTACAAATGCTTAATCAAGGATCTGTGACCTTAGTAAGTGCTACAGATAAACTAAAGGCTTTTCCAAAAAAAAACAACAAAATTTGAAAAGTGAGATGACTTAACTATTTCAAAAGATGGCGTTAATCAAATTAAATTATCTACTTATCCTCAAAGTACTCTTAGGTCAGTGAATAGAGCAAACGATAGCAATTTTGCAGAAACTAAAGAAAATCTTCTCAGTTGGAAGTGACAGTGTCTAAGTTTCTTTGAGTGAAATTTTGCACTATGCTAATAGCCGAATCAACGAAGTTCAGGCATTGCCTAGAGTGTTTAGCTCTCAAATATAAAAAAAATTATATCCTCCAACTTCAATAAATTTTTGTGGGCCCAAAAATATATTGATGGTAACTCTCCAATATATGAGGTCCAGGTGCACTGCAGCCACTGCATGGGATCAGCCCTGCTAAAGTGAAAGATATGTCAGAAAATCAAGGAAAATTAGAAACTACAGAATGAAAGACCACACTGAAAGAATGACAATTATTCAACATTGATGATTGCAATAGAGGAAATGAAGCAAATTCAAAGAGAAAAAAGGCATAAGAAATCTACAGAAATCATGAACAAAAAGCATGACTATAGAGAGTGAGATGCCAGATCCAGAAAGTTTGTTTTAGATGCAAGCAAGTAAAGTTTTGATTAATAGATCCAAGTCAGGAAAGCTTCATTAATTAAGTGTGATAAAATGTCCTCTAATTGTTCCAGACCATAAGAAACATGTATTACCCAGAAGGTGAAATGATGATGAATTGCTAATTAAAATGCTTGCCACTTTAAAACCTGATAGAACTTAGCCATAAATTCATCTTTGATTACTGAATTAGGCTCTTGAAGAAGAATTGTCAGAATAAATCAGCACTTGGTGAGAAAATAAGTCATACAGAGAAGGAAAGATGGATGTCAGCTTCAAATTATTGATGGGGGAAAATTTTTCAATGAAACTCCATGTGCTGTGAAATGACTATTTAAAGCTATGACCACAATAATCCTCTTTGAAAGAGTTAATGAAGAGAATCACTATATTCAGACAAATAAAACTCAAATGCAAAAAGTTCGCATCACCTTCTACCAGATGACATGAAGAACTGAAAACATGACATGGATTGAAATAGGAAAAATACATCTGTAAGATGAGGGATCAGAATTTGTCTGCACTAGAAAGTAAGACAACCATTAGATAATTACTGCTCAGATAGGATGATTCGTAAGCCATAAGTCACAATACATAATAACTATCACCCTGGTGAGAATGTATAGAATGTCAGAGCCAAAAGGGAGAATTTAAAAGGCAACTGAATCAATTGGAGACACTATTAGAAAATGTCAAAATGGAACAAAATGATTCAAGGTAGTTACAATCAAGAAAGGATAAAGTGCCTTCTGAACTTTTGAACTAGAAGAATCAGCTAAAACAGTGAAATGGTAATGATGGTATGCTTCAGTATGCTTTATTCAATATGGATACAGATTCTTGGTTCAGATTATAGTAGGTTTGACAGGACTCAAAAAGAAGACAAAGATTGATGAGGGATATAGTAATCAAGATGCATGCTGTCAGGTAATCACAAAGTGATGATAATGTTGTGCAGCCCTTATCATCAATCATGCAGACAGGAATCAACAATAACTTCAGGCCACTATCTAATTTAAAAAAAAATTCTTAGCCTTCATTGTAAGAGGGCAGAATTGGATATGACAGAGCATTACCTGAACAAGGATGATTACTCAACCATATTAAAAGTTTATATAGAGCAGTATGGCAATTATACTGTGGTTCTGAACTGTAAATCTGCAAAGATGTATGAAAAGAACTGAACAAAGTTACAAAGGTTCAGTAGAATATGCAGATATCACAACAGGAGATCACAGCAAAGAATCCAATTACTACAAAACAATGTTTTCAATGATTTTTGGAAAGACAATAAACTTTTCTAACATAAAATCTAAGTTAAATAGGAAGGCAGTGAGGTTATTCAGGAGTCACAGCAGAATGTAAATTACTTTTAAGGAAGAAGAAAGCAGAGGCACAGAAGATTGGGCAAATTGCATTATTATTATTATATCTTAAAAGTTTCAAACCATGGGTTTCCCCAGCAAAGACAATATGGCAGGTCAAGGACCAAAGAACATATTGCCAAGTGTTTTAAAAAAAAAGTATTGAAGAATGGTTAGGGATGTGTGGTTGTGTCCATAAATTTCTAACTATGCATGTTATGTTGAGTATCACAGCCTTCCTGGAGTTGTGTTTTTGTGAAGTCCTAGTGTGCTGAGGATGTGGTGCAATATGTGAGGCACCAGACCAGTGGCGGACAGGACGATAGGTACAACACGTACTCGGTCCTGCTTCTGGAGCTCGTGTGCTAGATCGGTGTTTACTGATCTCGTCTGTGTGAGTTTTCTGCATGTTCTTGCTGATAGGCACTGCAATATCAATGAGATAGGTCTGTTTGTTGACCTTATCAACAAGTGTGCTGTCAGGTCTGTTGTGATGTATGGTTTTGTCTGTGTGAATGGGGCAGTCCCAGTACAGCTTATATGAGGGTGACTCTAGAATGCTTTGTGGTGTGTAGTGGTTAGGTTAGGTTAGGAATGGGGACTGTAGTGATGGAGGTGTTGGAGGTGCATAGGTTTAATGTTGTGTTCCAACTCTTCATTATGGCATCCAAGAATGCCGTGATCTTGGGGTGTATTTTGTAGAGTTGAAGAGTGTGTAGGAGCCAGGAATGGGGGACTGAGTCAAATGCCTTCTTGTAGTCGATGTACGTGATGTATAAGTTCCTATTCTTCACGCGGCCTGCCGCAGGATTACCAAGTCAATAAGGAGTTGCTCCTTACAACCATGGGAATTCCTGCGACAGCCCTTCTGCTGTTTGGAAAGAATGTTATGTGTCTCGATGTGTGTGTGTAGATCTTGTCTGCGAGGCAGGATGTGAGGAGTTTGTAAAGTGTGGGGAGGCAAGTGATTGGACGGTAGTTTGCAGGATGAGCTGTTTCAGTGTTCTTGCTCTGTAAGTATGTGACACACTGTGTGAGGAAAAGAGGCATATGTTCTGGGTGTTGGATTATGTCAGTAAGTGTAAGAGCTAGCTTCCCTTGCAGGGATGTGAACCTCTTGATCCAGAAGTTCTGAATGCCATCTCCACCAGGAGCCTTCCAGTTGTGTGCATGTTTTAGAGCTGTCTGTATGTCTGCGAGAGTTATATCATGGAAGGGCATGAAGGGTAGTCTTCAGTGAGTTGTTGTTCCTCCGTGATCCATGGTGCTTTGTCACTGTGGGGGATGGGGTTTGACCACAGAGACGACCAGTATTCATGTAATGCCTCGTTGATGAGAATGTTTGTATTGGGTGTAGTAGAGGGAGATGTAAGGGATCTGTAGAATTTTTTTCTCATTGTATTGGAAAGTGTTGTTCTGTTGTTTGGGCAGAGTGCACTGTTTGTATCTTTGTACCGTAATCTTTTTGTAAGTACACTCAGTTTTTGTCTTAGTGTGTCGAGATATTCCTGAACCTGGTTATGAAGGTCTGAGTGTGAAGGGCGAGTGTTTATGTGCTTATTATTATTATTATTATTATTATTATTATTATATAAAAGTTTATATTTTTTGGATTACCCCAGGGTCAAGGACCAAGAACACATGTTGCCAAGTGTAAAAAAGTATGAAGTGGGGGGGGGGGGATGTTATGGATGTGTGATTGTGTCCATGAATTCCTAACAATGCGATATGTGTTGAGTGCCACAGCCTTCTGGAGTTGTGCCTTAAGTGTTTTTATGAAATCCTAGTTTGCTGAGGCTGTGATGCAGTGTGCAAGCCACCAGATCATTGGCAGACAGGATGATGGGTACAACACATACTCGGTCCTGCCTCCACTGCTTCTGGAGCTCATGTGCTAAGTCTTTGTATTTACTGATCTCATCTGTGTCTGTTTTTTGCATGTTCTTGTTGATAGGCACTGCAATGTCAATGAGATAGGTCTGTTTGTTGGTCTTATCAACAAGTTAGGTCTGTTATGGTGTATGGTTTTCTCTGTGTAAATAGGGCGGTCCCTTATGTGAGGGCGACTAATAGGCTTTGTGGTGTGTATTGTAGTATGGGACCGTGTTCTTAATAAGTGAGTGTTTGTGTGCTAGCTGTTCATAGATGATTGACGCTACCTGATTATGTCAGTAGAGATAGTCTATTTGGGATAGAAGGGGGCAGCCTGATATTATGTGGTCGATCGTCTCATGTGTAGTATGGTATCCTGCATGTGTCATCATGCGTGTTTGCGTCATGTATAATGTGTTTCTTGTAGTTGCAAGTAGTTGCATCGCAATCATGAACCCTTCAGTTTTCCCGAACAGCTCACCACTCATCAACCATCTGTTCAACACTTTCATATCGACATGAAGCTGGCTGAGTTCGTAGCAATGTCTGCTGTGGAGCTCCTTTTTATTATTATTATCCCACTTATTCTATTATTAACACTGAATAAATGAAATAATTATATCTTACTAGTTCCATCTATCATTTGATGGAATTGACTAAAATCAAAATATACACGAAATGGTTTAGAGGTGTATAGTTTTGCGACCAGCAATTTAAATTTCAAGATTCTTTTAATCAGATATCTTTAATTACTGTGTAATGTGACTTTTGCTAACTGCTGAATTTAACTCAGTGGTAAAATGTCAGCTGGTGAAATGAGTATTCTATGGAACAAATTCACCCACAAGAATGTAACCTCCTTAACTTGTTTTACTTCTTAACTAACATTTAATCTAGTTATTAATATAAACAATAGACAAGTTTCAAAATGATGTTCCCATATATTTTAAGTTAATAAATAAACAGGTATGTTTTACAATGTGAATTAAATTTATGAAATTGAAGAAATACGTAGAAAGTTAATTGTCGCATTTAGTGTCTGAAATTTGATGTGCCATTTGTAGTGATGATATTATTCGTAATAAATGTTGCATAAAATGAAAAGAGTAATAAATCAAATGCCCATGCAAAACTAACTTAAAGCTTATTCACTGTATTTAAGATCTTTTTATTTTTGATCATTTTAATCATAAAAATGGGAGAGACTAATAAGAAGAATCTCAAAATATGATAAGGTAAAGAAGCCTTAAATAACAATAACCCAGTAAATAGCTTGAAAATATTTATGATGATAATTTCATAGCACAATTATATAAATATACAAACTACTGAAAAAATATTTTTTTATAGTTACATGCAAACAAGTTTATTGGCAACTTTAAATGTGATTCAGCTTTATCTCCTTCTAAAACTCTAAATGTAAAAGTGTCATTAGAAAAAATAAAATCCCTTGAAATGAAATAGTTAAGTATTCTGATGTAAATTGTGATTTGATATGAACGAGAATTTTATTTGCTTTTTGTTATGTTTCAGTCATCACTGTCTTTGTTTTGTTTTTTTTTCATCACCACTAAAATCATGGATACCAGGATCATCATACTCATTGTTCAATGAAAGACCTAATGAAATGACCATAGGATTTCAAGCAATTTATGTCTCAAAAAGGAGATACAATCAGGAATATTTAGAACATGTCATTTTCCTTTAATACCTAAAATTCTGCACTATTTCTTATCTTTTTAAGTAATAATTTCAAATCAATAATGAAAAGCATTGACAATCTTCTTTAAGGATGTGGTGAAATTGCCAGTTAAAGAATTAGTTACATTTTATTTTACCAGTTACATTTTATTAACTTGCTATACACAATAATGGAATAAATTACTCAAAATAAGTTACTATTTTAATTCAACAATTTCTACTTACCATGTTTAAATTAGTCTGATGCATAATAGTTTTTAATTTTGGAACATTTCGTCCATCAAGAATGCCTTCAGTGATGTAATCCACCGTTACTGTTATATACTTAACAAACAATTCGTTAAGAAGAGGCTGCAGAACACTTGGTTGCTTAAAGAACCATTTATTCCAAAATGGTCTATATCCAAGATTCTTAGGATCAACAAACACCATTCCACATCGAGAAACTGTAGCTGGTGAAGCATACTGAAGATCACCCACCTACAATACATTTAAGTAGAAAATTTTTCTTCAGAAGCAATTAAACTGTAATTTACCTAAATAAATAAATGTCTTGTGACAGGCTAAAATGATGCATAATTTCAATCAAATACATTTTTGTTACGTTTCCATAATCAAATATACATCAACAGGTTTTTATATACTATCAGGACCCATATTTTTATAATTGATTTCTGGTGTTTTCTTTTCATTTATTTTCTGTTTTTTTTTTTTGTTTTTTTTTGTTAAACATAACTTGCAGTTGTCATTATTTATGATATCACTGGTAATTTCAAAATGGGAAATATACATTTTTTGCATCGTATTTCCAAATGAAACATCCTGGAAAGGATCCCACCTCAATTAACCTAACCTACTGTTAGTTAAAACGATTTTTTTTCCAAACGATATCAAATAATATGTAAGTGTCTATTTTTATTACACATTTGGAGGGGTTAATGATTTAAAATACATATCAGAAATCGATTATAAAAAATGGGTCCTGATAGTACATAAGTACCCATCAATATTTCTGTAAAGTAAGAGTGTTAGTTTAAAGAAAAAAACAGTTAATTAATACTTCATTAATGTTTGGTCATTGTTTTGTGCTCACATTACAGTATTAGTTATCTTAATCACTGATTGTTTTAACATAAAACTATTCAAGCACCCATGGTTTCCATTATAGATGCACTTCACCTGCCATGACTTTCATTTTGTGCATTCATTGTTCTCATAGTCTCTTTTAATATGAAACAAAAGGTAAAACCTCTGTTTGTATTGTGATCCCACAGCAGTTCATCTCCATAATTCAGCTGCTTTTCTCCTATTTGATGACTTTTAAATTAAAATTGTTCTTCAATATATCATCAACACAATGAATGAAAGAAAAAGGTGAAAGAAATGTGAAAAGATCAAGGAGGCAGATATCTTTTAAAAAAATAATGAAGTACTTAATTGACTAGAGAATGAAGCGAGTGAAGTTATTCTAAAAATATAATTTGCACTTTTTAAGTTAAGTAATTTTGATAATGCAGTTAAAGCTTTTAGAAAATAAAGTGTCAATTTACTTTAATGACTGTCTTTGATGAAAGTTAAGCATGGTTGAGAACAGACTAACCCCTTTCTTCCACTAATCTCCTAGTAGTCAAAAGATGCTTCTAGCCAAAATGAACAATGATGAATGAGAGCAATGAAGGGAAAGGGAAATCAGAGAACAGAGAAACTGTCTCCAATATAATTTGTTCACTCCAAAGTCTACATGAACATGTCCTAAGCAGAAGAATTGGAAAATTAATAGCTTAGCAATTCCATCCTCTGAATAATTCCCACAAAAAGCAACCTTAATTTTCTACAGTAACTGAAAATAGTACAAATGTGAAATTGCCATCAATTTTTACATGTTGCATCAAACTACTGTTAAGATTCAGATTGATAGCAACAAACACTAATTTGGAAATTGCATCATTTACATATATTTGAATCTTATTCAATTTTGAAGTTGTAGCCATCTCTTAAATTACTATATGATATATACAGTAATTTATATTTGCCTGGTATAAAAGAAATCAGCAGCAGTTATCAATCCAGTCCAATAATGATAAAAACAACTGAAAATCAAAATATTTATCAAATAAAATCTATATATGAAAAGCTACATCAATTTTTTTACAAATTGATTAACAAAATCTTATCGTACACTTGACATCCAGATAAATGCGATTGGCAAAGAGATGCTACTTCTGTCCACTGCAGATCAGAGATGTTTTTGTATCTCTAATCAAACTCACATAATCATTTGCTGGAAATGGGGCTGTGATCCCACAGAACTGAATGCACTTCACTTTAAATAACTGCAATGAACATTTTGGTGGTGCCATGTACTGGTCTATTGATGTCTGAAGTGGTATTCAGTAGTGTTTAGTGATAGCTATTTCTGCAAAAGTTTGAACAATAGTTCAATAAGGATCTGAAAGAAAGAAACAATGGTCTGCATAAGGATTCAAAACACATCTCTGACATCTAGTATAATGGTTTGACAGCAACTGAATGCAATTTGAAAACACCTCTCATGCTTGTGAAGTGCAGTATGGCATCCTTTTTTACAAAATTTCATAAACTTAAAGAGATCATCTCAATTTTTAATGAGTACAGAATGTGCAATTTTTAAGAGGATAATGCTATCCACACTCCACACACCACCAGAATTCCAGAATAGCAGTATTCTTCCATGTCTTATGAGAGCACCTGATTTTCCCCAAAGAAACATGTCTTGGATATAGTTGGAAGACACATGACCTCCACTTTGACGCATGCGTTTTTGATCCCTATATAGACAGCACAATTGAAGGGCCCCAAGGACAAAATTTCATAAAATTTCTGTAATAGGTGTGGGCAAAGGTGTTAAGAAACAATTAAAAAATTGCTTCATTTGTAGTGCAAAGGTTCTAAGTACAGTTAACACCTTTGGGCATGAGTTGGGCCCTGAACTACAAAAATTTCAAAGGTTAAGTTCAAAAACTATCAGTAAATGGTGCTCCTTTTGCCATAATGGCTGCCCCCATAAAACAAGCAAAACTTCAGCCTCTGTTGTCAGGTATGTTGAGAATGGACAACAGATGATTAAAAAATCTTTGGAGCTGAGAAATGAAAATCAGAAGAGTACAATTGCACAACAGGAAAGTTCAAAGACACTGGAAACAAATGAATGGGGAGAAAAAGCAGAATCAAACCCCAGCACATGAGTAGTTTCTGAAAGTGTCTATTTCAGTCATACTTCAGTTAGTAACCCAAATCCCAACAAAGAACGGCACACAGCAACTTGAAATTCCATATCAGATGTAACGTTACATGCCTAATAGTAAGATGAAATTAAAAATTGCAATATGATTTTTATGTTTTATAAGAGAAGTGATCCTAATTGCTGCTTAGTTAAATTGTTCACAGAACGAGCAAAACATTGAAAAATCTACACTATGACTTTATGAACAGTCAGCCATCCACCAGTCATGCAACAGAATCATCCAATAAAGGTTCAGAAACAGAAAGGAGTGAATCAGACTGGGATCCAACGGACTATACATCAAACAGTGATGATTCAGACATTGAAACTATGAGTAACAACATGCTCAAGCAAATATAAGTATGGTCACGTTTTTATACTGCAACTACTGCAACATATGAGTATAGAAACAACAAAATAAAATTATGCAATTAAATACAAATACTTACTTTTTTGATAAATTTATTTTTGTTCCCATATTTAGATGAAAATGTATTTTTTTTTTTTTAGATAACTGTCATGGTTAGATTAAGCAGATACTTTTTTGGTTTGTTGTAGCACTTAAAGAGTTTGAAGCAGCACATAATGATGAAAGTATGACTGCAACATCTGGTCAGCCAACAACTTATGATAACCATTGCACTAAACCAGATTCTATTAATGCAACAGAAGTTAGTCCTTCACAAAACATGGAGAAACCAACAACATAAGTAGAAGGCATAAAAGAAATCCGAAGGTTGAAAAAAAAAATTGCAAAAGATGCTAGGATAGCAGGGAAGGAATATGTGAATAGGACAGGATTTATAGTTCCAGCACGAAAAGTTATAGGTAGTACAATTTGCCATGAAAAATTCCAATACAATGCTCTGAAAACTTTCCAAAAGGAGGATGAGATAAATTATTTAAACAGTTTATGAAATTATTGTACGAGGCACAAAATACAATCTATATTACTAAAATCTTTTATTTCTCTGTCCGGCGCAATTTCCTGTGAGAATGGAAAATATAAGTAATTTTTACAATGAAACGATGGGAATCGAACCTGCAACCTTCTGATCCGAAGTCAGACGTCTTATACATTAGGCCACCGGGACTACAACTCACTTTATTTTGTTTTTTGACTTATGTGTCCTTCCCATTCGCCCCATTAAATAATGAATGTATTCAAACTGTTTTTTGAATCTCAAGATTGTTTATTTATTTCTGATCCGTCTATTTATTTGTAATTCGAAAATGACAATTAAAACTATAATTGCCGAAACGTTGCAATATTTTAAATATAATATTCTTACTTAACCAAATCTATGTGATATAGAAAAACAAGCGCATGTACACGGGAGATGGCCTAGTTATCTTTAAATCAATTACAGGGTGACAGGAAAAACCTCGGACAAATGTTTCCATCGATATTTTATGAAGAAACAAAAGTGGCATGAATGTAACAACTAATACCAATAATATGGACATCACACAAAAAGTTTGTTCAGTCGGTTTTGAAGTGGGCGCCTTTGGCGGTGATGCAGAGCTCCAAATGCGACTTCAAATTTTCAGCGATGGGCCACAGGTCCTCTGGCGACAATCGATCCACTCCCAGCGCAGAGATTGTTTCAGCGACGCGACACTTTTGTGGCGCTTAGCACAGGCCCTGAACTCCAAAATCGACCAGACGCTGTAGTCCATAGGGTTGGATCCGATGAGTATGGCGGTCATTCCGCAGACGAGATGAAATCCGGAAAATGGGCCTTGCACCAGTTCTGAGTAGTTTTTGCCTTGTGGGCCGGAATGAAGTCTTGTTGGAACTTCCACTTTGTATTGCCGAAGTGCTGCTGGGCCCACGGTAGAACGACAGCCTCCAAAATGTCGCAGCGATACACTTCTTGGTTGATTTTGACCCCGTTCCAAGAAAACGAGGGGGGTCTTGCCACTGATGCAAATTCCTTCCCAGAACATCACCGACTGCGGATTTGGGCGGTGTTCAACGATGGTTGATGTGCCGGGAGCCTCGGCAGACCAGCTCCTGTCATTTTGGTGGTTGTGTGCCTGCTCGACGGTGAACAGCTTGTCATTGGTGAAGAGAATGCGTTCCCATCGCTGAGCTGCGGCACGACGCTTCAGTTGGCGACATCTTTGAAGTCGTACATGCTTGTTCTCATCAGTGAGCAGCTGAACTTTTTGGAGCTTGTACGGCTTGAGGTTGAGTATCTTTTTGGCCATCTGTCGAGTCGATTCTCGATTGATGCCTGTCTCACAAGCGATTTTCCTCATGGAGACCCTCGAATTTCTCTGGATTCGCTTCTTGATTTTCTTGCAGTTAGTGGCCGTGTTGACAGTGCACTTTCTTTCGCTTCTGGGACATCGTCCATCATGACCAAGCTCCTTGAACTGGTTGATGGCATTGGAGATAGTCTGCCGAGGCACGCTAAGTAGACGAACAATTTCGCATTGACGTTTTCCAGCACGAAACGGCTTCACAATTGCACCACGTTTGTTGGACATACTAAATAAAAGCAAAACATAATCAGCAATAAATCGAAACTACACACACACCAGTAAATACGAACATAGGGAACCTTACAAAACAAAAATCAGTTGGATACGGTACAATGCATTCGTGTCAGGACGTATCAAACTTTGTCAGAGGTTTTCCTTGTCACCCGGTACATTACAGCCTGTGGCCCAATTTAAGAGGGCAGCAGGTAAATGCCAGTCCACTAATGTACATTTATTCAGTGACAATTCATTGGAAAACACAGAAGGTTTGCAAATTAGCTTTCTGCAACTTGTTACAATTTGGGAGGAAAAGAATAGATCTTCAGCAAAAGCAACTTGCATCTGGAAAGTCAACTCCTAGCCCAATCAAAAAAGAAAGAAATGTATGTCTCCCAAAACAAAATTTCTGATACTGTGAAAAATAATGTTCGAACCCACATATCTAACTTTCCATCCAAAGAATCCCATTATTCCAGGCATGACAATTCACATAAGTATCTGTCATCACTCCTAAGTATTCCAAAGATGTATGAACTATACAGGTCATGGTGCACTGACACCAGTATACCGAAAAATTAGTGGGCATCGAAATGCTGCTACAGTGAGGTGTTTGTAACAGAATTTAATCTGTCATTCGGATCTCCAAAGAGTGATACATGTAAAACATGTGATTCGGGTAAGGGTGGCGAAACACACAAGAAAGAGTATGAAGAGGACTACGAACAGCAAAGAAAGGACAAACAATCTGTCAAGGAAGATCCAACCGAATGTTATATAACTTTTGACTTGCAGCAAACTATGCCTTTGCACTTCAATAGCATTCTATTTAAGACAGTTAAACTTAGTTTTACAACTTGGGCATACAAGTAGTATCACGTGAAAGAGCACAGGCACACTTGCAAACGCGGACTGAAAACATAGCTTCACGAGGTAGTCATGAAGTAGTCAGCTCTCTTTGGGCATTTATACAGATAAATGGGATAAGTCAAAACCACAACCACCTCATTACTTGGTCAGATTTTTGTGACCAAAATAAAATTGTTTTATTCTTATGCTTCTGGAATTACCTCGTGTGGAAAGGTATATTTGCTGTTGTTGACCAAAAATTTCCAACTGCAGGACTTAGATTGCGATAGAAATTTTGGTTGTATTGAGAAAGCCGTTAAAAAATATGAGAAAATACAGGACCATTTTTGGTGCAGTAGACAAAAAAAAGCCAATGTAGGAACTGACATGGCAGAAAATTTTATGGCACAGATTTTGTTATTCGTTTGCTAAATGTTGACAAGGAGAAGATCATTCAGAGATGAAGTAAGATGGATAAGGGTTGATAAGTTTGGGTCATACATGTACAAGAAAACCTTTAATGAAAGTGAAGATTTTAAAGAAGTAAACCTGTTTTGAGTCAGTGGGCAGAAAGATATTGCAAACTACAGTCTGAAAAAGGTTAGACAGCACAACACTATCTCAAAAGAAAAAATTAAAGACTTGAAGATGCAAATGGAGTATGTGCCAGACATGTATGAAGGATTCTACAACGAAATTTTCTGCTCAAGTGAACTGTAATTTTATATTGTACATTAAGTCTTCGTATAATGCAATCTCGTATATTACAAACATGTTTATTAAAATTTGTTTATACTTAACATCTTTGTGACATTTTATTTCCGTTTAAGAGCATGTTGCGTCAACGACAAAGGTGTTAAGTACATTTACCACTAAGTTTCGACCAATAAATGTGGACACCTTTGTCCTTGAGGCCCTTCAACTGGGACATATCACAAGATTTAGATATCAACGACTGCCACAATCAACTCTTGTATTCAAGCATTTGGTGATCAAATCTGAGATTAATTTTCAAAACTTTACACATGTTCCACTGGTATCTAGCATTAAAGGCACTGTAATCACTTGGCACAGTGAATCTTAAGGGTTCAGTAAATAATTTAATTATAGAGTACTTAAAATAAAATGTAAAATCTAAAAATATAAAAGCAAAAAATCAATAGATACGTTTAATATATCATACAGTAAAGCATCAAAATGTCCAATTATCAAAGTAAATGGATTATTGAGGAAAAAACCATACATAACATTTATATACTCATGGACAAAAAAATTAGCGCACCAAGAAATAATTGCGGGATCGTAATGAAACTTGCAGTGAAGGTACATGTCGGGGAGATATGCAAATGATTAGAAATGCAGTGTGATTGCGCATTACGTATAGCCGGTAGAGGGCGTTGAACATCGTACTCTGTGGAGTATAAAGCAGGTAACCAAAGCTTGTTTGAGTGTGCTGAATCATTTACAAAGGAACCGCTGAGGTAGACATGCCATTACGCCGTGTTCGAAGACAGTATACGCAGTTGTCGCAGTTTGAGAGAGGGAGAATTGTCGGGATGATGGAAGCTGGGTGGTCAGCTAGGCGAGTAGCTCGTCAATTAGGCCACTCTGATTGTGTTGTGAGGAGGTGTGGGGACCAGTGGACCCGAGAGATGTCATGTACACGAAGACCAGGCTCAGGACGCCCTCGACAGACCAGTCGTCGAGAAGACCGCCACATAGTCAGAAATGCACGCGTACAGCCAACTGCTTCATCGGCCGCCATCCAGGCACAGGTAGCACCTTCACTAGGGGCCGCTGTGTCTTCTCGAACCATACGAAGGCGCCTGGCTGAAGGACAGTTGGTATCGCGGCGCCCATTACGTGTGCTGCCCTTGACGCCCACCCATCGACGCCTCCGTTTGGAGTTTTGCCGCGCACGAGGAAACTGGACTGCAGCGGAATGGAACCAGGTCGTCTTTAGCGACGAATCCAGATTCAATCTCGGCAGTGATGACAATCGTGTTCGTGTGTGGAGAGCCCGTGGTGAACGCTTCAATCCTGCCTTTGCTGTACAGTGACACACCGCTCCCACAGCTGGTGTGATGGTATGGGATGCCATTGCCTACAATACACGGTCACCCCTAGTATTGCTCCGTGGCACCATGACAGCCCAGCGGTATGTTCAGGAAATCCTGCAACCACATGTGTTGCCACTCATGCAACGGCTCCCAGGAGCCATTTTTCAACAAGACAATGCTCGGCCTTATACGGCAAGGGTGTCACAAGACTGTCTCCGCACTGTTACTACCCTTCCTTGGCCTGCCCGATCCCCAGATTTGTCTCCAATCGAGCATATCTGGGATCATTTGGGACGACGAGTTGGGCATCCCACGAGTTTGAACGAACTAGAGGTAAGGTTACAGCAAATATGGAACGAAATGTCTCAAGACATCATACAGAACTTGTATGACTCAATGCCCGATCGTATGGCATCGTGCATTCGCGCTAGAGGGGGTCCAACGGAGTATTAACTCCTCCGTTCTTTTGCCTTTTTCTCTGAAATAAATTATCCTTTTTCTTTGATTTTCTAATCATTTACTTATATCAAAGTAGTCATTATGTATGTAAATTTTCGTTTCATTTTGACGACTCCTTCTTGGTGCGAAGGAGTATTTTTTTGTCCATGAGTGTATATTGACAATCAGAAAAAGAAATCCAGTTTAATAATCTCCGAAGTCCCTGCCAGAAGGAGAACAGCAAAAACATGAAGAACAGGTCTAACCCTACACATGGCTATTTTCATTCTGGCAAGAAATGCGAGAGCAAATGTCAGCTGAATACCATAATCATTGTGTTCAAGTTGCTGTATGCGGCTAATTTTGTATGGATAGAAGTGGATAGCTTTCCGCAAGACCTTCCATACCATGGCATATGGCAAATCCAGTTGTCGAGCTACTCCCCAGGACTGCTACTATCAGCACAGGTCTCTTTTGTGTCATCGATGATCACAGTTGCAAAGTCTGTAATTGTCTGTTCTGGGCACTGGTTTCCGTCCTCTGCCAGGCTGAACTGCTAGTGATCTTATTTTTTCAAAATTCTTAATCATCGACTTCAATGCATTAACTGACAGTGAACCTTTACGCAGGTACTGACGGATTTCAAACTCATGAGGAGTGCTGCTGCATTGGACTGGTGAAGGGAAAATAACTTCACAAGTAACACACGCTGAGGTAACCTAAGATGCATGTTGAGCAGAACTGGTAATTGGAATGCCTTTCTGAAGTTTTCCCATCCCTTTATAGTCCTAATTACTGGAGCTGTTGTAGCCTTCATAGCCGAGACTTTGCATGAACAGCTTTTACCTATGTTGCATGGAAATTCTCGGCTACGTAGGCTATAACAGCACCACATTTCCCCCTATTGGCGACTTTTGGAACTACTTTTTTATTTTTTTTGCGGAATCCTTTTTCCTATGTCTTGATTAGTCTCCCCACAAAATTTCGTGCCATTCCAGTTGTTCGATCGAGCTACAGATGGCTTTTAGTAGCGGCAGTTTAATTACGGTCACCTATATAATAATCATCTTTTTTTCTGCTATGATACTTTCTTAGGATGATTCAAAATAGAGAAAATGAATAGGCTGATAAACATGCAAAAAAATAAAATAAAAGTTTATTATTGAGCTGAATAAGTTTGTTCATTCTTGTGCAACTGTCTCAGAAAAACAGACTTTTTGTTTGTTGCAGAGCACTGTTAATAGAAAAAATATAAGTCAGGGTTGAATAGATGGGTAGGCTGCAGGCAGACTTTTGAGTTAAAAAAAAAGGACAATTTTTCCCAAATTGTATTTGAAACTGAAATTTTTGTCATAACAAAGTTTTATTTGGATGCAATGTTTGAGAATAGCACGATGATTCAGAATTGAACAAATAAATCTGAGAGAGAGAAAACAAAAAATGACAATTATCTTTCATAATAAGCTCCACAATTCTTTTATCATTTTGTTGTTGTTGATGTATTTTTTTTTTTACAGTGTTAGTGAATAAGGAGATGAACATTGGTCTAACAGAAATGTATGATTTTTGAAGATGTCTATTTTTTTCCTCTAAAGCATTTTTTCCTTATTTTTATTTTTGCACCACTTTGAGATATAAGGTACAGACAAAATGGTAAACATTTAGCTTTTTAATATAGTTAGATATTTTGATAATAGCTCTTCATTTTCTTTTTACTTTCTAACTGTTTTTTTTTATTTCTAATACGATTTATATCTAAACATTTTGCTCTTTTATTTTCATATGTTAATAAAAATTGTACTTTTTGCATTGTTGATACTTCTTTCACAAAACTTTTCACACTTGAGGATGCTGAAAACAGCAACTAAAGAAAATGTGAATGAAAGCATACCTGCAAAATAATGCATTTACAGGATATAAAAAAATAAAAATAAAAATAAATACACCATCTTTAACAGTATCTGCATCACTAATTCAGCAGAACAACTGTACCTATGCCACTACTTACCATAAAGAACCAGAATAAGTACTAGCTTTTAATGCCACTGATCACTCAGACATTACAATAAACTCACCCATCATCTATTAGTTTTTTCCATTAGTGAGTTTTTCTTTGTGTAATTTATTCCTTGAGGCACCACTGCACTTCCGATATCTCACCCATCATCTAGTTATCAAAGATTATCTTTAATTTGGATGAATGCTGATAAATCTATATCAGTGATTATTAAATTCATCATTATCTGTAACCTTCATACAGTTTTTTATCCTGTCCTGTTCTCTTCTCACATTATCCTTTCTCTGATGATCACTGTCAAGAAAGCCTTGAAACTCCTGTGATTTTTTTGGCTGATATCAGTATTGACTTATTTACATGTTCAATGATCCCATTTCTCTAGCTTTTCATGCTTTAAAACAAACAAATTAAATAGAAAACTAGCACTATAGAATACAAAAAGTAACATATTCTTAAAAAGATGAAAATGAAATATACTATACTTAACATTTTAGAGGAATTAGAAATTAAACTTAATTAAATTTTTCAAATACCATCATATTAATGCTATCTTATTTTATTTCATTTGTTAAATACAGCTGTATACAACTTTTCTATGAAAACATCTTAGAATTGTAAATTAGTTGTAAATGAATCAAGAGACCCATTTTTTTACAACATATTAGGTTGTCCAGAAATAAATGTCAGAATTCAACTATACTCACTCAAAGGCAGCATGGGGAACTCCAGGGCAACCCCGAAGGCAGCATGGACTTACATCTGATTTACCACTATGACTTCAAACTTGGATGATAAAGTTACCGAAACCGCACAGAACATCAACCAGGCCTTCAGCTATAGTTCGATTATTGAATATACTGATCCAATATTGGTTACAAAAGATTCAATGTGGAGATAAATTCTTAAAGACCAAGAAGATTGTGGAAGGAAGCTACCTTTAGATAAAAACATATTAAGGAAAAAAAAAAAAAAAAGAGTTCAATGTGTATTCTTATATAACAATAAATGAGCTTACAGAAAAGAAAATCAAGCATTGCCAATCAACTGAGTGCAACTGGAAAGAAGAAAAAGTTGGAAAACTGGGTTGCACATCAGCTGATAAGATTACCAAAATCAGTTTTTGTCAATCTGCTCTATGCTGCTTTTGTGGAATCAAGATGATCTATTTCTTGACCAGATAATGACATGGAATGAAATCTAGATTTTATACAACAATCAGAAATGATCTGTACAATGGCTCAATTGCAAAAGTCCTAAAGCATTCCCAAAGCCCAAGTTTCACCAAGAGAGGTCATGTTGGACTAATGCTGCATTATTACTATAAATTTTTAAATCCAGGGGAAACAATCACAGCAGACAAAGACTCTTAAGAAATGAAAGAAAGACACTGAAAGTTACATGAGAAACAATCAGCTATGGTCAATTGAAAGTGCCATATTCTACTTTATGAGAATGCTGGTCCCAACTTGTCAAGAATGACACTTCTAAAATTGAATGAACTGGAAAGCGAGTGATTCTACCTAATTCATCTACCAAAGATATTTAATTTTTTCAAACACTTTGCTAACTTTCTGAACAATAAATGCTTTCAAAACCAGGCAGTTGCAAAATGAAACTTTCAGGGCGTTCAATGACCATAGATTTCTGATTTCTATAGCAGGAGCATAAACAACATCATTGCATATCAGCAAAAGTGTGTTGATGCAAATGGTGCTTACTTTGATTATACTTTTCCAGAATTCAAAGATGAAAAACAACATTTATTTCTGAACAACCTAATATAATGACTCAATGAATTTTTCTTCAATAATTTTAAAGTTTCCTTTTTAAAAAAAAAAAAAACTAAAATTTCTTTTTCTTTTATTACCTACCTCAAAAAGAAGTGCACAATGTTTTAGTAAACGAATTCGTTCTCCATTTGCTAGTGTTAATAACTTATTATCGTCCATTACAGAATTCATGTTTTCAACCCATAAAGCATCAACATCTCCATCAAAGCATATATATTTTCGTTCATTTTTATCTGTAGGTTTATTTATTTCTCGAAATATGTTAGATAGCAAGCCATCTGTCCAATCTCTTGTTGCAGGATCCAATATTCCATAAAGTTCTATTACTGTTACAGCTTTGGGATTTAATGTGTAAATCTTAGTTGGTATTCCAAGTCTGAAAGAAAAATTTTGAGAAATAAAAAATAGAAAATTGTGTTCTATAAAAAGCATTTGTCTTCTGAAATCAAAATTAAAATCAAACATTATCAAATATTTTTACAAAATAGGCTTCAAACTTTTATTTAAGAAAACACTGTTTTTGAAGTAATTTAGCCTATGAATGAACAATGCTGAAGTCCTTGACTGAGATCTTAACTATCTGATTATTTTATTTATTCAGAATTTATTAACTCTGTGACTAAAAAAAAACATAACAGGTAATACCATTACATATAAATCAACAACAAATTACTGTGTTGATATCTTCTGAAAAAATTAAAGTGAGTAATAATGCAGTAACAGAAGTAGCAATTCTTTCTCTTTTTTTTTTTTTTCATTCTCCTACCATTTTCAAAGCATCAAGCTCAACAAATGTGTTGGTGTTGGTTTTGTTTTGTTTTTTATTCTCTTTTCTTTTATCTTATTTTATTTTATTTTGATATCCTGTTTACAAAGACTGTATCATTATTTTCTTGACATCCATCAGGGAATCTAAACATCAGACATAAAACCCTCTATCAATAGATTATGTTGAATGCAGGTGGCAGGAAAGCATGAACTTTTGTCTATTTAATAAATTTACAAACAGAAAGAATAATAGAGAATGACTGGCGGCAGCAGTGCAGGGAAAATGGAAGAGCCCCAAGAAAATCTATCTAATGTGGATCATCCATGACCCACACGAGAACTGAACCTCTGAACCTCTGAGATGAAAGGCTGATGTCTTGGTTACATGCCAACCACAAGGCCTTAAAACCTTCTATCATACTATAACAGCATTAAAAATCAAAAATGAAGATAATTTTTGTTTGATGATGTTGCAGACCAAAGAAGAAATGACTGCTGGAACCTCTACTGTTGGATTTCATGGCTTTTTCTTTTTTTTTTGAAGAGTTAATCAAAAACCAAATAAGTGAATAAAAAAATCAAGGAAAAAATTATGGACTTGAAAATAAAAGCACAACTACATTTTGTGTGAATTATTATTACAGTGTAACCTCCTATAACGAACACTCCGAAAAGCGGACACCTCTAATTAGCGGACATTATTGCGGGTCCCAGTCCCTTAAAATAGGAAATTCCATGTTATCCACTCCGAATAGCGGACACTCTGAATAGCGGACAGTTATTTTAACTGTAATTTTTTTTTTCCATTAACATTTCGACAAACACATCATGGTTGTATTTACATTGGTGTCCCATACATTGATACATTGTATCGGTGTCCCATGATTCAATGCACGAATCTGAGGCCCTTTTTTTTCACTGCAGTTGCTTTGTAAATATCAATCCCTTGTAAAGCTATCCTATAAACGTGTTGATTAAATTTAGAGCGAATTAAAATGGCGTCAAAACGGAAGAGATTGGCACCGAAAGAAAAAATTGATGTTCTTGAAGTTGTTGAAAAAGAAAAGCTGAGTGTGGGTTGTCTTGCTGAACGTTTTAAAGTTGGGAAAACTCAGATAAGTGAACTTTTGAAAGACAAAGATGAGATTAGAAAAATGTGGATGGTGAATTCAAACGAAAATTCGAAGAATTTGAAGTTTCGTAAAACTGAAACAAGCAAAATCGACGAAATGGTGATAAAATGGTTCCGCTTTGCTGGTGCAGAGAACATTCCTATAAGCGGTGTTTTCCTTCAAGAAAAAGCCAGAGAAGTCGGTCAAACTTTAGGATTGGACACGTTTAAGGTATCAAATGGATGGCTAGAAATTAATTTTCTATATACTGTTATTAATTTTATTATTATTTTAAGTAAGCCAAACGGTTAGCACTCATTTAAAAAGGAATATAGTAAGTAATTTGCAATTGTTCATATTCTCTCATATCGATAATGATATTTCTAGAAATTTAATTAAGATTATACGTAATTTTTCATTAAATAACTTGCTATAAGCTAAAAAATGAAAAAAAGATAGCCCTCCCCAATAGCGGACTCCTCCCAATAACGGACAAAACTTCCGGTCCCGTGACTGTCCATTATTCGGAGGTAACACTGTACTATTATTATTTTTTTGAAGCCTTTATCATTCAGTCAGAACAGGTTGGGATTAGGATCTAAATAAAAAATATTTGTATGCACTGACATTTAGCCTGCAATTTTAATGGAGCTTAAGCAATAAAGCAAAATAAATTCATGGTATCAAACCTCCAACTTGGAAGCTGCCAATACCACTGTACAAGGGCTGGGGTTCAAGTGGACCAGGTGTAATTAAACTTTTTTTTTTTTTTTTTTTTTTGCTCTTACAGACTGAGAAAAAGGATGAAAATTTTTTATTATTGTAGAATTATTATAATTAATTTGGTTTATTTTATAACTATTTCATTATAATCACAATAGCAGAGGTTATTTTTCTATATAAAGCCTTTCCCGTATAGAAGAGCCTTATCAAATTTTGAGGCTTTTATATAGTGGTTTTAATGACAGTTTTTTGTTTGTTTATTTATTCGTTTATTTTTATTTCATTTCAAAGATACATTTCAGTCCTGTTAAAACAGACATGGTGCACAGATTGATTATATATGGCTCTATCTTTTAAGGACAGCATAAAAAATCACTTATTTTTTGATTTAAAGGTTATAGTTAAAAAGTTACTGTATTTCATTATGGAATTTGTATTAATTTAAGACATTAATTGTTGTCATTTTATTTTTTAAGAATAGATATTATATCACTTTACTTAACTGTGCAAACACTCAAACTTGGGATGGCTTTTTTTTTATGAGTTACAACTTATGTTTAGAAAACTTAGTCTCATTAAGTTCATAAACTATAATACACGCAAGTTTGTGGCATAATTCTAGACATATATATATACAATGGTGCTCAAAAGTTATGCAACAAATGTAAAAATGTACTTATGTATTTAGCTAACTGAAACAAAAGCTCAAAAGTCAATCATGTTGAATAATGATGTATGTAATGGCAAACTTGAAAATGTAATTTACATAAAACACAGTCCCACACTTGGCCCTGTTATGTATAAAAATCAGCTCATTACTTTAACTGTTTTAATTTGTGTTTGAGTCTTGTTTGACAAAAATCAAAATTGCCCTTTTTTTCTAAAATGAATAGAAGATATCAGTTGCATGAAGAATTGAGATTGAGAGCAATAGGATGAGTTGTGGGTGGACAAAGTCAATCTGAGAAAACCTCAGGCCATATCTATCAAGAATTACTAAAAATTTTTAGTTTATATCCTCATACTGCAATTAACACACGTGAAATTTAACCTCCTCCTTTTTTTTTTGCTGATTGGTTAGTTGGTTGATTGGTTTGATTTTATGGTGCGAAAGCATCATTGGCTAAGCTGCAATAAGAAGGTAAAAGTAAAAAAACCTTTATAAAATAGACCAACACTAAAGTCAAAACAACAAAGAAACAAATGTATATATGAAACATAGCTAAAGTATAAAATGAAAACTTAAAAAGCCTCCTACAACCTAGTCATTTATAAACTGCAAGTAAATAAGATTCAAAATATGGTTCAACAGATGAAAGTGAAAAGTATAGCATTAAAAAAAAATAATTTAAAAAAATGGAAAAATAGATTTTTTTTTAGATGATAATGAGATAATTAATTAACATAATAAAATTAAAAGATGAAATTTACAGAATCATAAAAATGCAGCATGGCCACACAGATGAATAAACTTTAAAATAGATGAGATAGATCAAAGATCATTATCAAGTAGAGAAATGTGAATAAGTATGTTATATATTTAAAAAGATGATCAAAGAACTGATGACAATATTGATTAGAAGTGGACATTCAACTGAAATGTGAAAAAAAATTACTTTAGATGTAGTACACATAGGAGGCTATTCTTGCAGCAGTAGATATTTGTGAGTTTGGTATGTCAAAGACTCCACAACTACCATTCATTCTATATCTTGAAGAGAACAAAAGAGGAGGAACTATAAGAAGCTTGTTTGATGTAAGCTTATTCCACTCTCGTTTCCAGAAGGTTTTCAACAAAGAGCAACAATAAAGAAATCATTATAAAGAATTGAAATAGGTTGAAGCGGGAAGAATTGCAGCAGATTAGGCAAGAGAATCAACAAGTTCTTGGCAACCCTTCTGAAATGAATCCAGAAAATGGATGTGCTACATTTAACTTTACATTTCAATGAAATAATCTGTATTTTCATGAATTTATTTTATTCATTCTTCTATCCATTCTTTTATAACAGATTCTTCTTCAACTAAACAATCTTAACGACAGTGTGACAATGATAAATGATCAGGTGTAAAAGACGACCATGAGAAAGAGAACATTAAGGAATTCATCCATTTTTTCCACTGGAGTTAAGAAAGTGTACTTTAAACTGATTGCAATAAACTGATTTCATCAGCCTTACATTTAATTTTCTAAGGAAAAGACATTTATTTACACAGAAATCTTATATATTATTTTTGGCATCATACCTATTATTTATTTTATACACAGCTAATTACTAAGCAAAAGGTTGAGCATTTCGACATTGAGAAATTATAAGGGAAGGATATTATTTGGGGAGGATATTTGGATGGCCTTTCTAGACATAGAAAAGGCATATGATAGTGTGTGTAGGAAAAAGATGTGGGAAGTAATGGAGAGTATGGGGGTGGATAAAGGGACTGTTAGTAGAGTGAAGGAGATGTATTGTGGAAGTGTGAGTTGTGTGAAAGTGGGAGGGGAAAGAACTGACTGGTTCAAACAAAGGAGTGGTCTGAAACAGGGCAGTGCACTGTCACCCCTGCTCTTCATTGTGGTCATGAATGAAATTTTGACGCGGGTGGCGGAAAGAGTTGGAGAAGATAAGATGAAGGCAATGGTGTTTGCAGATGATCTGATGGTCTGGGGTAACAAGGAGGAGGAGATTCAGGAGCAACTGGAGGCTTGGGAAGAAACGGTGGGTGAATACAGGATGAAATTCAACACAGGTAAATGCGAGATTCTGTTGACGACCAGGAAAGAGAATAGACCGGTGAGTGGGATTACACTTGGAGGAGGACTGCTGAAGAGGGTGGAAAGTTTCAAATACTTGGGAAGCGTGGTGGAGGACAATGGGAGAAATGACAAAGAGATTACGAAACGTGGCAGACAGGCAGAAGCTTTCCTGAGATGCATTAGGAGTTTGGTGTGGAATAAGGATGTCCCGCAAAAAAGCAAAGAAGTGTTGTACTGATGCTATTATGTCCCTATACTGACATACGCATCGGAAACATGGATAATGAAGAAAAGAGATGTAAGCAGATTGACGGCAAGTGAAATGAAATTCCTGCGGGGTAGGTTAGGAGTTACTAGAAGAGATAGGGTGAGGAATGAAGGGATCAGGGAGATAGTGAAAGAGGAGCCCCTGCAGGGAAGGATCGAGACTTCTAGACTGAGATGGTATGGTCACTTAAAGAGAATGGAAGAGAAGAGGATTCCCAGGAGGATGCATGAGATGAGGATGCAGAAGAAAAGACCAATGGATAAATGGATTAAGGGAGTGGAGGAGTGTGTCCAAAGGAGGGGGGAGGACTGGAACAGGGTGACAACGGAGAGATGGTGGGAGATAAGGACTAGGTGGAGAGGCTTATGTTCAAAACAGACCCAGCCTGAGGTTGGAAACTGTACTGGATGAGAGAGAGAAATTATAAGGATAAAATTTCAGGCATAAATAAAAAATATATATATAAAATATAAATAAATAAATAAATAAATAAATAAATAAATAAATAAATAAATAAATAAATAAATAAATAAATAAATAAATAAATAAATAAATAAATATAGTCCTAATTCAGCAGCAAAAGTAAAACAAAACAAAAAATACTTTTATCAAAATAAATAAAACTTCCCCGAGGAGGAATAAAATTCTGGGAATTACTGCAGTCAACTGTGTTACTAGCATGGTGAATAACTTAATGAAGAGTAATAAATGCTGTTTGTTAAAAATGATTTGATTTAAGATATTTTTTATTTCTTTACATTTTCTGAATAACAGATATTTGAGATTTTTCTGTTTCAGAACTATTTTTTTTTTTTTTTTTTTTTTGAGAATTTAACTAATCTTGTAACTAAGATGTGGAGGAAAGGGCAGTTAGGGTCTGCCTGTAAATTACTTGAGAATATTTATTTGCTATGGCTTGTGTGACAATTCAATATTAATTCATAGTACAGGAGAGTGGTTTCAGAGGTATCTCTTTCTTTCTAGACACTGTTTGATCTGAGTAATGAAAAATTGCAAGAAGAGAAACTGCTTGAGAATTCTTGGACACAATCACTAGAGAGATTAGTTGCAAAAAACACTTATTTTTATGGTGAACTGAAATCAGGTTTATATGAATCATGAAACAAATAAATAACAAAATTACAAAATAAACAAAATATGCTATTAGTAAAATACATAAATATTTTTCATTTATAATGAACAATTAAAAATTATATAAAAAAATACTTTTTTTGTTCTTACTTAATCTGTGCCTGGCATAAAATCTGTAGAATCACTGATTTTCCACCACCAGTTGGCCCTACCAACATTGTTGTGTGTCTAGTCATCATTGTTTCATAAAACTGAATTACTTTATCAACCTAAACAAGAATATAAAAACAATTTCAATTAACGAAATCAACTTTTTTCACAGATTTTTATTAAGAACTAATAAAGTGCCAAAAAATATAGCAGAATGGGAAGCTAATATCTCTTCAATAAGTAGCTATTTAATAGAGTGATTCTTAATCATATATCTGCTTCTTCACCAAGACTAGCTTACTAGAATCTTTACGAATTCAACAAATAGAAATATTAACATTAACATTCCCTACATTCTAAAATTAACACTACAGTTTCTTCAAAAGAGCGTGTAAAAATATTTTTAAAAAATCAACATTTTTTTATAATATATTTTCAAAAAAAATTTCTATTCTATCAGAATTATTAAATGGTAATTAAATGATCATCAACAACATCAACTCTAAATCAATAACATAATATCATGCATTTACAAAATAATCTACTCATATAACAGCTTTCATAAATTTGAAAAATATTAAGAAAAAATAAAAAGGAATAAAATAAAAAGAAAAAATATTAAGAGGAAACTGCAGAGCTTAAGAGTAACATATATTCGAACTCATACCAATCATGAAAATCTAATTTTTAAATTAGTGAAATTAAGTAAAAGTTAGTTTCTTTACATTATTATGGCTGTTTGCAGGAATAATCTCATTTAACATCAATTTAAAATAAGATTTAAAGATTTGCAATTTTTGAGAAATTCTTTTGTGCTCATAAATCTAATCATGTATTTATAACTTGATGTTCAATAATAATTAAACGTTGCCAAAATAATCACTAAACAAATCTAGTCTTGCTTTGGGCAAGATTTGAGTTAGGATTTGAGGGATGGAAAAGAAATTATTAAAATACACAGCTGCAGTGTGTGGGGAGTATCACATATACTTACTGTGCAGGAATAGCCTCTCGAACAACTGTAGGTGAAAATGTAGTTTAGTTTAATTTTGAAAATTCTCATGTGCAGTTATAATTTTTTGCAATTAAACGATTTCAAAAGGTGATGCCTGGTGGCTTGTTATAGTCTACTACAACAGACACTTATTATTGTATGCTTCTCTTATATATATATTCCAGCTATGCAGAAAAGGTAGTATTTGGATACCATAGCATTCATGCAGAATGGTGCACCCCCAAGTGAACTGCCAGTTGAAGCAATTGTTAGGCATAGAGTTAGTAATTTTTGCAAAGTTAGGCACCAAACTCACCGTATGTGATTTCTAGCTGTATAATTATCTCAAGAACCAGTTACTGGCTGACCTTAAGGCCACCATTGTTGGAAACTGTCCTGTCTCCAACAATATGAAATTGTATATAGCCCAAGCAGACTGTCACTTCCAGCATATCCTTTGCACTAATGAACTTTGTGCTAAGCAGTTACACAAGTTTATGAATTAAACCAATAATCAATTGTTTTCCAACTGCAACTTTCTATCATGTCTTTGTTGTACCAAGATTTCCTCTGCTGGTGACAACTTCAGCTACTTTAATTTATTTTTTCTTAGCTAATTCAATTCTGTATGTTCTCATTAAGCTACCTGACCATTTTTTATGGCACTTTCTCCAATTGCCACCATTCTGATAGAAACACTAAAATATCAAAACTATTTTATAACCACCCTGTACAAATGTTTAGTCAAATTCATTATCAGTAGTTCCCTAAATATGTATGAACAATTTCAAGATTTGACTTAAACATAGCATTCACTGCATCTCATTTACTTTGCCATATTTCCCACACTTCCACATTGCTTTACTATCCACTTTTATAAATACTTCCTCTTACCAATATCAACTGCTTTCTATATCTTCTATGACTCAGTTTCAAAAAGCACGCCTTTATAGCCAACTATTCCGGCTTTCTTGACAAGCAGTCACTTCAGCAAATTGTATAGTATAAAATATTCTGAATTGAAAATTCAGAAATTATGAAAAATACATGTACCAGAAGATTGAGAGAACATTGCTCTCATTGATTTGTAAATAAAAACAGAAGTGTGGAAAATAGTTTGATATAGAAACTCACACTACTCACTTGAGGATTTTCAATTCAACTCAATTTCACCTAAGTTTGTGTTTTAGTTAAAAGTTATTATCAAGCTTCTTAGCATTAAAAGTTATTGTGCACATCAATATGACAATTTACCTGATGAGGTAGAATAATATAATGATTACTCTCTAGACAGCTATCTACAGCATCATTAAAATCAGGATATCGAACTCTGGGACAGTCCAAACCAGGAAACAAATCTTGGATTAGACCAAGAAATAAAGGAACATCTTCAAATACAAATTTTGGTAAATTCATATCTCTTAAAGCCCTCATTAGTACCATATCCTGCAAAATAAAATTCATTTTAATATCTTTAAACTGCTGAATATAAAGTGTGCTACAAATAACCTGTTCTCTGTAACATGTTTATAATGTAATAGTAAATAATTAGCTTCAAAAATGATGGTTTGTCAATAGTATATTTACGTAAATTTCTTTATCTTTCAAACAAAAATAACAAACCCTCAATCAAACAATCAGTAAAAATGAATTGGAAGAGCACAAAACAACAATAACAGAACATTAACAAAAGCAGAATAAACATGAAAATAATGAAAAACAATTGAAAAATAACAAAATACCAAGATCCATTTTTCAACCCTTAGTTAGACTGCTCTTATTTCATCTCTATGCATATGTTTCTTGTAGTAGCATGAATGAGTTTTGTGATCAGGGATGGTTTAAAGCAAATGAAGAAATTTTTCAAATTTTCTTGCTGTATATTTCAATATTTGGATGTAATCTTGTTTATAACTATTAATGTTTGGAAAAAATGGATTTATTTGTAACACAATTGTTGTAAGCTGTGCTATATTTTTTTCCCTTTTTATGAGTGACTGTCGTAATTCTTAAACAAGATTGTTTAGTTTTTATACGGAACATATTTATACTACCTTTTGTTTTGTTTTGTTTTGATTTTACTTAACGTTTTCTTCTTGAAGCTGATCATATTGCTTGTCTTTTAATTATTTGTATGTTGTGTGGTTTCAAAATGTTGATAATAAAGTTGTTACATCTTTAGAATATTGGTAATGAATACATAGTATTGTTTTTCATTCCTTCATTGTGTGGCATTTTCTTCATCTTCTTTTCTTTTCTTTTTTTTTTTTATATGACAACTACAGGCTTTAGGCTTTACTAAGGATCCTCATAAAATATTTACCATATTAGCACACTTTATCATGGAGGAAGCAATCAGTTGTTTTTACTTGAATAAATAAATAAATAAATAAATAAAGGAAATATGTAAACTGCTTAAGATTTTTTCAATTTTTTCATAGGGTGATCAATTAACATGGTTGGCTTCTTCTTTTTTCATCGACAACGGTCAACTTTGGACCATGAGCTAGCCCTACCTGACAACGTCAGGGTGAGCTAGGAAATTGAAGCGGGGGATGAGATTCACATCTCGTCAAGAAATAACCCTGAGATAGTAAGTCCCAAGGAGAAACGGATGAAACACAGAAGACGAAAGAAACAGCCATGCCCACACCGGGATTTGAACCCAGGTTCCGACACATTGACCACCGTCTAAACGCTCGGTTGTCTTATTTATCTGAGTTTTTTTTTTTTCTTTTTTTTAAAATCAAACTATAGTCTAGCTTTTCTACTCATTTCTACTAATATTAAGGAAAAGAACCACGGTGAATCATTCAATGGTTCTTTACTTGTATATTATGTGGCAGTATGTTGCTTCTCTTGTGGAGAGTTTTCTATTGCTGAGAAGTATATATTTGATTAACTGTGGGACATTAAGTAAAAGTGTGGTGTCCCACATCTAGGAAACTTCACCAGAAGTGACTCTGACATCTCATTGATTAAAAGTCCAGGACTGCATTAATTTAATCAATGAGATTGGCATCAGAATTTCAATAGATGCACTGCCATGGTTATAGGAATTAAAAAAAAAAGATTTAACCCTATGAGCGTGTTTTTTTTTTTTTTGTTTTTTTTGCACAAAATTTGTATTTGGAGCTTAATAAAAATTATTAGCCCTGTTTGCTAGTGATATCCTCACACACCCTTGGTAAATTATGACAAAAAAAAATTGCTGGAAATTTTAATTCAAGTAACTTTATATTCGGCGTGCCACTTGTGGATATATACTGTGATCAAAAATAGTTGGATACCCATCTGCAGAGTGAACTGAAGCTTAGGTGGCACGACGATATCATGTACCTGTAGAAAAGGAGGCAGGGAGTTGTGTGTTATTAATTGATAAGAAGTAACAGCAGAATGGGTCAATCAGAAGAGCTGATTTTACTGAGGATCATTTGAATGAGAAGTGATGTCTGTCAGAGACATTTCAACCCTTCTAAAATTGCTGAAATTGACTGTTGGTGACGTGATTGTGAAGTGAAAATGGGAAGGAGCAACCACAACAAAACTGCAAAAGGGTAGACCACATATACTGACAGACTGGGACCGTCAAGTGTTTTAGGTGGTGGTTCATGCACATAGCCAGACATCAATTGAAACAATCACCTATGAGTACTAACACTCTTAGTCAGCATCATGATTGTTTGTCGAGAGGTCAGGGGAATGGGGTTTCGTGGGGTTTTAGCTGCTCACAAACCAAATATTTCCTCCGTGAATGCTAAGCACCACCAAAGTGGTGTAAAGAGTGATGCCAATGGACAGTGAAATGTGTGATGTAGAGTGATGAATCACACTATACAATGTGGTCGTCCAATGGGAGGGTTTAGGTGTGACGAATGCCAAGGGAATGATATCTGCCATCATATGTAGTGCCACAGTGAAGTTTGTCAACATTACGGTGGGGGGGTGTATTTCATAGAATGGACTCAGTCCACTTGAACCACTGCATGGCAATGTAAATGTGGAAGTGTACAAGGATGTTTTAACCAGTTACATACTGCCTACACTAGAGGACCACTTCTGTGATGACTATTGCCTCTATCAGCATGACAAAGCTCTGTGTCATAAAGCGAGGTCTGTGAGAGAATGGTTTGTGAACAATAAGGTTCCAGAAATGGACTGGCCTCCCCAAAGTCCTGACATGAACCACATCGAACACCTATGGGAGGAATTAGAATGTTGGCTTCGCTCCAGACCCCAATGTCCCACATCGTGAACTGCTCTGGCCACAGCTTGCTCAAAGCTCGCCTTGACCTATCATCGACGGGAATCTGGGACAGCTGTTTCATCCTTGTTAGGACTCATCAATTTCCTCTTTTCATGTTAGACTGCTGCACATTAAATCGTCCTATTTAAGACTATTTAGTCCTTGTCTTGTTTTGTCCCTTATAATTAAACACCTTATGTGCCTAGCAGTTAGCAGGCTATGGTTTTTCAATCTGTATTGGTTACAGTAATTTATTATTGTTGTATGCTTTTGTGAGGCTTCACTTCCGAGAACGGGAGAGGAATCAATAGGCTTTTCCGCTTTTCTGGGCTGATGAGTCCTAAACCAAGGATGAAATAGCTGTCCCAGATTCCTGTCGATGATGATGTGAAAGCAAACTCAATGTCTTATTCTTTCAATTTCCTCTTTTCTTGTTACATTCCTGCACATTAAATTGTCCTATGAAAGCAAAACTATCTGTTTATTAGTAATAAAACTACCTATCAATAGGGAAAAATAAACATAAAAACACACATAATTAAGATTCACTGAGCTGTCTTTTGAATTTTTGTACTGAGAATCCAACTAATGAAGGCTAAGAAGCTAGAAACAGTATTCTTGGATTCTCATTATAAAAATTCAAAAAATAGCTCAGTGAATCTTTAATTGTGAGTGTTTTTCCAATTTATTTTTTGTTATTAATATATTTATACGTGTTAATTTTAGACTACCCATTAAAACTACATATTAGTTTATATCTTCTATTGTCAGATTTTTTAGTGAGGATGTCCACCAGTCACTTTCCTGAAATTCTAACACAAATTTAAATCTACCTAAATGTTATTATAAATACAATCATAGTCAATTTTTTGAAAAAAGGTAAATTTTAATTTTAAAATGAAGAGTAGTTTCATAGTAGACATTTGATTATTGTAATATCAGTTTTTTTCACCTAAAATTTCTTTTTAAAATATGCTGTTGAAAATCCTTCTATAGAAGTACCTTCTATGCTAGCAGATTAATCACACTGTGGCAGGGACTGCCTAGATGCTGGCAAGATTTAAATAAAGGAAACTTCTACTTTTGATTTCTTGCAAGTGGTACTATGATTTGCTTTTTCACTTGGCATTCAAGACAAATCTCCAAGTCAAATAATCATCATTAAAGAGCAACATCCAAAACTGAGAAAAACATTCAGTGCCCAATACTAAAAACAACAATACTAAAAAAAATACAGCATTGTGACTTAATACGAATATAAAATATATAACACAATATGTGGGAGAATTTCACTAACAATAATAAAAAATTATATTTATTAGTAATGGCTATTAATATTATAAATATTAGATATAAACAAACCTCTGCTAGCTCTGGAGCTCCTCTTTTAAGTTCTCCAGCCATTACCAAAACAGATTTTAAAGCTCTAAGTCCAAAATCATAATGGAACTGTTTTGATAACTGTGCTTTCGACAGCCTATATAAGACAGTCATTTTCTTTGCTAAAGTCTGGAATGAAAATAATTTACTCAATTTATTTTATAGCAAATTAAGACTCAGATTTTTTTAGATAAATATATGATTTTAAACAAAAGTACTGGCTTTTCTATTTTTTATTACCTTTGCCATAAGAAATCCTTCAGAGAAAAACATAATTTCACAAATTAACTCCAAGTCTGGAACAATACACATAACAGGTCTAAATATGGCTTTTACACTCTCAGGTAGCTCAGTTCTTCCTGCATACCCTGGGTTCATGGTAATGAAGATTCCTAACTTAGGATCCATTGGAATTTCTTGTCCTTCAAACTAGTGAATTGAAGACAGAAAAGCATTCAGTATATTATTGCTGAGAAATATTTACAATAGTTATATGAAGAAGATATACAATAACAACTATAGATTACTTAGTTCTCAAAACAAATACAAAAATAAAAAAAATGTTTGAATGTAATTAAAATTAAAAACATTTATACAAGATGCAAATACACTTTGTTACAAAAAACTCAAAGCACGATGAAAGGTAAAGGTTATTATATTGGAGCTGCATGAGTTGATTGGAGAATTGAACTTGCAGTCTACCTGCAGGCTACAGAAATGAGGGGAGCACAACCGCTTTCGTGGTGTAGCTTTAGAAGCTGCTTCAGCCCAAGGCAAAGAGAATGACATTCCTGCGCTTTTCAGTCTCAATGGATTCCTTCACTGTGGCGGCAATATTTTTCTGATTTTCAATCAGAGAGAGAAACCATAATTGGCTTACTATATGATCAGCCCAAAAGAAAGAAAAGAAACATCAGTTTTAGAAGAAGAGCATTTTAATAATTTAATTTCATGGCTTCCATGTATTTTTTTCGGTTAAATAGAAGCCAATTTGAGTTTGTACTGAGTGGAATTACGGAATTTTTTAGTCCTACAGCAACAAATGCCAGTAAAAACCCAATAACTGCACAAGAGAAGTTAGCTCAAAACAAAATGGACAAAAGATTTTTCTGGGAAATTCACATCTGTAAAATTAGGATAATTGGAAAAAAAATCACAAAGATCATAAATAAATGAAATGATTATTTTAATTCTTCCGCCACCTCCAAATATAAAAAAATGCAGATACAATAGAAATTATGCTTTTTTGTTTAAGAATGTGGCTTTTTTTATGTAACTTCCCAATAGAAATGATATTCATCAATTTCATAGGAAGGTAATTAATGATACCTTAATTGAAAATGTTACATTAAAACTTTATTTCTAATGACATTTGTGAAATTTAAACAATTAAAAACAAATTTTTGAAAATATATTGAGTCCAAGCTACCATGAAATGATTTTAGAATCTTCATTATCAGTTCTTTTTAAGTATTTAAATTTTCTTTTAATTTTCCAGTATGATTCTATTTTTCAGGTTTAACTTGAAATTAAGTTTAAAAAAAATAGAAAGATTTATTGTGTTGTTTCATTATAACAATAAAAAGAAAATCCATTTCTGAAACATAAATTCATCTGTTAATTAAATTGTCATGAATATTAACTTAAAGTCAAACATATTTTCGAAATAATAAGTTTAAAAAAATTACAATAATAATACATGATTTATATCAATAATGAGGCTCTATATTTTAATTGAATTCCCTGATTTTATAAATATCTGTAATAGGTGTCAACTTGTATTTATTTATTTCAAAAAAAAAAAAAATACGATTTATTTCGATATTTTGGCTATAGAAAGCTACAGAAACTAGATCCTGCAGTTGCCCAATACTGGTCCCTCCCGGAGTCCCTGGGCGGGACTTCATTCGAGGTTGTGAGGATGGCGGCTTCAGTACCTCAATTACAACAAAAGCCTGTCATCCCCATTGGAAACTCAAGGCCAGTGGCTCTATTGAGTGGAGAGGCTGTAATTGCAGCCAGCACCGCCCGACTTATGCAGCTCCAATAGAACCCTACCTTAAAGGTGCAGGTGCACCACTACAGGCCATGCAGGTCCTTGGATGCTTGGAAGGTTTAGGGTCCTAATGATTCTCGACTAACAGGACTAGTTCAGGTTAGATGATTAGCTTGATACTCTCCTGCCTTTAACCCCCCCCCCTCCCCGAGTAAGAAACCCAGTACCCATTTGACAGTGGCCTGATTGAACCTTTGGGTTCATCTGGAGAAGAAACCATTATGGAAAAATTCCCAAACCACCGCTAGGAATTGAACTTGGGCTCCCCAGTCCCACAATCCAGTGCTGAAACTATGAGCAGAAGCACCACGAAGAAAGCGTCCAATTTGAATGACACTTTGCAAGTGCCATTTGCATGAAGAGAATTGGAATTGATTCACATTTCACTGCACAGCACCCCTCCATGTGAAAAAACACATTTTTATTAAACAATAGCAGCATTGTTGTTACATTATTAGTAGTGTTTAGCTGCTTCTGGCTGCTATGCAAACTGATGGGTGAACTAAGTCCTGTTATTGTCTTATGGTAGGTCATGCCAAGCTTCCTTCAACTGCTGCTCCACGTGTTGGATGTTTGATTATGGATGCAGTTGACATCCTAGCATGTACCACACATGTCTCAATGAGGAACAAGTCTGGAGATATGCCTTCTCAAGGATGGGAGACAATGCTGGGAAACATGTGCAATATATGGTTATGCATTACTATGTTGTAAAATTGCTCCTAACAGGTGTGACAATAAGCACAAACCCAACAAGTTGCAGGATCTCCTGTATGCATCACTGTACATCTAAAGTTTACCAAATCACAATGAGAGTGGATCTGCTGTCATAAACAGCTTCTTACACCATTACACTGACTGCATCTCAACAATATTACCAGGTTTTCAACACTGCCCAGCCCCCCTTCATATGTAAGGCAGAAGCAGAACTCGTCACTAAACACAAAACAAGACCATTTGAGAGCAGACCATATCTCTCAGGTATGGCACCAGTCCAGATATTACCTCCGGTGTTGGGTTGTTAAAGGCAGGCCTCATAATGGGAAGGAAGTTCAGTGTCTGCAATTCATCTAGTAATGGTGCGAGTAGATACTCGTTGTTGTATATAGGATGCCACATCTCTCTGAACGGTGAAGAGTGAAGCTGTAACAGCAATTAGAACTTGCCTCACAACACACCGATTGTCTCTGGTGGAGTGAACAGAGCCATGGCAATATAAATGAGTGCCCTCATGCAACTATCAATTCCTAGAGAAGCATCATTATGACCTAGATGGAGCAATTTGTCTGAGTGGCCAGCCAGCTTCTTGCAATCCAATGATGTGGCCTCTCTCAAAGACCTATTGCTAATAGTTCTTTAAGCATGTCATCAAGGCATTACTGATGATAAACTGATGTGAATGCAACAGCTCCATGATGCAGACTGTGTCTAGTAAGATTCTGAGGATCCTTATATGGACCACAAGATGAGCACTTGTGTTGAGCCATAGAGGTAATGATAATAATTCTTGATGACTAAACTTTAATCATTTGCATATCTAATGGGAAGGTAGTTGCATAAAGTTTTATCCAAATTAAGACACTTCCTTTACGGTCCTTTGATTTTTTTGTTACAGAATCTAATTATAATTACAAAAAAAAATCAATCAATTAATCTAATAGTGAAACAAAAGAACAGATCAAAAAGATAACATCATAAAGTTTGAAATCAGAATCATCTGACTATTTACATGTTGAATTCCCAGGAGAAATGAAAATGGCAAAGATGTGCATTGCTCTTCTTTAACCATTCTGACTGATATTGCAGATAAATACCCTATATAATCCATATTATTACAGAAAAAAGCAATTGCAGAAATGAAGTATTTACCACACAGCTTCTTCCAAAGTTATTTAGCATTATTCTATCATTAATAAGTCAGTTGTCATATATTGTTATTGTTAAAGCTATGAATTATAATGCATAAAGCTATATTAAAATAAAAGCTTTATACAAGTTGAAAAATGATTTTTAACATAAATGATTTGACAGCTAAAGCAAAACAGAAATATATATATATATATATATATATTTATAAATATACACAAGTGT
>JAFIDM010009631.1:43065472-43084749 GCA_023159025.1 Thereuonema tuberculata | reverse complement strand
ATTTATTATTGCTTGTTTTAGTTTTGGAGGCTCCACATTGATTCCCATATTCCTATTGCTTCCAACATCAATAAACTATAGACACCTGTTGTCTAACACATTCAGCTATGTTGTGGAACAATATTCCAGTCTCTCTTTGAGTCTGTGAATTGGATATTTGATGCAGTTTGATGTCTTCTTTGCATTAGCCTAAGAGAAGATTTAATTTATCACTATGCAAAAATGCATAATGTTTCATGTATTACATAGTTTCTCCTCTTTCAGCTTTGTTCATAAACAATGTTACAACTTTTTAATACTGAATTCAATTCCTTGAAAATTAATCACAACATTCTAATCATTTTAATTAACATTACTGCCAATGCTCAAAATAGTTTCTTAAGTGTTCTGGTTTCCATTTCCATCAGTATAATTTCAGAAGATTTGTCTGACAAAAAAAAATAATGAAATGGGATTTACTGGTTCATTCTCACTGGTCTCATTAGTTCATTCAGAAATACTAAATACTAAAAGCAAGAAATACATTTAATTTATTAAACCATAAATTTCAGTGTATTCTTTTATTTAACAAATGAAAATTAATATTTCTGCACTAAAATAAAAGTTTGAAAAAATTACAATTGTTAGATTTTCTGGAATTTATTTTGCTACAACTGCAATTAATTAGAATTTACAGACTTACAAACTCTGGTTGTCAGTGGAACTTTGAGTTCCTTAATAAAGTTAAAGCTTCAAGCAAACTAAGTTAACTAAGTTAATAATTCAGTTATCAATCTCTTAATTGGGACAGAGTAGATTTTGCATAATGTTTTAAAAAAATTAAAAAAATTCAAATTAAATAAAAATTAAACAGTTTTGATGCATTTTTTTAATATACTTTACAAACTTACTTGGAATCTCTTAAGCTTTTGGATTAAAGCATTTTGTAGTGTTTTTAGTTGAGTGGAAATGACAGATAACACAGATATTTCAATACGATTGAACTCATCAAAGCAGCCCCAAGCACCACACTGAGCCAAGCCAGCAAAAATTTTTCCTACTGCCTATCAACAAAAATAATGTTTCTATTTAAGACGTATTAAAGCAACGAAATATTAATTTCATAAATTTTGTCATAATTTCTAAAACATATTGTTCATTTAATAAGTTTTGATAGATAATGACACAGTTGATCATTGAAAATACAAACGTTTGATAAATGGGCTAAGAATATCAGAAGATGACTACTATGCATACGCTATCATATACAGTATATATATATAGAGAGAGTGGGCGAAAAGTCCATATACCCTGTCAGTAAACTGGATTTGATATGAATTGATGTGCCTATCACAGATCTAAAACATCTGTATGCAATCCTCCATTGTCTCTGCAAACACGGATGTGTCTCCAGGTCCATATGGTCATTTTCCGTAGCATTTGTGGCATCCCAGCCATGAAGGGATTGCACACAGCAATCTGCAACTTAGCATGGAAACATACTGCTGTTTGTGGACTTCCTGTTTAATGATTCCCACAGAGAATTGTCTGACATGGTGAATTTGGGCTGCATGGTGGCCATGGCGAAGGTGAAGGAAAGCTCTCAGATCCCCGGCCAATCCACATGTTTGGGAAAAGCTCATCAAGGCGCAATCACACACTCATGGTGAAATGAGCTGGTGTTCAATCTTGTTGAAACCACAGTGTCAGTTATACCTTTTAACTGAGAGTTCAGGCAGCAACCATTTGTTAATCACACAAGAGGTAAGTCGTGTGATTCACTGGGCCATTGAAGAAATACAGTCCAAGCAGATGTTCTTCTGTTACTCCCATCCAATCATAATGTGCAGTGGATTTTGTTCAAGTTTGAAAGAAATGTGGATTTTCCTTTGACCAAAAATAAATGTTCTGATCTTTCGAACTTCGATAGACAGACATTCATCACTAAACAGAACTCTTTGTTGATCTTCTCTTGTTGGGAAATGTTGGAGAAGAAGGTTTCATGCTTCTTTGAGCAGTGATAATCCACATGTAACTGCTCATTCTCTGACAATGGGCAAGAAGGTTTCACTTTCAAATCCTTTCACATGAGGTCTCTCATGGTTGACCAAGGAATCCAATTCAGCAGCACGCTTGCAAATTGACTTCACGGGACATCGCATTATGGATTCTTCCACAGCAGCACATTTCCATATGTGTTGACGGTCTTCCCGTCCAATGTGAATCCTTCATGAATCCTGATGTAAAAGTCTTTTGTTCCCATGCCAATAACGTTCTCTTGAATGGTGGCATCTTCCGAAATCGCAGCTGAAAATTGATAATTATTTGTGAAACTGTAATTTCCCAAATGTGGTCGTTCCTGAATCCAAACTGCAGTCACTAAACGCTCTTCAATTGAGAATCTGCTTAAATCAGCCATACTTTCTGCCACTACTTGCTTCTTTGATTACTGCCAGTATTTGATTTCTCTTGTTAATGTGCGAGTTATAATTGTTTCATTGCTGCTTCCATTACTCGCTGACTGACTTTATATATATATATATATATACAGTCGAACCTCCATATATCGAACTTCCACATATCGAAATTTTCTATATATCGAACTCTTAGCAAATCTCCATGTTCATTACATAAAAAAACTGTTTCTATATATCGAAAAAATCTCTATATATCGAAAAAAATTTTCAAGACTTATTGGGATAAAAGTGTGGATAAAGTTGAATTGCTGATGAATGTAGATAGCGGAATGCGCAAAAAAGACATTTCACCTAAATTTGGTATTCCTGACTATTATAAAAAATCGGAATGCCGTTGTTGATTATCCTATAGACGAAGACATACTGAGTTCGTTTCATGAAACTGAAAAAGAAATCGAAGAACCAGAGGAAGTAAATGAATCTGAAAAGATTTACAAGCCATCGAAAAAAGAAATGCGAGAAGCGTTTGAAACAATACGTCGCGGACTTCAATTCGCGGAAAATGTTCCTGATGAAGTTTTTAATGGACTGAATAAAAGCTAACATTTTTTTGATGAACTTTCCGCAAAACTGGCTGTTCAGCAAGATATTCGAAGTTTTTTTAACAAAATGTAATTGTGATCATTGTAACCATTGTCTGGATTATTGTTTTTTTTAAAGGTATATAGTACTCAATAAATCTTTCATATTAATTCATTTTTTAATTATTCGTATTAACTTTCATTTAATGTGATTCGCGTATAAATTAAAAATTGAGTTTCGTATATGAAAATTAGCTTTAATTTTAATGTTTTAGGAGTAATTATGATAAAATTCTGTATATCGAAATTTCTATATATCGAATTTTTTTCCGGCATTTTGCTACTTCGATATATGGAGGTTCGACTGTATATATATATATGACTGAAACATTAGAAATATATGATTATATATATGACTGTCTCCATAGCATATATTTATATCAGAGGTATAAGGACTTTTTGCCAACTCTGTACATACATATTATTTTTACACTCTTTAACAAAAAAACAAAGCAAATAAAAAAAACTATATACTCACATAATTCACACCATCATGTAATTCATGTAACTGAATTTTTACCATGAAATTTAAAAAACATGTATATCCCTGAATATTTCATACATTTAATATTTGGTAAAATTTGTTCCATGAATTAGCTTTTATGTTCTACTTTTATGTTCTTATTTGAAGAGACTTATTCTTCAATTTTAAATGTTGAACTGTGATAATAAGAGTAGCCTTAGGATTTTCTTAACCTGTTCACTGCTGCATTTTCCGGGGTGGTGTGGTACTCTGCATACACAGTTTTTTAGCAAGTTATGCCTAAGCTTTTGGAGAGTTTTTTTCGTTAGTAAATTCGAGTCTTTTTCACTTCAAAATGATTAGTTGCTTTTTTTTTTTATATCTACATAAAAATATTGACGAACAGTTCAAACTCAGTTTGACAATATTATGATTAACTATAATTTGATTATATTTCTCAGGAACAGAGCAATGATGTATAACGCATCACTGTAAGTTAGTATTTTAGCTAAATAAAAAGCAACTGGTAAGAGAAAGCATTGTTTATCAAAATTTAAACTTTTTGTAAAACGTATAATCCTTTCCTTGCTTAATCCTTTCATGCACCCTTTGTTTAGGTTACAATATTATGCTAAAAAAAGTGCATGATTTACACAAGTAAATATGGTATTTAAAATGAGGCAACCTTTTGTGAACAAACTTTGCATATACATCAATGGTTCTATATTATTTAACATTAGTACAATGTAACCAACTTCTATTTATGCAAAAACCACCAGCTCCCTGAGCCTCACCTATATACCAAATACTATCAAAATATAATGTGTTATTTAGGAGATGAATTATTACAGCTAAATTTCTACAGCAGTTAGGTATAGGAAATTAGTGTTATTACACTTCTTCTAAAGGACATGTCATATTGTGGATTTATGGGTTCGAATTTAACCATATTGTGATTCTGATATTCTTAAAATTCGCTGTAGACAGTGTTCATGTTGTTCACGCAGATTCGCAAACATATCCTGAAACAAAGGTTGCTGCAGACTCCTGCAAAAGGAGATGATTTTCTCACGTAATGCAGGCACACTTCTTGGAGGATCTTCACAGTTGAACACACTCTCCTTTAACATTCCCCACAAGTAGGCATCAGGTGGTGTAAGATCGGGGGAATGGGACGGGTATGGGAAGTCAGTACCACGTGAAATGATTCGTCCTGGAAAGTTTTCCTGCAGCATGGCTAGAGATGCTTGAGCAATATGGCTGGTCACCCCGTCCTGTTGATACCACTGTCTATTCATATGAATGTTCCTTGCACAACAGAACCTTCTCAAATCCTGAAGAAATCGCTTGATCACTAAACCCCTGTTGACTTCCCCTTCCATTAACACAGTACACTACCAGAACGGTGAACTTTCGTAACAATAGACAGAATAACTGTGTTACTTGGTGCCGTCTTATTAAACTCCTCTTGGAATTGTTCTGCCACCTTTTTCAAACTTGGTCCACCTTTATGACCACTTCCGTATGAGCGGAAATAATGCTCAACTATGAATACTTTTTCCTCCGTCGAGAGACCCATTTCCAACAACAACTGCACAACACAACTTCCTTTTCACTACTGTGAACACATGCAGCTGGATCTATACCCCGTCGACAAATGCAGCCACGTGTTCGAGATGCGCGAGCTTCAGTACTGTATATTTTGGCGCATACCGTACTTATAACTCTTTCACTAGCCCTTCTCATCTGAGTTTTATAATTTATAGACAAGTAATAAATACTAACCGTATATTCATGCATTTAGTTTCAAGGAAGTCCTGTTGCTCTAATATCATTCAAAATAGTCAGAAACAATATTCGTCCAGAAAACCTGGTCATTTGACGAGCTGCAAATAACTGTAGATATTATCCTTTTAGGATCCACAGGACCTAGACTTTCCTTTATCCTTGTTTCATACTAATCATTTGTCAAATTGCTTTCCAAGTTTTAGAATCAGAAGTTACCTTTATTACTCCTTTAAAACTAGAAAAACTATACAAAAGATTCTAGATGACTTTACTCTTTCTGGATCATTTGAAGGATGGACACAACATAAAGGCACTCCAGTGACAATTGTAGGGTTAAAATTGCTTGTGAATGGCAAAAGGACTGTGATGTAACATTAGGATAGCTAAAATTTCATGGATGTCCAGTGGATTGAAATCTAATTGAAAATCATTAAGATCATTTAAAATAGCAGGTGAAACACTGAAATAGACATCCACACAATAATCTACCTAGTTTACAAGTGCTATTGTTGGAGCAGTTTAATTGATATCAAATATATCCAACAATTGATTGACCCTCAACTAGCAGTACAGTTGCTTTATTTATGCAAGGGAAGAAGTTAAGTGATTTCAAGAAAAGACAATGCAAGAGTGAATATTTTTTGTTTTGTTCAGTAAGCTAATAATAATACTATGTAGAGTGAATAGAAATGAACTATATTCAGGATAAGCCTAATAGTATCTAAAGGACTGCTGTAAATGATTGAAGTGATTGTTGTAAGTGATTGAGTCAATCACGAGGGAATTTGTATTGACTGGCTGCTGGTGTTTCTGCAAATACAGAGAGTTCACACAATGATGGTTAACCACCTGGAAGAAGATGTAAGCCTTCTACCTATAGGCATGAATGCTTTATTGAGTCAGTAAGCTGAGATCTTCAGGAAGTAGGTATGTCTTCATGACAATTACATAAAAAAATTTGCACCAGCAATTAGTCATTGGTGGATAAACTAAGGGCTATGATGGAACTGGTCTGCTGTGAGGAGGTGGCCAAAATGGTGTGACAGTCAGTTCAGATTCAGTTGTAGAATAACACAGTGGATCAATACTGGTAGTGGAGGCATGGGAATGCTTAGGTCTGTTTGGGCAGGATCAACATTGGTCTGTAAAATGAGCTACAGGACTGGTCTATTCAGTTGGAGAGTAGCAGCTTAGTTACATTATTTCATTCCAATCAGGCCAGTAATCATTATGAGTGACTAGAATTAGGGCAAAGACAAAACTAGGAGCATGGTTTCACATCATGAGTGATTAAAGAGAGTGGACAGCTAAACTGATGGTGTTGATGTGGCAACACAGTGACAGGGATTGGTAGCATTGTAGTCTATGGTTCAAAATGTTTTAGCATCAATTTGATGTGTTGTCTGTTTACAGTGAAGGGATATGAAGCAGATTCAGGCCAAATATAACAGTAACTCCCTGAATTCAATAACTTTTCAAAATGCTTATGCAAGGACAGTGGATAGGGTAGTTGCTTATTTAGCTGTAGAGGTATAAGGAAGCTAGCAACCATTTTGTTTCCATGAATCACAACATACTATCCACAGTTCTAAAAAAAGAGTTGAGTAATCATTTCTTCCATAAACATAAATGTGTTTTGTTTTTGTTTTCTCTGGAAAATAGTAAAGATAGAGGGAAGTGGGTTGCTAATGTTAGGCTTAAAGTTAACTATATCTACTAGACCAGGTAACATATGATATAATAAAATGGCAACTTTCAAAAAAAATTTTCAAAATTTTGCAAAGAAGGACATTTCTATATAAAGATATATAGAGGAAAATATAACCTTAAAATCCATTCCTTCCCCACAATTGGTTACTACACACAGAAGTCCTAAAGCTTTTGCTAAATCCTTAGTTGTTTCTGTTTTTCCAGTTCCAGCTGGTCCTGCAGGAGCTCCTCCGAGATACATTGATAAAGCCTGTAAACAAAAACAAATACAAACAATTAATTAATTTTAAAAGTAAAGCATTACTAAAGCAAGAGCTTTACTTACATAAGCTCTTGTACACAGCTTAACAGTACAATCACTAAACTGACAGGTGGCAAAGGTTTATAAAGGTCACAAGGACTTTCACAAATTTTCAGAAACTCCAGCACAGAACTCATGTTTATATATGAAATAACTCGACAAACAAACTCGTCTTCGTTCCTCCAAAATCTATATTTCATCCTAACAAAAGGACTTCTTCAGGATTAAAAAGAAATACAAAATAAAAAGAAATAGAAAATCCTTCTCTCTCTCCTCAAAACATAATCGAAAAGTAACAAAGTAAATTGCAAACAAACATAACATATTACATTAAACAATTAACATAACATATTACATTCAATAATCAGTAAAACAACAATTTCTTATTTGTTAACCTAATTAACAATAAAATTGTATTGAATAGACATGGGATTATTTCAAATATATGTTACGTTTGTTTGTAATTTACTTTGTTACTTTTCGATTATGTTTTCGATTATGTTTTGAGGAGAGAGAGAAGGATTTTCTCTTTCTTTTTATTTTGTATTTCTTTTTAATCCTGAAGAAGTCCTTCTGTTAGGATGAAATATAGATTTTGGAGGAATGAAGACGAGTTTGTTTGTCGAGTTATTTCATATATAAACAGTACGAGGATTTATGTAAGTTATTATGATGCAGATTTAACCCTAAGACGTTATAGGTGAAGACAGTTATGAGTATTTTTAATTTAATTAGAACTAATTTTAATGAAAGGACATGGAAAATATGGAGAAGCCATAGACAATGCGTCAAAAAATTCGCGATATGGGAAGCACATCATGATTTCTTGATTATGAGTAAAAATACGATGTTATATCCTAATCCTATTAAAACCTCAAGATTCCAGTTCTAATTGAAGATCAGAGTACTAAACATATGATTTCAAATTTTAAATGGAACATTTTGAATAATCAATTGACAGTGATAAAGAAAAGAATAAATTTTCTACAGAAACAAGAGTTAATACATAATAAGAACTTGAAGTCTTTGATAGACAGAAATTTATATGAAGACGCAATGAGGGAAGATTGGTTATTCTATAAAGAGAAGAAGAAATTAATGTGGGTTCAGAAGAAGAAGAAATTCAACAACAGGATCTAAGAAGAAGAAAACACCAAATATAACAAATTTTGTAAAAACTCCAATTACGTTGTTAATATTAGTGATAGAGTACTGAATAGGCAAGAAATTACTGCTTTAAACAAAGGATTAGATTTTAATATAAGAGGGAAATTCAATACAAATAATGTAATAGCTGAAGTGGAGAAGAAATTATGGTATTTGAAGGATAAGAGAGAAAATATTTTTCAGATATATAATAATTTGGATTTGAATAATAATGAAAGACCAAACATATCTAAAAGAGACATTAATAATATTAAAAAATTAATGAAAGATGATAATTTAAAGATCAGTAAATCAGATAAAGGAAACAAGCTTGTTATTATAAACAAAGATGATTATAATAATAAAGTTTTAGAAATGTTAAATTCAGATACTTTCAATGAATTAGATAATGATAGAACTATAACATTATACAATAAAGTTAAAAAGAAAGTTCAGAAATTGAAAAAAGAAGGTATTATAAAATGGTGTCAGTATAAAGATATTGTACAAAATATGACAGAAATACCAATTTTTGAACCAAGGATTAAAATACATAAAGAAGGATATCCTATCAGACCGGTAATAAACTCCTTTGGCTCACCATTACAGAACTTAGGGAAAATTTGTAAACTCAATATTGAACAAAATGACACTTGACAACCCCAATTTAATAATAAAAAATACCCAAGATATGGGTGAATACAATTGATGATTACAGAATTAATAATACACATAAGTCGATCAAGATGTACACATTAGACGTAGAGTCCATGTATACAAACATACCTATTAGAGAAGCTTTGGAAGTAGTAAGGGATAAATTTGATGAAAATATAAAAGAGAAATTTAAAATAAACAAAATATGGTTTTTGGAGTTGATTGAGTTAATTTGTAATAATAGTTACTTTATGTATGAGAACAAGATGTATATAGGGGAAGATGTTGTACCTTTGACCAGTTTTCACTAAATGAATTTTACAATTTTTTGTACTCAAGTAAATCCTTACCTGAATGGATACATGTTATCTTCATTCATCTTGCCATCAACTGCATGTGTTTTATATATTATATTTTGAGTATAAGTATTTTATTTTTATTTTACAAAAAAACTATACATTGTGGTCAAAGGTACAACTACGTGTTGTACCTTTGACTGGAGGGTATTGTACCTTTGACCAAGTGGTAGTAGAAACTGACAGTTAGATACAAGTTATTTAATTAACATTTTTATTCAGAAATGTATACATTTGGCAAATATATGCAATTCAAAGTACAATAAAAAAACATGAAATAAATTCTAATGGCTTAAGTAGTCTACTCCTGCCCTTTTACTCTACATTATATCAATACAATGAAAAATCAAAGTCTATCTCCAAAAGATAGTCGAGCTGTGCCACCAGCTGTGGTTGGATTTGGTAGCCTGGCCACAATTTCTTGTAGTTCTATGTCATAGAGCTGGTTATCTTCTTGGATGAATTTCGCTATCTTCGGTAGTTTTTTCAAATATTTAACTTTAAAATAATCACATGCTGTTTCCTTTATTTGGGCCACAAAGTATTTCTTGTTTTTTTTTTTTTTTTTTTTTTTTTGTTGTCAGCTTGACAAGGACATAACTTTCTTCAACTAAATCTTCTTTTTCAAAGTTTAATTCCTTCTCCAACTCATGGCATTCATCTGAAATATCGAAAACACTTTCCCCTGATGAATATTCAACATCAGACTCAAAGACATGGACAAACAATCGATTGTTTACTTTCTTTGGATAAAATATTTGGAATAAAAATTGGAAAAAAATATTTAAATTTCCATCTTACATAATGCTAAAATGACTGTAAATAAAAACATTTACATATTTTTAAGTAATGTTGTACCTTTGACCTGGTCAGAGGAACAACACCCTGCTGTGGTCAAAGGTACAACATCAGTCAAACTTACGTTTCACGCCATGCTACAATTTTTAGGTTAATCCAGTCATCTTAAAAAGTCCTAACAATTAATCTATAGGCATATATGTATTACACATTATTGTTAAAATAACAATCAAAAGAAAACAAACAATGTTATTAAAGAAACATGCACTTGCAAAATACTTACTTTTCGGTGATGGAATTGGAAAAATATTTTTCACTCCTTGCAAGTCAAAGATCTAACTGCTACTGAAGGTTTAAATGCGCAAATAGTGGGAATATTAAACATTAAACAGAAAAGCTTTTAAAGTATGCTGATAGATGGCAAAACTAGCAAGGGTGGTCAAAGGTACAATCGGTGAAAGGTACAACACCTTCCCCTACAGTGCAAGGGCTTTCCTGTGGAAAGTCCTATCTCTGGTTCTATTTGTAATATTTATTTGAATAAGCTTGAAAAGGATTACATAACTAACTGGAAAGAAGCAAAATTTTTGTATAAAAGATATGTGGATAATATAATTGTATTATGGGAAGGTACTAGAAGACAATTTTCTAGGTTTTTACAACACATCAACAACATACATAAAGACATCAAATTTAAAGTTGAGGAAGAGAAGGATGGATGCATTAATTTTTTAGATTTAAAAATTAAGAGAGATGATTCATTATTATTGAAATGTGAATACTATAAAAAACCATTCCAAAGTAACCACATCTTTAACTTTAATTCCAACCATCTAATATCTACTAAAAAAGAGATAATTAAAGGGAATCTGAAGAGAATTATTAATTATACATATGACAAAGAAATTTGGAAAGATAAAATCAGGAATTTGAAAGTAATTCTATCAATGAATGAATATCCAGATGATTTTATTGAAGATACAATTGGAGAATTTTTAAGAAAGAGGAAATTTGTAAAATCCCAAGATCATTTGACAGGAACAGAGTTTTATGAAATGTATAAATTTACCTATAGGATTAAAAGTGAATAAGCATGTTGAAGACGTTTGCAGAAGTAATGAAGTTAAGATTATTTTTCATAAAGATAATACTTTGTTTAGAAAAAAGAGAACTAGAAAGTAGAATGCACAATTAGATAGGATGCAAGTAGTATATGCATTACAGTGTCGGGACTGTAGAGAAGTTTACATTGGAAGTACAGGCCGTACAGTAAGAGAGCGTGTTAAAGAACACACCAAAGCTTATGAAAAAAGGAATGACAAAATTTCGGAGTGGGCAAGGCATTGTATGAACAAAAATCACTGTCCAGATCCGATAGTGTACAATGTTTTTAATGTAAAAGATGAGAACAAACACTTTAAATTGGAATCGTGCTTAATTAATAGCTGTGAATGTTTTAATAGGGATAGATCACTTAAAGTGAATGATGTTTCCCTAAGCATCTTTAAGAAATCTTTATTAAAGAATAGGAAGATTAAAGATTTTTTACTTTTGAAATAATCACATTTCTATTCAATACAATTTTATTGTTAATTAGGTTAACAAATAAGAAATTGTTGTTTTACTGATTATTGAATGTAATATGTTATGTTAATTGTTTAATGTAATATGTTACGTTTGTTTGTAATTTACTTTGTTACTTTTCGATTATGTTTTGAGGAGAGAGAGAAGGATTTTAATCCTGAAGAAGTCCTTTTGTTAGGATGAAATATAGAATTTGGAGGAATGAAGACGAGTTTGTTTGTCTAGTTATTTCATATATAAACAGTACGAGGATTTATGTAAGTTATTATGATACAGAACTCATGTATTTGTAATTTCTTTGTTGGCATTTAAATATGAGATATTAATAGGAAACTGTATATTAGTAACTTCAAATAAAATTTCATAGGTAAGGGAGGGTTGGAGCAATACATTTCTGACAGCAGATCCCTAAAGAAAAGGAGTGAACTTAGAAAAGAGTACATCATATTTAAACAAAAATGAGAACAACACAAGACAGCAGAGAAAAATATGCTTAAGAAAATGCCAACAATTCATAGAAGAATCATGGATATATCAGTTGTTAGGCACTGGATGCTACCTAAAACCCAGTAAATCCTAATTGGGAGAAAGCTGGAAATCCTTAATTGTAACAGAATGCAGAAAAGTTGAACACAATTAGTTTTAAGAATGAGCCACATCAGCTGCTGGAATCTATCGTCACTAAACCAACAGAAGAAGTTACCAAACGGAACAGCAACAGGCTTGAACATGAACCATAGATTGTGAGACATTATGTGTTGCAAAAAGAATTGATCCTCTGCAGGTCTGTTCAAAAAAATTAGGATAATGCTTATGGTCCTGACTCAGTCAATTCAGGTGACTGCAAACCTATAATATATTTCTTTTACCAATGCACCTAAATTAAAAACAAGAAAGTATAAATCCCACATGCTTCACAAGTTCATATTTAAATTTTTAGAATTTTAGATGAATTTGAAAAAGAAATATATAAAAGAAATAAATGGTTTGCAGTCACTTGAATTGATTGAGTCAGGACCTTAATAGTAACAAATTAGTAGACTAAAATTTACTTAAATCACAAATGCATTTTCTCTGGGCAGCAAAAACACAATGTAAAAATTACTATTTCTTCTGGAGAAATAAGAAGTTTAAAAAATCATCTTCAAAAGAAATGAACAAATTCAGAAACAAATTTGCAACAGTGTAGCAAATGATAAAAGTTGAGCTAGATTAAACCATAAAGGAGAGAAACTGAAAGAATATTTCTTTCTTGTTCATCGAAGATCTGCTAAAAGATAAGAATGTTCTTTTTAAAGTTAAACTGATTAAGTACAACAAAAAGAATTTCTAATAAGCAAAATACCATTATATATGGAAGTACCTACTTGTGTTATAGTAAGGTAGATTCTGTCAGTTAGTGGAGTGATAACTAAGCGACCATTTAGTCCCATATATTCATATCCATAGTCAAAATATCCTGTGCACTGATTAATAATGAGATTGTCAGGTTCCTTAATCCAGTAAAATCGCAGCTGACTTTCCCACTGAAATTCTTGAGCATCAAGAATGCTAAATAAATAATGCAAAACTATTATTAATTGTACTTTTTTAAAATTACATTTAACATTTCTAACTTTCTTAAAAAAAAGATATTAAGAAAAAAATACTAATGTAAAACTAAAGCTGATAAAAGATTTAATATTTATAACTAGGTTAGATAATTCATAAGACAAGTGATTTTTTTTTTTTTTAAATAACTTCAAAAATTTCAAACCTGTCTCTAACAAATCCATCAATAATGTCTTTGGCATGGACATCAATGATTACAACAGTATTGAATTTTTTGCGATCATTTCTTGCCAATGGGGACCTAACTTTAACAACCAATTCATCCATTTGCCTGCGCATAACTTCAGCATAGTCTTTCATTGCCGATTTCTTTCCTTGCTTAACTTTATCAAAAACATTCTCCACTTCAGCAGTCCACCATATTTGATTAGCAGCAAGGCAAACCATTCCTTGATAATCTAACATCCAGTCACATCTATTAAAATATAGGTAAACATTAAAAGCCTGAAATAAATATCTCACCACTAACAAGGGAATGGTATGAAGCTAGAAATAATAAACAGAGTAGTTTTGTCTTTGTAATTAAGTTTTCTCCTTGCAAATAATGAAGCCATCAACTGTTGCGACCTTTCTTGAAAGTAATTTATCACCAGCAGTGACACATCTTCGAATCAAACAAAGAGGCTGTAAATGCCGTGGTGATGACAGCATTAAAATTAAATAGTGATTAATTATTACTGATTCATGAACAAAACCATGATTTATGACTATAAGAAACAATAGACTGACTCTCAATCAGGAACATCAATGAAGAGGTTTGGCACAAATTCAAAGAAATTCAATGCCATTATACCCTTATACACGCTCACATACAAAACATACAAAAAGTACAAAAAACGTCCAGAACTTACAAAATCTAGATTAAAAATTGAAATTATTAAGAAAAAATGGTCAAGAAGTTCCAATTCTGAATCACAAACTTCCAGATGTAATACAATGTAGTATCTAGCTCCAACAATCTAGAGTTGGAAAGAATCATGCAACTCAGAAGAAAATGTTCAGATGATCACAAAGTTTTGTTATGCAAATCAAAGTCATCAAGCAATTTGCATGCATGAGTTCCAGTTTAACAAAAATCTTCATATCTAGAGAACATCTGCAACAAAAAGGACTAAATAGTTAAAATAAGCTTGGACAAGTTGGTTCTAAATCAACAATGACATGTATGTATGTATATATATATATATATGAGTTTTCCCTATCATAACATGGAAGACCATTTTCTCTCTTCAGCTAAAAAAATGGGCAATGACTGTGAGGTGAAGAGTGATGAAATAAAAGATTAAATCTGTAAGACTGGGATAGACAGTCTGTTAATAATATCTACAGATTATATCATAGTCCCTGAGCTGACATAAACATTTCCTGTCAAATAAACATGATGATCCTTTGAAAGTCAAGTCAATCCCATTAGACATCGGTAATATCACCATCTCCATACTGCCCACACTTCTATACTGTCTGTGTATGACTCATGGGAAGTTAACAACCATCAGAGACAGTTCTGACTCCTATTAATATTATCAGGAAGCAAATTCCTCCCTTGTGTACTGGAATTATTCAACTCCTTGATGAAGGATTTTCCAATCTTTAAAGAATTTCATCAAGTTCATCGCTTTCATACTTCAACTGACATCCACAGCTGACACTATATCAGCATTATTCAACTTCAGTCATTTGTCTATTTCCACTTTAATGATTCTCCCTTTATCCCCATATTCAACATTGTTTTCACAAAGTCAGTTATTAGGATGAAAGACATGGAATTTATTAATATCCCATACAGTTTTGACATAATCCTTGTTACATGTGTTACCTATTGTAATATTACTTTCCATATAAATGCCCATTGTGTAAAGCATTTTACCCTGAATAATACAAAAAGATACAAAGATACAAAATCAATTGTTCACCATCTGGATAATATTAACCACAATAAATAATAATAATGTTTTTTTAATTAAGTATGACAACCCTTGGCAACTTCTCAATATAAAATCTCAGTTTACTCTTGATGTAATCAGCTCAAAATCTGAAGGCTAACAACACAAACAAAATAATATGCTATCAATTAGCATTAAGAGGTTTTGTTTTATTCCTGGCTTCCTATTGTTCCCTTGTAAGTGTAAGAAAAAAAAAACAGACAGCAAAGATAAGATTACTGGTGATTATACTATGTATATTAATTAGTTGATTGGATTAATATTGGTTAGATGATTAAACTAATTAAAAATAAATATAACATTATTCATTCTTTAAAAGCAAATTTTCAAGGTTTAATATGTAATCTCTTTACTAAGCATCTTTTTAATACAGCTGGATAAAGAATAAATTAAACTAATTAAAACATAACAATTGAGATGAAGAATTTATAGAAGTTATTTATAAAGAATGAAAGAAACATACAGATGTTGAAGTGACAAATTACCATAACAATAAACTATTATTTAAGTGAATAATATCAGATCTACCAGTCTCTGGAATAAACTATCCAGTATAATATATGTATGTGGATTAAAAGAACTTTTGTATAGGGCTGTCCTTACAGCATCGACTCTGGTTTAATACAAACAGGATAAAAATGATTTTCTTGTTAAGGAATGTTGATGCAGATGAAACAATGTTATTATCATGAATAAGAACACAAAATATTTACGATGCAGTGGAAACCACCTTGAATGCTGAAATCCATGTAGCTATGAATTATTTTTGAGTTATATCATGTCAGCATGGTACACTGAAATGCCAAAAAAAAAGTGAGAAGGTGCTATCATATCCATTTTCTTATAGGTTGACGTGCATAGGATCTAGAACCTAAATCCCAAAATTAATCTAATCTAATCTAATCATATCCATTTTATGCCACCACACCCTTGCAGTTAATGGAATCGTCCGCAAACGACATGTATATATAATAGCAGATATCTCTGCAATCTCAAGTAGTAACATTTGCAGCTCCGATGACAGTTTATCAGGACTTAAGTGAATTTGAAAGAGCTATGATTGTAGGGGCCCTGGACATGGGTCACTCCATCTTGGAAATTACGAAAAAAAAAAAGTTCAGATTCACATGTTCAACAATTTCAAGGGTGAGTCTGGACTACACAAAATCAGGGAAAGCATCCAGTGAAGGAGACCGGTGTAGCCGAAAAAAAGCTCTGACTAACATGCACAGCTATACGTGGCACACATCATAACATCACACCCATGTGCAACATTGCTGCAAATAATAGTGCAACTCAATGCTGAGGCCAGTAATAGCATCATCGTTTGAACAGTGCAACTCAATGCTGAGGCCAGTAATAGCATCATCGTTTGAACAGTGCAACATTCCCTATGCTCTATGTGGTTTTGGAGCCGACAGCTCACCCGGGTGCCACTGCTGATTACGTAACACAAGTCTGTGCCTCGCCTGGGTTCGGGAATACAGCCACTGAACTCTAGATGACAGGAAATGTGTAGCCTGGTCTAACAAATCACACTTCCATTTGTTCCGAGCAGATTGGCGACTCCAGTTGTTGCAAAAACCCCATGTGACTCTGGATCCCGCATGCGTACAAGGGACAATACAGGGCAATGGTGGCTTTTCTACTGTATGTTGTGTGTTCAGCTGACATACACTAGGACCCTTCATACGTTTGAAGACCTCTGTGACTGGTAGCCGCTATATCACCATCCTTGCGGATCATGTGCAACTGTTCATGTCCTGCATTTACCAGAACAGGTGCAACCTGTTTCATCAGGACAATGCACCACTGCACACGGTGAAAGTCATATCTGGGCCTCGCATTTGCCGGATTTAAACACCACTGAACCCATGTGAGATGCACTTCAATGTGCAGTCACTGACAGAAACCCACCCCCAGTGAACATTACGGAATTGTGGGATGCTCTGCAGGATGCATGGCACTGTCTCCACAGTACTACAGAGAACACATGGAGTACATGCCATATCATTTTGCTGCTGTCATCCAAGCACGAGGACCTGCACAGTATTAGACAGGTATCCCAGTTTTTTTTTTTGGCACTTCAGTGTATACCATTCAGAAGTATTTAGACAGATATACAGTGGCTTGAGAGACAGTGTGACCAACGGAGGTCTTCTTTTCTATTGGATAACGCTTCCACAGCCATGTTTTTCCCAACTGAACACAAGTTTGTAGCAGCCACAGAAAGAATTTTCACATTTTAACTAAACTTTTTTGACTCACAATTGTTCTACTGCCTTTGATTGTATTTAATGTGAATTACAGAAACACAACAACATTTTTCTTTCCATTTTTGCACAATATCAAAGAGATATTTACTTATTTATTATCTTTATATAACAAATAACTGATAACTGATAATAACTGAATGTTTTTTGTACTGGTATCAATAAAAGAAATATGAATGACACACACAAAAAAAAAACTAAGAGGCTTTGCTCACAAAATATAAGGCTTGTTTTATTTTTTTCTTAAATTGGCTTTTATTTTATGTCTCATATTTTTTATTTAATTTTTGCAAAAAAAAAAAAGGATTTAAAGATTTAAGTCTTTTTTGGATTGGTTACAACTTAAATTCTTGTTTTTTATAAAAAAAAATATATATATTTTAGTGATTTTTTAGGGGTGCAAAATGGAAAGAAAAATGTTTTTTTGTGTTTCTGTAATTCACATTAAATACAATCAAAGGCAGTAGAACAATTGTGAGTCAAAAAAGTTTAGTTAAAATGTGAAAATTCCTTCTGGGGCTGCTACAAACTTGTGTTCAGTTGGGAAAAACAAGGCGGATGCTGGTGGTTGGCCACACTGTCTCTCAAGCCACTGTAGACAGATATAGACAGTTAATTTTTGTTTTTGTTTTTTGAATTTAGACTCAGGGAGTTCCAAAATTTCTAGTTAAGATGAAAATAAAAGTGCTAAAATCTATATGTTCTGAGGTGACTGTTATGCTACGAGTGTCAAAAATAGCTTTCATTTGGAATATTAACAAAAAAACATAAGGAGGTATGGTGTCAGCAGTACTTTCTGCCGAAACTGGACAGAAACTTCACCAATGGAGACTTCTAAATCAGTAGTCAATACTACAACTTATTAGAGAAGCTAGATGTCAATGTTAAATGCACCATTACAGTTGCAATAAAAAGTTTATTCAGGGTAGTAGAATCAGGCACTTGAGAATAACACTTGATTTGAAGTTTGAAGAAAAAACTGGGTCAATTAACTAAACATGGTCATTTCATGGATCTTTTAAGGATGGTAGAATATAGGTGCACCTAATATTAGATTTGCAGTTTGATTGCAAAAGACAAAAGAATACAACAACAATGAAATTCACTGTCTAGTGGACCATTCTAGAAAACTGAACATGGTGAGCCCATGAATACAGACAAAACTGAGTATTTTTGTCACTGCAGGAATAACATTAGAAGATACATATACAATAGGATGGCAAGACAGCACAAGAAGAAAACAACGAATGAAACTCTGCATTTAGTTGTCATGGTTTTAGTTTGGCTAACAATAGCAGGAAGGCAATAAATAAAATGACTAGATGAAAGATCAGAAGAAGTCAAAAATACTGTAGTGTTAAAAAAAAACCAAAAAAAAACAACAAAACAAAACTGTAAAAGAATTGAAAGGTCTTACAAAATCATATTGGAGAATATCCAATATGATGTTGTAAGACCTTTCAATTCTCAACTAAATGGCAATGAAATAGATTAGAAATAGTAATTCCTGGTTCCTAGAAATTATTTTTTTGGAAACCATTTTGCAACTTATTTAAGTAGAATTTGCTAAAAATACCAATTGATGTTAATTTCTTTTTGATCTTAATGTA
>JAFIDM010009631.1:42967365-43060472 GCA_023159025.1 Thereuonema tuberculata | reverse complement strand
TTTAACTGCATTCATTTAAAGTATGTAGGTCTTGAAAGTTGGAAACTACTTTAGACCATAGTGATGACCAAAAAAGGTATGAGTCATTTAAATACTTCAATCCAAATGGAAAAAAACACACAACATCCTAAGAACCCAACTGGTAGGAAAAGCAATTGGATTGGGGAGAGGGGGAAGTTAAAATCTGTGATAATTATGTACTTGTGTTATCAATTTTATTTGTCTTTTAGTAATGGCTAAGCCTGATGTGCACCCCCTCCCCCAAGTGAATGTTGTACCCGGCCTTGTCCCCTATCAAGGTTTTTCTAGTCTATAACTGAAATAATTCTTGTAAAAAGAGATTCTAATTTTAGCTTTCAATCTTTTCTGAAAGTCTAAAAACAGGTACAAAAAAAAAAAAAAAAAAAAACTATTAACAAATGTGGCAACTGGAAAACCAAACGCAACAGTGAGAATGACTTATAAATTTTGAAGCATCGTGAATAGAGTAGGATGACATAATAATACAGGAAGTTCTTGAAAGAACTTATAGTCTATTTTCCTTAAAATATTATTCTTTAAAATTTCTTTATTATTTCCCTTTTTTTTTTTTTTGAAGTTGAGGGTATGATGAAAATGAAAAGCCTACATTTAGTTTTAAATTATAATACCTGCTCTATACAAGCAGTACAAAATTTTCAATTTCTGAAAAAAAAAAAGAATTTAAATTCAAATTACTTACTCAAGTTGTCTAAATCAGATTAATCCTATCAAACCACATGCAAACTAATGGATTAGCTAAGAGGATTAATATTCTTTGTTTTAGACATAATAAAAATCCATGGTTTCATTTGTAATGATTTTCTATGGGAATTTGAATGCCTTCTTTTGCTAATTTCTTGACAGGGAACCTCCACAGAAAAAAATTAAAAGTTGATAATCTCTTGTACTTAAATAAGTATGCCAAGTTTTAAGAAGCATCATTCAGACCACTGTAACAAAGATGATAATATTCCAAAGTTGACATATTGTCAATTACAGAATCTTTAACTCTGCACATTTGAAAAACAAACCTAATTTTTTAAGCAGATCTTTGGGACGTTTCAGTAATGTGTCAGGGAAGATTACATTGTTACTGTTGAGTAGTGCTTAAGCATTTTTGATGTAATGTTACAGTACTGTTGGAACTGCTGTAATTTTATTGGCATGCCCTGAATTATCTTATTGATCATGCATACACTGTTGCTAGCAAATGCAAATGAAGATAATATGACAACAGTAGAATTTCTGGGTGGAAAACTGTCAGGACTGGTAGCACTGTTCAAGGGATAGCAAAATGGGGTGCCAGAAGAAGAATATTTTTAAACAAATTTTTTTAGAAGTCCTTCAGAAGTAGTGAGGTTTTTTTTTCTTTGATTGGAGCTCTAAATTTGCTAAGGTTGTGATAGTACTTCTGATCATTTGCTCCAAGCATCAAAGACATACTGCATTATAGTGTCTTTTGTAGAGGAAGAGAAGGGCCATAAAAAGCAATTTGAGGGAGGCAATGTACAGAATATTTTTTTTTTTTTTTTGCCAATGCCCGGGCTCTTAATATAGACACAATTGGCCTCCACAAAGGACAAGAAATGTGAGCATTTAGCCACTGAAACGTTGCCATAGTTGTACCATAGGTGGCAACTCACATAATACCCACAGAAACAGACAAAACACAGAAGGAGAAAGTAACATCCATGTTGTCGCCAGGATTTGAACCCAGGTTCCGATATATCAGCCTCACAGCAGACTGCTGTCTAGATCGCTCAGTCATGCTGAAGCAGCCAGAAAAAAAATTATATTATACAAATAGTGTAACAGGAGGACACACAAGAATTTGCATTTGCTAATTCTATGTCAGATAACATAGTAATTTGACAATAAATCGAAGTAATATTTTTTTTTTTTTTTTAGCATAATAATCTATTTCTTTTATTTCATGCAAACTATTTCATTGCAGCTGAATTTATGGTAATTTTCATACTGTCCAGCCAAACTATCATTGCCCTGTGAATTTACAAGCTTTTATGTCTTAAAATTTGAGTTTTCTGATGCTCTTTGAACTACTTCAGAAACACTGAACTTAAAAAAAAAAAATATTAAGGAATCAGAATATTAGGACATAATCCACTGTACTATTCCCCATAATAATCAGAATTATTATTATGAAATAAGAACTAATAACATCAATGTTACCATAATGTTTAAGAGTTACCAATTCACCAAAGCCACCTACAGTCTAGAAACATTCAAACATGATTAGCTGAAATGCAGTTGAAGGTTTTTAAAAATAAGAATGGTAATTCATAATTGATATTGATATTTAAGTCAGTCTCAATTTTCAAATGGCTTTTTAAATGGATGGATCTTAGAGTAAAACCAAGCCATTACTGGACTGTCTACAGCTAAATTACAGTAATACCATGTTCATTTCTCATTTTTTTCAAATATGAGTTTAATTAGAAAAGTCTGAGCTCTGAACTGTTTAGGAAAAACAATATTAGATTTATTGTTTTATATTTACACGAAACTACAAAACTACAGTAGTGTAAACAAAAAAATAAGGAAACCTTAAAGAATTCTCTAAAATTACAGTGATTTTTTTTTTTTTTTTTATCACAGTTCAATATTGAACTACAGTAAAACCCCGTTATTACGCTCGTCAAGGGACCATGACCTACAAGCGTAATAAGCGGGATAGCGCTATAGACGGGAAATGATTTATGAGATGGGACACCATTTTACAGGAAAGATACTTGATTCTGCAATAGATATAGTGCAATTGTGAGCTTATTTCCTATTAAAAAAATCTTTGATTGTGGTTTGTCATGTGTGTGTGTGTGTGTGTGTGTGTGTGTGTGTGCTACTGTTATGAATTATGACATTTTCAATGCAGTTCAAGTAACTATTAACATCAATTGATACACCACTAGGAGCAACACTAATATATATTCGGAGCAGATTTAGTGCACTGCCCGCTATTTCACGCGCCTTTTCTTGAATGATTGGGCCACTTAATGGCACTGATGCATCACGGGACTGATGAATCCATTCAATTAGAATTTCCTCAGCATCTTCATATTTTCCACACTTTTTACGTTTGCAACCACCCTTCGCTGCATTGGTAATTCCATTCTTATTTTTAATTATTTTTCTCAGACTGGATGAGGGAATTCCTAGAGATTCTGCGAAATCCTTCTGACTTAGTGTAGAATTCTCGTCATACTTACGGAGCATTTGCAATTTTTCACTTATAGAAAGGGATTTCCGCTTCGAAATTTTGCACTAACTTACTGTATCACAGACCAGCACTTCAAAGAGTTCAAAGATTCCCTCCTATCAGGGAAAGAAAAGAATCTTTACAGTGTTACATTTCTTTTCGATACAAAATTTCCAATATAAAAAAAGCGCTACAAGTGGGATTTGAAGCGTTATAAGAGGGTAAAAGTCTACAGAGTTACATAGAAAATTCCAGGGACCGTATGAAAGGAGCGTAAAGAACGGGATAGTGCTATAAGCGGGAGCGTAATAACGGGGTTTTACTGTATTTGTTTTCGAAGTGAATGATAAACTCAAAAATAAAAACTGAATTTTTGTGGTTAATTTTTTTTTTTAAAAACCAAAATTAATTTTCACTTTAATAAAAGATACAGTTTCAAGGCTGAATTGATTAAAACTGAAATTATCAGATAATACTAACACAAAAACTATGAAGTAACTAAGGAGAACTGCTTATCTGCTTTTTGTGTCAGAAGAAGTTGAATTCATAGAAATGCCATTTTCAATGTCTTCTTCTTTTTTTTTTTTTTTCGTGCATTATAGGACCTACTTATACTAAAGTTGAACTTGCATTTCATGTTGTTACGAAAAATGGAGGACTTTTTATGAAGTATGCTTCCCCCCCCCCCCAAAAAAAAAGTGTACTTTTACTTAATAGGGTAATTTTCAAATTACAGACCTTAAACCTATTGCTGCAATCCACAATACCTTTAATTTACCTTTAATCTCTTTAGTTTTTTTTTAATTCTGTAAATCAAGATCCAGATGATTTTATTTTTTTGCTTCATTTAAAGCTCATATCATAAAAAAAACTTGTACAGCATAATATTGAAATATCTTTAAATCTGAGGATACTAATCATTTCTACTTTTCCAAAATATGGGACCTGAAAGTATAGAGACAGTATTTTAAGACTTACTTTGATCATGTGTTCTTGAACACATGAAGGTTCACTGCTTCCAAGAATAGAAAGTAATTCATCATCAGAAATAAAATAAAATCGAGGAAAGCTGTTTCTTTTGCTATCTAAATAATCATTCAAACTCTTCTGGCAAGCCTCCAAGCCATCACTTAACTTAATAAGTTCTTCAAGACGACCAGAAACTGTACAGACATCCTTGATAATAGGTCGCTTTACAGTCTCAGCCATAATCTGAAATATAAAATTTGACAACTTATCAGTAATGTCACACAAATAATTAATACTGAAAATCTGACCAACCTTTTTTTTTTTAACATCTGAAGATATATGCTAGTACTTAACTTCTGAAACATACTAAAATTGAAAGCAAATTCCTAAAACTTGATGAAGTTCCTATGAATGTGCCATCGTCATATACTTTAATTTCTCAAAGAAACAAATAAATTACCAGGAACACATGTGACAAAGTAATGTTGAATTTCAATCCACTTTTGTTAGAGATATTTGACAGCTATTGAAAATAAAAGAAGATCCACAATGAGATCCTTAATTCATCTCTTATTACCAACTGTTCTCTGCTGTTCTGTGTCACTATTCGTCCATATTGAATGGATTACACTTGAATAACTGAATAGCAAAAAACATTTTTATGAAATAGAATGAAATCTTTTTGGCAACAGCTAAATAATACTCTGGCAGAAAATTAAAGATTTGAAACTTGACAATCCAGAACAAATTGAGTGACAGACATCAATTCAGTAAGAGTATAGTAATTCATTAGCTATACTTGAGAAAGATTGAAACTGTTGATCATTCCAAAATTTACTGGATGTAAAGATAAAGATTCCACAAACTATGTCTCACTATGAAGGCTTTGAGGACATACTGTTGATTATGTGTAAATGATACAAAATCCTGAAGATGAAAGAAGGAAAGCTGAAAATAGATTCCCAAGATTTTTAGAAAATATGTAATAAAAACTTTATATGTATTTAAAAAACTTGATTATGAGTGTATTATATAACATCACTTATTTGTAAAATTCAATTGTTAAATTCTTGTTTTTTAGTTATTATTATGAACTTTTTTTTTAGTTATTGTTGTTAGTGTAAACTGTTATATGAATCAGATATTAATATAATGTTCTCGCATTTTGTTATGAAACTATTTGTTTTATCTTCAATGTTCGAAAAGCTTGAAGAAGGAAAGCGAATTCTTTTCCGAAACATTAAATAATACTTGTAATTCAAGTGATGAAGTATTCTTTTTAATATAATATGAAGAGAGAAGAGGTAAGAAGGAAATATGGAAACTATATTTATAATAATAAAAAGAAAATTTTTGAAATGCACATAAGCAAACAAAGGTTCTCGCACCCCGAGATACCATTTTGGGAATCTGAGACAGCCTGTTTCAGCCTTATTAGGCTTCCTCAGTCAGGTTTACCCTTGATGGTAGCTCATCAGGGTGCGAGAACCTTTGTTAGTTTATGTGCATTTCAAAAATTTTCTTTTTCTTAAAACTTTTGATGCATGTTAAGCTTTTTATTTTTATTTATATTTACAATATGTAATAAAATAAGCATAAGAAAGAATTGATCAGATATAAGGAATACTAACTAAAATTTATTTAATCCTTATCTTCAAATTCCTTCTTCAGATCATAGTTAATTTCTTTACAGAAAATTACTCTTTGTTATCGAAAAGAAAGTGCTTTTAAAAAACATTTCTAACATATTATGGGGTTTCTTAATATTCTGTGAAATGAGGGAAATTACCCAGATATTCCATGGTATGTAATCTTTATTAGATACATAAGTAAACAGTAAGCATCTATGGCGGCATAAAGATAAGTTTAATCATAATTATTGAGTTCTCACTAAGAAGAAGTAGAAAATTTTCACATCTGCTTCAATACAGAAACACAGCAGCCCAAAATGTTTCTGAAAATTTTTCAAGAAACTAATAAGCAGAATATTTGATGTTTCTAGAGGAATGTTAATTTGAGCTCTAAGTTGGTGAATGCTCTAATTTAAAAGAAGTTCCTGTGTTGGATAAGTGATGACAGAAAGGCTATCTTAAGAAAGAGATGAAATAAGTGGTCTCTGATAGAGAGATGCTTCAAAAACGATGAAAAGAATTTAGATTAATTATAAGCATATCAATGGAATGCTGAAAATTCAATATTTTAATGGCACAATATCCGAATGTATGTTTGCATTGACTTTAAGGCAATATAACTTTTCTGTTATATTATACATTACTTTTATATTATTTTTTTTGCATATTATTAATAGTGACACTTTTTTTTCTATTTAACCTGATCATCTATTGAAACAGTAAGTATAAGCCATAGAAAATCATTCTTTTCCTTGGAGTTAACCTTGTGAATGAAAATACAGGTTCACCTGGGTTTAAAATCCCAATATACAGGATCCTCTAAAAACTTATTGCTTTTCAAAATCAATTTAATTTGGGAATTGGTAATTAATTTGGTAATCAATGTAATTTTTGGTCATTCCACTCACTTTTGTCAGCAATAAATTAATATTGTTAAAAATGTAGAGGACAATTTTTTTTTTTCATCAGTTTAAAAATAAAATTAAGAAAATGAGTGGAAAGCAGACTACTGTGGGAACCTCACAAAGTATTGTACAATTTACAATTATTGCAAAGAAAATAATACAATAGCTGCAAGCAACAATGTCAACACTATTTATACAAACTAATCTGTAATTTAAAAAATATTGGAGATAGTTTGGTAATTGGTTAAGTTTCTGTTTGTACTAAGAATCTGGAAATCGCATTTTTTGAAAAAAAAAAAAAAAAAAAAAATCTGTGCTATTCTCTAGAAACCACTATAGGTTTCATTAACTTGGTAAAATAAGATTAAACAAAATAATCAAGAATAGGTTCTTTCAAATCAGTAACAATAACATCATGACACCTATTGTTGACTTCTACCAATATCTCTTACAATAACAGATCTACTGGTAACATATCATTATGGAGTTGATCTTCCAGTTTGCTACAGACAAATTAATTGTTCCCTTCTAGAACTTAAAAATACTATTATTACCTTTTTGAAAGTCTTATCAATTTCATCAAATCTTTTAGCCTCTTCAGGGAGCTGTGCTCGTATATCTCCACCAATAAAAATGCCTTCGAGATACATCCATCTTCTTTGCATTACCATCCATACCTAAATTTACATTGAAAGTTTTAATTAATAATTACTGAAAAACATATGTTTCATTAATACTGTCAGGTAAGAAATAGTAAGCAACTCAATTAATTTTACAACATGATTTTTATTCAAAGTTTTCCCTAAAAAAAAATTTCCAGAAAAAAAATTTCTGGAGAATGTGACGACACCATTTTATGATGTCAACATACAGGGTGATTCAAAATCCCCAATACAATCTTTAAAAGGTAGGTCAGGAATACAAAAACAAATCGTATTCATAGTGGGACGTATGTCCACAAACGCTACCTGAATGTACTAAAGGGCGCTGATTGCAAGCACATTAGTTGGGCAGTCTGACTTATCCAGCATTGATTTCTTCCTCTGGGATTACCTCAAAGGCATCATCTATGAACAGGGCCTCCAAGAGAAAGGCAGTACAAAACCGATTTGGGGCCCTTTAGACTTGCAAAATGATCCTTTTAAAATGGTTTTTCAGTCATGGGCCCCTCTGTAGCTCTTGGGCCCCGGACCAATGTACCTGCTGGACCCCCCTCTCATAGGGCCTGTCTATGAAACCCCCATTGCCTCTAACACTGACCTTTTCGCAAGAGTCACTGTGACAGCTAGATGTGCCTGTGAAACTCCTCGCATTTTTACAAATATTTGGCAATTCATGCATGGATGTTGTGAGGCGTGTATTACTGTTGGTGGAAGGAACTTTGAGCACCTACTGTCAACATGTAAGTGTACACAGAGACAGAAATTTCTATTATCACTTTTAAGTTACCTAATATTTCTCCCATGAACTTCTGTGGCTTTGACTTACTTAAATCTGCCATTTCTGGATGACATTTCTATAAAGTATATTAGGAGAAATGGGGACAGGATTTCTGCTGTCTATCTGCTGTAGAAGTCTGTTATAATAGATACTAGGACAAGGGTGTCCCATTATAAACAATTGACAGTGTGAACTATCTTAAAGAAGTAACGTATTAATTTAACGTATTAATAACTCATTACCAAAATTAATTTATTATAAAATGACATAAGAAAGCCTTTTGAGTCAGGCCGAGACCCTGGAACAGCTACTTTGAGCTTATCAGGCTCTCTTCAGCCAGGATTACCTAGCAAGCAAAGAACTCAAAAGGCATACAAGGGGAAAAGAATATTTTTTTTTTAATCGGATGAGTATTTGTCCAATTTGTTTTTCCACAATTTGCTGTTGTTTTTCTTTTCTTGATTTTCATTTGTGAGAGGCACTTGTCTGATTAAAAATTAATTTATTAATAACCAATTATTATTAATGATTAATGATTATTAGTAATAATTAATAATTGCTTGCCCTTTTCCCCTTTACAAAATTTACAAAACCCTTGCTTTGTTGAAATCCTAATAAAATACACTGGCTATAAATTATATAATGATGAAAATAGAAAATTAAAAAAATTCTCCAACTATCTTAGGTCTGCCATTCCTTTACTGCAATACCTCACAGAAATTTAGGAATTTCACACTTTTCCCTAGAAGTATTATTATCATTATTTTCAGATCTTTTCAGTTCTGATCTGTTTCGACATATTATATCTTGTCAGCTAAGGCAGTAGCTCGAAAGATCTGAAACTCACTTCCTTATGTCTTCATAAACGGTTTTTATTTTTAAAATTTTCTAAATTACTGTGAGATACTACAGTAAAGGAATCGCAGAGCTGAGATTGCTTGGAATTATTTAGGAGCAAATTCTTTCATAAGTCCCATAATGAAATTTAGCACAAAATTAAGAAAATTAAGGATATTTTAAATAACATTAATTTATTCAGATAATTTGTTGAAAGCTGGGTAAATAAAAGTAAAAAAGAAAGGAATTATTTTTCTTGATTGTGCAGTTTAAAACAGTTTTTTTCTTCAGCTGATAAGACTGGTTTATTCGTAGTATGAAGAGATACACTCCATATATAGCAACAAAATTGCAACAACAAGAAGGAAGGAATGAAAGGAAATGCGTACAACCAATAATAATCGAAGTACAATTAAAATGTAAGATCAATCTGACTGCCAATTTATTTATGTAATATTACTACAACTACATTGGCTTCATATGAGAAAAGAAATCTTCTGGATTTGAGATGTGAATTCTAACCAAGAGAAAGTGATTCTTGTATATGATGCCAAGCTGTAGATTTACTGACATACCACTATTGTCTTCCAAATGAGAGTTGGCCGGCGGAAGTTTGAACTGCGCAGCTCTTCCGGTAGCTGATCAATTATGTTTTCCTGTCAAAATGGCCGATGGCGTCTGTTCTCACTGAGAAAGTATAGTTAACTTATAATAGGCTACGTTTAATTATCGGAGAAGTTGTAATGTAGAAAAATACTTGTTTATTTAGAGAATTTCATTTATAAATTATGTCTCTTAGATTTGAGGTTTTGAAAGTATCCCTTCACAGAGGCAAGTATTTCTCTTGCTTGATGACGAAGAATGCTTCCAGGATATTTTTCTCCGCTGACATGTTGATAACGCAAAATAAACCTTATCTCTAACATTTAGCATTATTTCAATACTAATTGCTAATAATAAATATTTTAATGATTTATAAATACAATTCCCTTTTGATAAGTAACCAGCGATTAGCACAATGGCAGATTCCTGTCAAAAGATCAGACGGAAGTGCCTGACCAGACTAATCGATGCTACATGCGCAGATCTCACAAAACAGGGCGGCCAACTCTGATTTGGAGGACTATAGTTGAGTGGCTTTGGGAGAGGGACTCTGAAAAGAATGATGATTGACTAGTTGTACTGTGCAACATTTAGCCTTGACAATGCAAATTGCTATTGATACTAACAGCACTGTTTAAGAGAAGATATATCCATATAACTACTCTATCTACAATCAGAATAGTAGTAAATGTTGCCAAAATCATCTCATCACAAAATAAATGAGATTTCAAAATAGTGGCGGAGGCCGGAACCCTGAAGAGCATCCATTGTCTCGCCTGTTTCTAACCAATAATCATTCACATCTGGAATGAAGCGGTGCCTGAGTGAACTGGAACTTAGAATGGCAGCAAATGGCATACTGTGATGAACCTTTCTTGTTTTGAGTTCATTAACTTAACATGATTATTGGGACCATGTAGATCATGGACTAAACTAAGAATAATTTTGAAGCAGCACAAACATCTAATGCCATCTAGGAGGCAATCAGCTATGAAATACTACTATTCCTTTAACAAAGGAGTAACTGGCAGCATTTTCAGAAAGAAATCAGCAAATAACAAATGTTAAAGGACATTTTGGAACAGTCAATGTCTTACAGCAGCCAGCAAAGATTCTGAATAATCTCCAATCAAGATTAGATGCCATCTATAGCACACCACTGCAGACAGTTGCTTTATAACATCAGATGCAGGAAGATTTTAATAGCCCTTACAGCTGAATGTTACAGCTTATGACTGGATATAGTTCCCAATTGATATGGCTGTAGCTCCTGACATCCATTCATATCTGGAATAATGAAGTACCTCAGTGAACTGAAACACAGAATGGCATCAAATGGCCGTGTTTGACGAACCTTTGTTTTAATTTCAAGAATTTAATTTGGTTACTGAGACCATATAGAGAATGGCCTAAACTAAGAATAATTTTGAATAGGATTTTGGTATAAAAACTGTACTTGTTTTGAAAATGTAATCAATGTCTTCCTTACCCCAGACAATGACCAATCATTGTCAATCTCAGCAATGAATATTCCTATTGCTTCTAAGCATAACTTGTTCTGTATATAAATTCAAATGTATATTCTTATGAAAAGATAAAAGAAGTTTCAGGGACAAATGTTTAAAGAAGATTAAAAATGGCTGTGTATATATCTAGGTTTCTCAGATTTTAAGAGAAGTGGTAACTAGTTGCAATCCATGAACTATTCACAGAAGTTAAACCTCCTGCTCTAAAATAATAGGCTCCTCCAAAGTGAGCCTATGAGAGAGTGCCCCACAATGCCTTACAGGGGCGTAGGAATTACGCACCAACATTAAATCATCTACATTTTCTTCTCAAAAAGACATTTGTTAGTGTATTTTTAAAATTAAAAATACACTATTTGTTAGTGTATGTTTAAAATTAAAAATACTATAACAAAATTAAAATTAAAAATACACTTTAAAATATTCTCTCTTCGACTCTCTCTGCTGTCTCCACTTTGATGACAAACACACATCCGTTTTTTGCCTATTAACAGTACAATTTAAATTTCATAGAAAAATAATCCATGTGAGTTAATAATGGCATAACATTTCAAATATCATAATAAAGAAGTAAATAAGAAAAAACAATTCAAGCATATCTGACATTCATAAATATATTTATGGTTTCTTTTACATTTGTAAAATCATTTTTATGAAAAACGAGTTTAAAAATCCAAAATAACTAAGAATTACTGTGTTTCTTACCTCCACTACTTCGCTCACAGTTGATAAAATTCTTTCCCAATTCTGTACTGTTTGCAAAAAAGGCCCAATAAATCTAGAGGAAGACATTCCTTGCAAGTTAACAGTATTGTCATCTAAAATTTGAATTATTTCTTCTACAGGTCCAAGAATGAATCCTTTATCAACATTATTCTTCACATATCGAATCACATTAAACTTCAAATTTTCCCATGTTTCACTAACTTCTCGAACTCCCTATTAAAAGAAATAAAAAAATATATTAATTATCATGTATAATATGCTTTGATGATATTTTTTCTAATTTTAAATAAGTATGCAATTTAAAGAGCTTGTACAGAAAAAAACAAATAAAAAAAAACAAAAAAACAAACAAACTTTTAATTAGTAAAATTAAGTTGTTCTTATTAGCAATTTTTTAATTTAAGGTTGACAGAGAACCTATCTCTTGCAATTCTTGACCAGCTAAATCCAGCTGAGATAGAAAAAAAAAACAATTCCATTGTCACATCCAATTTGAATCTGTTCCATCAGATTATCATGGCATCCCCATAGTGAGACATTCAGCCTTAGAATTTTACATCAATAAAACATGGCACTTTCAATAAACTAGTTCTTCAGTTAATAACTAGTGGAAATTTATTTCTGAATTACTTTTTCAATAATCTGGGATCTTCTATTGTAGTTCTCAATAATCAGAAAAAAAACAACAACTCAGTTTTCAATGTTAAAGCTTGTACTGTGTTGATCTTTATCCCCTTTTGCTTACCTTGGCTCTTTGCTACAGTAAGTCTGACTGTAGAATTCCACCATTTGTTCTTTTGTAAAGAGCTGAATACACAGGGATTTATTTTATCCAATTATTCCTACTAAAAGATTCAAATGCATCCATATTGAAATCTGCTAGTATCATTAAGTGACAATGAACTTTTCTTCTTTTTTTTCCTATGAATAACCTGTCAGCTTCAGTTTTGCTATTTTACAATCAAGTGAAACTCATTTCATTGATCTTTCAAGTAACCAGGAAGATATTTCAATAGTATAGAGATCAGCTACACTAGTATGTGTTCAAAATTATGGGTTCAATAACACTAGGCAACAAAATTAAACTTTTTTCTGTATCTTTGATGAAAATAGTTGATCTTTATGTTCTTGAGTGTGCTAAACATGAAAATGGCCATTAAAATGCATGTTTAGCTCTAGTTTTTTAGATATCTCAACTTATCATAATTATCCTTAAAAGCATAATGCATATATTTACCTTAATGTTTCTTCTCGGAGGAATGTCTCTGAAGGCGTAATTACTTTGCCTGCCATTTGTATTCTGTTGCTGATGATTCTCTGATGAGCGTCCAGCAGTAATCTGCCACCAAATTCTGGATTCTAAAAGTGTTTTGTTAATAACATTATCTTTTCCAGGTTCAAGTGATTGACGCATAGGCCATTCCTTCTGTTTGTAGTGGCATGCCCTGGCACGACTGTCCCACATACACAAAAAGCAACAGATTTTGGGGTAACTCTGTTGCAAGCCAAATAATACGGCAATGACTTTCAGATCACCGGAAATGTGCCACTTAAACTTCTCATAGTTTACTCTGCATAACAGTTGCTTCATATTGTCATAGGTTTCCTTCATGTAGGCTGCATACCCAATTGGTACAGATGGAAACAAGTTACCATTGTGTAGAAGAACAGCCTTTAGACTTATCTTAGATGAATCTATGAACAATCTCCATTCATCACTTTTATAGTCAATTTTCAGAGCTGTCATGAGACCCTCAATATCACTGCAAAATACCAAGTTATCTTGTTTGGTGAAAAACGGTAGGAATGAAGTATGGCGTTCACAGAATACACTGACATTTACCGATTGGTCAAGACAATTCCACTGCTGCAATCTAGATGCCAACAGTTCTGCTTTACCTTTAGGGAATTCCAAATCTCTTACCAGATCATTCTAATTACACTGTGCTACTTTGCATTGCTGTGTAGACTCCTCATTACACTGGAAATCAGGATCTTTCGATGTACTCGGTTTAGAAGGTGATGGAGTAGCAATAGAGTCACTGCTGTCCTCATCACTAACTGTATAAGAATCAGGTGGAATGGGAACAGGTAGCCCATCTCCATGAGGCACTGGATGCATAGCTGATCTTATATTAGGATATGTCAATGCTGACTTTTTCTTCTTTGAAATACCATGCTTTAAAGGAGTTGTTATGCAAAAATAACAATCATTTCCGTAGTTTAATGGTTCTCTCCAGATCATCGGATTAGCAAAGCCCATTGACGATCTTTTATAATTCAACCACGAATGAAGACCTGTGGCATAAGATATGCAACATATGTGAGGGTCTCTCCCCTTCCCTGTTGCTGTGCACTGCGGATAAAAATAGGCTTCCAACACTGCATGATGTGAAGAGGTTTAAAAACGCTATGCTGTTTAATGTATGTGAGATTTCCGCGGCAATTTCAGGACAGGCAAAATGAATTTTTAGCACTAACTGATTCTGAACCCCCCCCCCCATATCTATGAAACTAGAGCTAATCTGAGATTTTAATGGTCATTTTCGTGATGAGCATGGTCGATTTAGTAAAGATCAAATGGTTTTGTTCAAGATTCAATTTCACTGTTGCCTAGTGTAATTTGCAATTCTATTAATGCTGGTTTCCTATAAACTGTTACTGCTATTTAATCTGCAAAATTTAGGCTATTTAAGCAAAATGAATTCTTAGCACTAACTGATTCTGAGGCCCCCCCCCCCCATATCTATGAAACTTGAGCCAAAAAAAAGTATGATGTTATATCAAAAGTTTTTGTCAACAAAAGATGCTTTTGAAAATTGAGGATGACATATTTGAATGAGGCCTGTGCTAAAAGTACAATAGAGTCCCGGTAATCCGAGCTTCCGCGTAATCCGAGGTGAGGCTAGTCCAAGGTCACGTAGGGCGACGATTCCAAGAAGTCATTTGAGGGGTCAGTGTGATAGTTTTCCATTTTACTACTTAGATGATGGCGTGACATCGCTGCTAAAAAGCGTTGCTCTACTATGAAGCAGAAGACCTTGGACAGTTTTTTAAAGTTGTAAATGCTTATAAAGAGTCTTTTCATGTAACCAGATAACACTGTTAATGTATCTGTAACTTTAATATCTGTTATAAATTAAATTTGACTCGTTTTAGTTGAAAATTCCAGTTTTTTTTTTTCTTTTTTCCATGTGAGCCGAGTTTTTTGTAATCCAAGGTATCATCAGCCCCAATTACCTCGGATTATCGAGACTCTACTGTATATATAACAAGGCCTGCATATCAGCGTGTCTACAGTCTCTCTTAGAAGACTATTGTTAGAAGGCTAATAATTCAATGATATATGTTTTCTTTCTTTTATGTAGCAGCAGCAATGAATAATAATAAATAAAATTTGCTGTTCCATTAATCTAACTAAAAAAAAGCCTGCATAAATGCCATTGTTAATCATATAAGAATAGTCTACAGAAATCTGAGACTGACTATAAAGGTGGCATCAGACTCTTAAGACATTAAATTTTGGGACTATGCATGATGATACTACAGAGAAACATTTTTTTTCTTGAAGCATTGTCTTTTCACAGCGTAAAATATATTAGTAGTAACTCATAACTCACATGTCTAATTGCAACTGATATCTTTCCAGTTTCATTTGCATATACATAATTACTTAATCAATAAAATTTGAAATTGCATGTATTTCATGCAGTTTTCAATAAAATTAAAATTATGTGAAACCTATTCAGAATTAATTTAGACAAGTATTATGTAATACTTTCTTCTCTCTTTTAACAGCAGTGTTCATCAATTAAAATGTTCCACATATAAAGTTTAGCAAAATGAAATAAAAATAAAACTAACTGACCTTTTCAATGCTAAGTTCTTTGGTAGCACTTGCCAAAATATCAGCCACAACTTCAGCATAATTGTGTAGTTCCATTGCAAATACATTCTGCAAAGTAAATACTACAGGAGACAAATCAAAAATTCTGCCTGTTTTTTCCATCAATTCACGCCAATGCCTAGAAACATAAATGTATATATAATTAACATTGCTCATCTTTTACAACCCTCCCCCCCTCCAAAGAGATGTTCAAGTATTTTTTTCTCCTTATTATTTATTAATTCCCTGGAAGCCCTGCCATTTTTCCATTATAGTCATATTAATTTGTGTTGTTGTTAATTACTTGTTGTGAGATTATGATTCAGTTATTACAGAAAATATATTAGTTTTAGAAAAGAAAGAATGCAAACATTAAGCTATAAACATTATATGGAACACCTTTACATCTTTCTGAATTCATTGTTGGTTGGTTGATGTTACTGTACTTCAATACATTGTAGTAGTAGTATTTGCTTCTGAAGAAATGTTTCATTAAGTAAAATGTCTTAAATCACTTAAAATCATAATTAACCAAAAAAATTAAATCATAAAATGGATAAAAGGAAGACATTATTATTGTAGTAAAAAACAAAAGGAAAGATATATTAAGAACATTTGCAAAAAGATACAACTAGCACACATTACCAACAGTAAAGATAAATCTTTTACAGTAGATTAAATAATTCTTTGATCTTGAATAGGGTCCTATAAATGTTAAAGAAAGTATAGCCCAACAAGGAAGTCAAAACAGTTAACACTTGAAGAAATGTGGTTCACGATTCCCTGCACCACAACACAATCTACAGGAATGCCACAAAATTATAGTATCTCCAGGATGTACTTCTGAAGATACTATAAATTTAGAATGAGAGTGGAGCTTCAATAGATGCAATTCTGCCAGACAGAGATGAAAAGTAATCCATAATGATCTCTGAAGCAAGCACATCCTTCTACAAAGTTAGAAGAGATTACAGTGAAAAAGGATTGACAGGTTCATTGAGGTGTTTATGGAAGAATCTGACTTAATTAGAATAGACTGACTGTTTGATAAACAAATTGAGAACCTAGAACATTTCTCATCTGATCATTTAAAGGTGATTATACTGATTAAAATATATTGATGATTATATTAACTAACAAATTAAAAATATGGATTATGGTTGCTGGACTAAAAATTAGTCATCCTCTTATATACATTAATATTAACTTGATACAGTGAATGATGGCAAACCTTTAGTCATGCAGTACTACTGATAGGCATGTGACTTGTTCTGTCGTCATTCCCAGTGGAGTGCTAGTACATGTTGCTCCTGCTTTGAATTATGGTTTGGAATAAAGTTATGATAGTGGGAAAAAGGCTATTCAGTATGGTCAAAGAATATGCAATAAACAAAGTGGCCAAAAATGAACAGTGAAATGAGTATATACATATTCAAACTGGCAGTGCTTATAAACAGGAGCAGAGTATGTTCCAGGATGACTACTGAAGAGTGTACAGGGTTAAAAATTGTTTATGACTTAAATAAAGAAGATGAGATAACATTACACATCCACTAAACACTACTGTTGGAAGAGTGGATTAGAAACTATATCAATTATATGTAAGGACTACTGGAGTCCATACATAGCAGTACAGCTGTTGTAATTCATGTTACATAGTTGTAATTGAGAAATTACAGGGATGACTAATTTTTTGTTCAAGGGGCTCAAGATGTGAGACTATCTAACTGATTACTATCATGAAAAAAATACTGAAGACATGTCTGAATATAAAAATAAAATATGAGTTTGCTTTAAAAAAAATGCCAAAATAGAAAAAAAAATGTGAAAAATATAAAAAAAATGAAAGAGGTAATTTTTTTTTTATATATGTTACCTAGTGCTGTGTGTAGATTTATGAAGAAGAAAAATTCAAAAGAAAAGTAAAGATACATTTTCTCCTATGACATTTCTAATATCATTCCCAAAAGAAGCTGTAATCTACCATATGAGTCACTCATTTACAATGTCTACTTGAACAGGACAGGAAAGATCTACAGTTGAATCTATATAAGATTTCTATGCATGTTGTCTTTGTTGGCTTCCAGATCCATCTGGAAGGAGAATGTTGGAATAGAATTGATGCAATGAAGCTCTTTTGACTATTAACAAAAATAGGGGATATACCATTATTGTGAAGTCCTAGGAATATAATTACCCCATCCTTGATTAGATACATGAAATGCTATTGTAGACACTCTATGTAATCAATATTACTGAGTCAAGTTTGAAGAACTGCCTATCAATTGTGCCATGGTGTTTAGGTAATATGATTTTCTAGATTACCTTTCTAAAAAAATAAGTACAGATAACTGAAATGTGAATAAAAAATAACCAGAATTGAGCTTTATTTATATATCTTTGTAGTAGGTAAAACATGGCAATCTGCAGGAGGGCAATGGAGCAAGAAACTTAGCAGACTAATTTCCACAATCAGCCTATTAAGTTAAATAATATTGATCCCATAATCGTCCTGTTATAATGTTACCACTGGCCATTAGATCACTAGTCCAACAGGATTTTGCCCGAATCTTGGCAGCCCACTCCACTCCTCATAATCCAGGACTATGCAAAATCAGAATTATGTAACGCTTTTACCATTTTAATTTCAAATGCTATACTGTCCTTCTATGATGTCCACCATTCTGTTATCTCAAGGCTATGGATACAAATCACTCTAAGGATTTTTTTTGGATATCACAGCAATAACAATCTCTAAAGAAAGCTGTTGCACTGGACTGCTATCAAGAAGGAAGAGGGAAGCAATGGCACTATTTTGTATTAGGTTTTACTACAAGTACAAGAAGACAGGTAAGTATATGTCTCAATTGTTACCAGGAGTTTCATAATGCTAAACTGTATACCTGCCAAGATGGAGTATGTTATCAGGCACAGATGAGCATGACTGAAATGGTGTTCTATGTAACTGAATCCATAAGTATTGAGAAATATCCTCTTTCATGAACGAATTTAGATTTTTTTTTCTTTTTTTAGCAATTTGACAGAAGACATATGCTTAAGAGAAATGCTTTAGATGATGGTGGTCTGACTAGTGGACTGCATTTTTATTGGATGGACACATCAACCTTCACAAAACTGACTTCCGTAACTGCTCCATATTTAAGCTTGATTTAATGTTGAGAGTATTTCATTCGATTATACAGTAAAACCTCGTTAAGTCGTCACTCCATTTAAGTCGTCGTTTTCCTTTGGTCCCGACAACGTCTCTTACACAATAATGTAAAATAACCCTCTTTTACCCGTCACCAAATTTAATTCTACTCCGGATAACTCGTCACCCTCAAAAATGGCCAAAAGCATCTTTCTTCTCCATTTTGCATGCCATCGTGCTGTCTCTTCAGCCCCGCCCCTTCACTTTAAGAAACCCAAGCCTTTATGGGGAATTTTCGACCATGCCTGTCACTTCATTCCTTTCCTATCCCTTTCGGAGGATTTGGGTTCTTGGAATCTCGCTGCTAATCATTCAAAGCACACTTCTCGCTGCAACTCTGTTGATTGCAGACGTTTTGCTTGACCGCTCCTGGGTGTGACTTCATTTTATAGCAAGGAAGCCCCGCTATAAGGGCTATTTTTTTCTCTTGCAATTTCGTGGTTCGATTACGTTTTTACCATGCCAGAGAAACGAAAACTTACCTCGTTATCTTTTAAAGAAAAAAGACTTAATTGCACTTTTTGAAAACCAAATGTTTTGAAAACAGCTTTTGCCAAAGAACACCATATTCCCAGGACTACATTAAACAATATTCTTTCATTGAAACAAATAAAATTGAAGAAGCTGACTGCAAAGACAAACGAAAGAGAATGAGGAAATCGAAGTTTGATGAGATCGAGGAGGTTTTAGTTCGATGGCTAAAACATGCTAAATCGCAAAATGTGCCGATTTCTGCCGTGATTCTCAAAGGAAAAGCCATGGAAATTGCTAAGGAGTTGAACATTGAAGATTTTGGCGGCAGCAATGGTTGCCTGGAACGTTTCAAAGACAGACATTGCCTTTCTTTTAAAACGATTAAAATGTGGTAACTATAAAAAGTGTTTTTGTTTTTTTTTATTTTCCACTCATTTATTTGCATGAATTGACTTCTGAAAATCTTGTTTTTCTCACCGAATCCTACAGCAATTCATGAAAATACTGTAATTTTTTTTGTTTTTTGTTTTCAAAAATTCTCACTCCGCCTAAGTCGTCACTCCGCTTAAGTCGTCAAAAATGTTTGGTCCCTTGAGTGACGACTTAACAAGGTTTTACTGAATTTATATTGGATTATAATGCATACAACAAACAAACATCAATCAATAAGATGAAGTATCTAACCTACATTATCCATTTATACCCTAGAGAAAAAATTATGCAATAGTCTGGGGAAATATACTGCTTTCATTTAAAAATCCCTATCCAAATCCTCTAATCCTTCAAGACTGTTCTTATTCTTGATGTTTTACTTTACTCTTATTAAAAGTGTTGCCTGGTCTGCAATAGTGAGGTCACATTCTGCATAGACTACACTTTTATAGTTTAACCCAATCAACCATTTTCTATGGCTGCTCATGGGGAGAAGGGAGCACTTCCATTTCCTTAACCAAAAATTTCCCATCTCTAATTGGGAAATTAATTCAAAACAACAACAACAACAAAATAGTTTCATCTGACAAGCATGTCCTTTTTTGCTAAACACTCCAAAACAACATAGCATTTCCTAAATACTAGAAAATTGATAGTATTCACTGTAACAAACACAATGCTGACAAAAAAATTTTTACAAGTAGCTCTGACTAACAATCACCATGCCATTACATTACTGGAACTATCATAATTCTTTCAATCATGTGGGGGTTTTTAAAAGCTGCAACTTTAGGGGGAAAAAAATGCCAAGAACAGTGAATTCACCAAACTTGTCATTTAATTGAATCCCCAAAAATATAACCAATAAACAAAATACAAAAAAATGGAGTTTTTTCAAGATCTTGTCCTTTCAAAGTAACTAAAAGAAGAATATTTAGAACCTGCACATTCAATCCACAAAACAATACCCTTATCTGCCATCTCCGGTGCACAAACAGCACCCAATGGCCTAATAACTGCCAAAGAAGCAGATGATCAAAGCATCTTGTCTAAGGAAGCAACTCAAGACCTGCAACCTTCCATTAATAGGAAGTCAACAATGAAATGTTTTTGTACCATCATTTATTCCATTGAAAGGATCTACACTAATAAAACCAAGCATACAATAACAAATAGTGATAACCAATGCAAGATCAGCCACATATAATGTCACCAACTACAACAACACATGCACAATGTATTTCAAAGCCTAGTGTACATTTTAACAAACCTAGTTCTAAGTGATTCCAGCATATTCTTACAACATATCGTTAAATTTCAGAGAATGCCAGAAGTCAAAATTCAAAATGTTGACTTAAAGAAGATATGCAAAACATAGGATGTAAATTGAATGTTACTGGAAGATAGACTTGTCATTAACAAGTTACATTTCCTGCAGCATGTCATCATGGATGAAGCAGAAAGATGAGGTGTCTGAAGACTAAGACTGTGTTTAAACAGGAATCATAGCTTAAAAAGAAGCCACCAAAGCATCAGGCAACATCCAACCCGCCAAAAAAAAAAAAAAATTAAGGACATTTTTTACTAAAACAATATGGCAGTGATAATTTATTTCAGTGATTCATGGTCAATTTGTCTAGTGACTAAATAAGTGTAATTGGCTAAATCTTTATCTCACTAAATCTTATTTATGAATTAGTGTATTTTCGGCAGTAATTTAGGGAAGTGTATTTTTTTTTCTCTATAGTACATTATAGAAGTGAATTTTCCCCTCATATATCATAAATTAAACTTTTAATATAATTTAATATGGGCATATACAGGGATGTGAGCAGGTTCAATATCCTTTGGCTTTTTTTTTAGTTGGATGTTCAACTAGAATAGACCTTGGCACCCCTTTCAAGATAATTTGAAGATGATGTTAATTTTCTTGGTTGTTGGAAGTTGGCTTCCTAACTTGACTCCCCGTCCCAATATGCCCTAAGTGTCCCATGTTTGATGGGGAAAAAAAAATGGTAACCCTAGTTCTACAAATGTATGAATCTTGCATTGAGCCCTAGTGGAATAATTGAAACAGTAGTAATAGAAATAATTAAACTGAATGTTATTAAAATACACAGATTTTTTTTTTAAACACTAGATTATACCTTTCTCTTAGTGATTCACTCTTCAAATCAATGAATAGAGGAATTGTACTTTTGAATTCTTTCAATTTAGATTCTAATACTTTTCCAACTACTGAGCTTCTAGCATTGACTGGTAATTTGCGAAACTGTTTAATATATTCTTCTATGCCATCAGATAACACTTGAGGGTTCAAATCAACCCATAATGTTTGGGCCCACACTTCACGAGCATTCTGTAAGAAAGTTAATAAAATATTTTTTCAATAAAAAAAAAAAAAAAAAAAAAAAAAAAACAATTATTTTAATTTTATATACTGAAAACTACATTCATCTTTTCCATAATTTTTAATTCAAATGTCTTTTTTTTTAACAAAATATTACACCAATTTTACATAATTAACAAAATTGATCAATATATAGTGAAAGAAATTTAAATAAATGAAAATATTACTGAGTCTTTCCATCACTTTTAAAATCTGAAGTTAAAGAAAACTTTATTAGTTAAACAAAAACTCAACAATGCCTAATAATTTTCTAAAACTGATATAATATTTCTAATATCAAATTTAAAAACAATAACCTATTTTTCATTTTCTCAGAAAAGCCAAAGAACCAACCTTCTGGGCAATATAGAGGTCATAAACCATTCCAATGTAATCCATTTCTCTCTCAATCATAGCCAATTCAGGATAAGCTGTTGGTGGAAGATCAAATAATTTTTCAGCATTAACAAATTCTGTACGACGATTCACTACTTCCTGAAGCCGTCCTCGAAATTCTTTCATGAGTTCAACTCCTAAAAAATAATGAAAACATTCAAAACTTGTTGATAATCAGTATAATACAGTGTTGAATATAACTTAACATTTTATTTTTTCAGTCAACTGATGAAATTAAAAAAATAATAATTAAATTACAAAACTGGAGCTATTCATTCAGAAATGGTAAGACACAGATTTGAAAATTTTATTGTAAGTTCCGTGTTTCCATTTGGGGTAATTAATGGGAGAATTAATGGGAGAAGCATTTTTTTCAGACATTATTTTAATTCAAACATACCTTTATCTAAATTATTTCCAACTGTTATTGGACCAGTAGCTAAATAAAGATCACAAAATGCAGAAATTTCTGTTTGAAACTCTTTCACTTGTGCCATTGTGATCTGGAAAGTCAGAAATAAAATTTTAATAATTTTTAGAAGTCATATTTCCTCATTCAGTTTGTGAATATGTGAAGTATTAATACATTATTTTTAATAAAAGAAATATTAAAATATTTGTGATACAAATAATTAATTTTATGAAGAAAATAACAATTTTTTTCTTTACTTACAGCAGTGAATTTATTTTTAACAGGAGCTAGCCTGACCTCCACCCGTTTGGCATTGGTATATAAGAAATGCCACATACTTTCACAATCCTTTACAAGTACTGAATCTTCCTTAGGAAACTGAAATAAATCAATATATTTGGTTTAACTATTTTTCACAATTTATTATTAAATTTTCAGTTTTTCGATTCTAAATTTCCTTTGAATCAAAGATTCTTAAAACTATGATCCCTGAGACTTTTCAAACGATTATATCACTCAAGAGCCAAACAATCAAATATTAAGTTGAATTGAAAGTTCATTTAGTTGGTTCATCTATGACAGTGATGGACTTGCAAAGTGTGGTGCATCTTTTTAAAGAAAAATCCACTGCTTTAAATTTTATCAGTTGCAAAATTCTCCCCAAATATGGCACAATTTTTTTTTTTTTTGGGCCTGCATTCCATTTTTGCCTTTTTAGAAATAATAAAGCATCGTGACAAAAATGCGCTTTAATATCTTTAGCAACACAATATTGCAATTGTAGACAATTTGCAGGTTTCAAATTCTTATCAAAGTCAACAAATGACACAATTCTACTAATGAGAAAAATCTGAATGAACTTGGTTCAACCCAATATTTCAAAACATCAATTTTTTAACATTAATTTCAAAATAAAAATTGATAAACAAAAAAATAATTAAAAAAGAAAGTCACAAATCAGAATCAGTTTCTGTCAACAAACAAACAGAGAAACCACCACTAATTTTTCTTTTCCATGCTTAAAGCAACATATGGTGGATATATCCACATCTCTGACCATTTTCTTTAATCAAATTCACAAATTTTTAATTTGGCTTGGTTAGTAAAAAGCAACAGAATATATAAGTTTTAAACAATAACATCATTTTCTTTTCTTTTACTTAATATTTTATATGTAAAGATAGAAAGAGTAAGTTTTTGCAACACAAATATTACTTGCTTGATCACTCCATTTAATGAAAGTTAAAAAGAAATCCATTAGATCTGGAATACAAATCCACATAAAAATCACTGAACTACCAAAACACATTCAATAATGAGGAGAAACAAATGTTTTCCTTTTATGCAGTTTTAACATAATGAAAATGGTTTTCTTTAAATAACAAACAATTTAAAGGTATTGAGTTTTCATTAAGGAAATTTTCATTGGAAATGCTTCTTTAGCTGTAACAAATAGAATTGATTTTGATCAATTTGGAGATATTGTTTTTCAAATTCACTTATGATAAAATTCTAAGTAAAACTTAACAAAATTTTATATTATTCCACTAAATAAATATTTTTACAGAATATGATTTCACAAATGGGATAAGCAGCACATTGACAGGACTTATTCTCTTGTCTAAAACAGAAACTGACCTTAAACAATAATGAGTCATTGTAAAGGAGAAGATGTTTAATGTAATAGGAGCCATGCTAATCTAATAAGAACCTAAAACTGAATTTGTGAAGATCTAGTCGAAGATACTTTGAAAAATGATAACCCGGCTAGAAGAACTATGTCCAACCTGCCAAACCCAAAGAGTTTAGTTTGAAGTCAAATTCTGATAGTGAAAGATTCAATTGAATATACAAGAAATATGATGTCACAAACTCAGAAGACAGCAGAAGGACTTGAGATTGTTTTTCTATTAAAATTCAATATCCATGTATCGGACTGAAAAGGAACAAAACAAATTAATTACACACACACACACATACAAAAAAAAATCAGAATATAACATACAATAGATACAGAAAGTTTTATAGGAAACTGCAACAGAGAAAAATCAACAGATGGAACAACAAAAATATCCATGAGAAATCAGGACACTTTAACAACAGGCATGCCAAAAGTAATTAGAAAAATCATCTTCAGGGTAATTTCAAAGACAGATAGATAGTTCTAAGGCCATTGGATAATGCTATAGAGAAAATGAAAAAGCATAACATAAATCCAAGGAATTATTCGACATCAGAAAAATAGGCAGTAAAGTACACAAGAATAAACTATAAGGGTCATTCAAATGAAAATGAGGCAAAGGGCTTCTTAGCAAGACACGTTTCATCTCCCACAATGATTCTGTTGATGAAACAGTGGCCTTCCTATTGGTATCGGATAAAATGTTCCAGGGAAAGATCCATGCAAATGTCTTTCTGCATAGAATCCTAATTATGTGGCACCTACTAAATGCAAATCTTCCAGTATTGCAGATGATCTTTAAAAATGGTGTAAGCACTCTCAACACTTATTCCAACTTTGTTGGCAAGTGCTTCCACTGTGACTCTTCTGTTTCCTGAATGAGACTGTCAACTTCTGCTACAGAAGCATCATTGATCAAACTGTGTCTTGATTCTGGTCTTGATCTGGTCTTGAATCATCAGTTAACGATGACCACCTTTCTTGGCATTGCTTACTCCACCCATTACAAGTTACTCATGCGGTGATGGATTTCTATCTTCCCAACACCTTCTGCGGTTAAAAAATGGATAACTGCTTGCTGTTCAATGTTCATTGCTTAAGTCATGACTGTTTGGACAGTAATCTAGCATGACATTCTTAAAAAGCAGACTGCTACTCTTGTCATGTGACCACAGTGCCATCTGTCACTGCATCATAACACTACAGTGGAGTCACCTCTGTTCGGTATTGAAAATCCACATTAAACACATTCGTCAGTTTACTATGTCATTTGGCTCATTTTTTATTTGTATGACAATTACATAAATGCTAGAGAAACAGATTCCAAAGCAGAGAAGGGCCATCCAAAAGGTTAACTACAGTGTAAATACAATAGGGATAGTAGAGACTGCCAGACACTGGATGTAAATCAGTCCTCCAAATAAGGAAATAGTTATGCCAACTTTCAAATACTCTCAAGAAATATATTAATGTAAAATGGTGTCTCTCTCTGTCTCTCCCTCTTGAAAATGATCACAGGCTCTTTATATGCCCAGGATCCAATTTATACTAAAAGAACTGAAACTCTTACTAGATAGTCAAAGCCTAATTTTAATAATTATGCACTTTATATGACAAGCAGTTTCTGAATTTATGATTACATTGTTTTAATAGAACATATAATAAGAGATTTTGGATCCTGGTTTCCAACTTGTGAGTCCAATTTATATCAAAATTAATGCAGAGATTACTGATTGTTCATTGGAAATTCTATGAATACCATTAAAATTTCACATTCTAGTAGTAAACATTTATCAAATTATGATTATAGAACTTGAAGAACAATATAGAAGGATAATTTTTGATGATCAGTGTGTGATGCCTTTAATTATGTACCAGTATTGTACCAAAATCCAAAAGGAGCTCACATTTGATAGCCTACATCTACCAAATACATTTTAAGTTTCACAGAAGCAGCGTTTTGAATTTTCTGAATCACAGATAGAATTTGTTTTATTTTGTAGTAAAACATTCATTTTTTTTTATTCTATCTGTTTTACTTTATGATCCATATGAAGGGTTAGACCAAATGTATAATAATGATTGGGAGCAGAAGAGCAAATCAAAATGTAATCAATGGAACAAACCCTTTTTTGTTTTTAGATTTGCTGAATAATTTGCAAGCACAAGGAGTAAACAAGTAAGATGGAGTTGAAAATGATAACAAGGAAGTTGGATGGGAACAAATAGGATTATTGGACAATAAAGGGAGCATTGCTGGGAGAATATCAATAAGGACTGGCTTACTAAGCAAGATTCATTTTCACTAGATAGTGAAGAGTGAAGAAATAATAGGAAATGGTTGCTGTTCATAAGGCATCCTTCCAATCATATTTGGACAAAAAACATCATAGTAGAAGGTTGATAGATCAATAATGAAGCAACCTAGACAAGCATCAAATACAAGGGGTGATCAGATCAAACTGACCATTCCATGTAATTCCAAAATTAAATGTTTTATTAAAAATAATCTCAATCGAGTTATATACAAAGGGTTCATTGTTTCACAAACTGAGCAATTCTTTTCTTGTTAAGTCGTTATCCTGTTGCCTAACCCAATGTATGATAGTCTCTTTGATCTCAGTGTCTGAATTGAAGTATTGACCTTTGAAGAATTTTTTAAGTGTGGAAAAGAGATGAAAGTCACATGGGGATAGGTCAGGACTGAAGAGAGGGTGTTCAAGGATCTCCCACCAAAGGAATTGATAGCACATATAGTTGCCTCAGAGGTATGGGGTCTGGCATTATCATTCAACAGACATATCACTTTGGAGAGCTTTCCAGGACGTTTTCACTATACTCGACCTTTAAGGAATTTTAAATGTTTTGATGTAATAGAAATAAGAATAATAAGAAATAGAATTGATAGTTTGTCCCCTAGGCAAGACAGAATGTCCAAAACACCTTGCTCATCAAAGAAAAATGTGCACATTACTTTCAAGGATGACCCCTGAGATCGGAATTTCTTGGGAGATTCAGACCCTTTAGGCATCATTGTTAGTCTAGAAGCCTACTCACTGGAATCATGTTTTTAATCCTGTATCAACAAAGAATTATGGCTAGTACTAAAGGATTGCTTGAAATAGTCCAGAAAGATCTATGCAACTAAATAAGGACAGAAGCTTACAACGGTACAAAGTTTTGAGTCAATAAGAACAACTGCAAAGAGTCTTCAGAAGAGACAGAGATGAATGATATATACCTCAGTATCCAGTGGCAATGCTACAGGGGGACAAGGGTAGGCAATGCCCCCCTCCCTAACATTTTTGTGTATGTCCCACCATCTGATCCCCTGGAAAAATTTTTAAGTTTTTAATTTTCCCTATCTAGTAAAATGAACAAGGATTCTTCAGTCAACTGACTCAAATCTTTATGCACGCATTATTTTGCAAAATGCTACATATAACTTAAATCATATAAGAATTGTGTCAGGAAAGCCAACAAGATGCTCATGTTCCCACACTCCCATTGCCAATAGCGCTTAACACAAAAGCAACATTATTTCACTTTGCAGTCACGCAGCCTTCCACTTGCCATGGACAAAAGCACCGAGCAATGTGCAACATTGTTAACTTTATACAGATTCCATACAACCTAACACGAACTGTGACATTTAAAATAACACAACATTCTAAGAACCCAGATGGTGGAAAAAATTGTGATAATCTTGGATTAATGCTATCAACTTTATTTGTCTTAATTTCAGGGAATAAGATATCCTTTTTAATAAGTGAGCCTACTTAAGTAATTCATTGACCATTTCACAACTATCACTATTTCTGATTTTACTCTTTTACACTAGGAAACAAAATTAACATACCTTTTTTTGGCACATGAGGGAAAGTATCTGATCCTATTAGAACTTCTCATGCTGAATTCAAATATGTAATTTATTCTCCATCACACATGTTTTTTTTTATAACACCCAGGTTAAATGTAAAAGATATATTTGTTTACATACATTCATGACACAATTCATCTTACCTAAAATGTGAGAGTTGCTGATTTCCTTTTGTGTTTGGCATCTGGAACATTCTCTTGAGTGTCCAATAGTAATCAACAAGCATTCATGCACTCCAATGTCCCTAATACCTCTTTTCCAAGTCAGAGATGTCTTGGTGAAAATGCTCCCTGTGGGTTCATCACTGGTGGCACCAAGATTGTTAGGGACAAAATCCAGATGGGAGCCCACATAATGTATTTTGAGAGACATACAGAGTGCCTGTAATTAAAATTCACCTATTCCATGAACTCTTGTGCCATTCCATTAAGTAGTTTTTGCTGTAAATTTGCAGTACATCATAATGACGCCATGGAAAGGACATTCATTAAAAAAAAAAAATTAGTTCCAAAAATCATTACTAGGGAGCATTTCTAGGTATATATGCTGACCATGACAATGCAGTACAGCACTGATGTGGGTACAGTCATGTCACAACATATTCAATATTTTGACCACCATTATTTGCTACCATCTAAAATTGCAGAATTGCATGTTCAACTGGTTGAATGCAAGGTGTCCCTGGAAATGTTCAGCATGTGTCGTGATATGCTTGCTTTAAGATCTGCCAAGGTTGCTATGTTGTCACGATAATCTTTAAGATCTTTAAGATACCCCCAAAGCCAAAAATTCTATGAGGTAAGATCCAGTGAGCATGCGGACCACGTAGTACTGAAGTGCTGGCTGATGATGCGGTCATCAGTGAAATGATTGCTGAGCACCTGTTAACACAATTAGCAATGTGTGGAGGGGCACCATCCTGCATGAACACTGTTGAATCAAGACACTGACGTCGTTGGAGTGCTGGAATCACTGAAGTGGTTAGTAATGATGCATATCAATTGCCAGTAACGGAACATGAAGTAGGACCTTTGCACCCACGCTCTTCGAAGAAAAATGGTCCAACAATGAATATTGACGTAAACCCACACCAAATTGTCACTTTTGGAGAATGTAAAGGAATTTCCAGACAAGCATTTGGATTTTCTCTTGCTCAAATGCGACAATTATGCATGTTAACTGCGCCATGCAGATGGAAATGTGTCTCATCCGTCAGAGAATGTGGCAGGGCCATTGCGATCAACCTCAATCCGAGCTAAGAAATGTAGTCTGAACTGTCTCTCAATGACGCAGATCAGGAGGCAGCAGTTGTTGAACATGAGAAATTTTGTAAGGATAGTAGCACATAATGTTTCGAACAATTTTGGGGACCCTAGAAACAGACTGGCCCAATGAACGTGCAATGCGCCGAACACTGACATCCTTCCTCTTCCACTTTGGTCACTTCATCATAAACCACCTGCGCAGCAACAGGCTTTCATCCTCTTCTGGCTTTCACATTCAATGACCCTGTTTCTTCAAATCTGAGGATAATTTTTCGTAATCCATTCAGTCATTGTACTTCATTAAAGACCTTTTAACGACCTAAACCTCCGCAAAGCTTCTGATCAGAATTCCAGTTTTTGTAAAATAATTTCACAAGTAATGCACTTTCTCGTAAACATGTCATTTTCAGTTGAACACAAAATGCGAACAAAAACGTGTGAGACTGTTGCTTAAATAGTGATACGTTATAACGGAAATTTGCATTTCTGATACCACACATGCCTACAAATGCCCCCTGGTGGTGATTTTTAAAAATATTTTTTTTTTTCAATGAATGTCCCTCCCATGGCATCATTACAATATACTGCAAATTTGGTGCCATTCTGATACGTAGTTTTCATGTAGAGTGCATGGAGTAGGTGAACTTTAATTATAGACAACCTGTATTACACCCCATTTCTTTGAACGACTGTAAGAGTGCATCCACAATCTCAGTAGTTTGGGGCTTTATGATTTCCCAAACAACTTCTGTATCACACTTTTGAATGACCTCCAAGCTGATTTTTCAACTTGGTTCAACATATCTTTGAATTTTCCATCTCCAATCAAAGCTCTTATTTGGAGGCCCACAAAAATCCCTTCCTTGATTTTAGCATCGCTTACATGAGGAAATTTTTACTTTAAATAATGAAACCTACCACCATTTTTATCCGTCGCCTTGACAAAGTTTTTGAAAAGCCCTAACTTTATATGAAGTGGAGGCAGAAGATTCATATCAGAGTTGATTAGTGAGGGATGTACAACATTTTTCTCTCCAAGAGTAACCGATTCACACTTTGGCTATTCCTTCTTAATGTAATAGGGTTTTTTTTTCCTTGCTTCCCATTCACACAAGAAACAACAAAATTTAGTATACCCCAGCTGCAAACCCGTTAACAATGAAACGACTTTTAAATCTCAAGTTCAATTGTACTTGTTGTACTGAATTTTTTCCAACAGGATTTTCATATTTTCAAATGTTTTCTTCATATTAGTTGCATAAGCTAATAGTACAGAAGGAAATTTGTTCCCAGTGTGCAAAAGACAGCCTTCAAACTCGTTTTTGAAGAGTCAATGAACAGTTTCCACTCTATTGTTTTATGTCAATGATCAAGTACATTCATCACAGTGCAAATAGTATTACAATAAATTAAATCACTTTCTTTAGGATAAAAATATTGAAATTCTTTCTGGAGGTTAAGAAAGAAACAAACTTTAGTATCATGCTGAAATAGATTCCAGCCTTTAAGTCTAGAACCAAAAGCTCACCTTGTTTTTGGGATAGTTTCAAATCCCAAACAAGGTCGTTTAAATCACCTTAGGTTAAAAGATGAGGTTCACAGGAAGAGGCATTTGCTTCAGAAGTAGGGTCATCTTGCTCCTCATTTCGAACTTCAGTAGCAGCCTTATGTTCCAAACCCATCCTCTGCAGATAGATGTCTTGAAGGATGTGGTAGAGGTAAGTCTTCATAGTGAGGAACTAGCCCTCATAGCAGATGGCAAATTTGGGTTTTTCACTGTTTGTTTGATTTACTACTTATTCCTATTATATTTGTAATATAGAAATAACAGTCTGATGAATGATCTTGTGGTTCATGCCACACCATGGATATGACAAAGTTCATGTGCTAAGAACCATTTGCCCACTCTGTCAGACTTTTCACACAGGTCAAACAGCAGATATGAGGGGCCCATTTCTTATCTTGATCCCCCACCTAACAGCCAAAATATAGTGCATAGCATTTTTTAACTAGTGGAGTGAAACTTCGTTGTTGAGCTTGAAATGTCAATTCCATCCTCACACAACATAAATTATCTGGATGATTTACACACTTTCTTGGCATATTTACTCAGTAACTAATACCACACATTTACACAGTACTGTAAATTACTAAACAAAACAGATAAATCTCACTTAGTGCATAAACAGTGAATGTCCCTGCAATACTGGCATGTTTATGGTTAGTCAAGCCGCATCACTCATCAGTCTGCTGATTGGCAGAAGAATCTGGCATATTTTGATGTTGTGTCTGACTTGGCTACAGACAAGTGCGCTAGATAGCAGACAGTATGCTATCATGTATATTTTTTTTTCATATTATAATATGAAAATTATATTAAACCATATTAAAATGTATGATGAAGAAAGAAGACGAACTGTTGTACAGCATGGTGTGACTTAAGAAAGTAAAAAACTTCATCACAGGAAAACTATGGATGATAGAAAAATTACAATCGCAAATTTGAATTCAGCATGAAAAGTTCTATTAGAAACAATGTCTCTCTTCCATGTGTCAAAAAACTTGTAGCTCAATGTTATCTTCTGAGCTACAATTCTATCAATAAAAAGGAATTTTTATTTACAAGGAAGATATATAATGCTAGCTTGTAAAATCCAGTAATAATAAAAAATTTCTAATACAAGTGTAAATATTATGCTAAATCCTCTGGTGACAGTAGATGTTAATTGAAACCATTGCATGGACAGTTAAGAAATTGCATAAGAAAAAAAAAAGCATAAGCAAATCTCGTTGTCGGTTGAAGAGCAGTTCGCATCAATCATAGGAATGCACTGTTTTTGCCATCAAGAATGTGATTGTTAAAACCAACAATTAAGTCAAATTCGACCTTAAAGAGGCACAAGAAGATGAACTATGTCTGCCACTGTAGAAAAAGTGATGAGATTGTTAGCTATATTATTAGGCTTGTGAAACTTTGGCAAGTACATGAATCTTCTGCACTGTCCGGCTCACACCGTGTCTTAAAGCAAAACTTCCTTGCTGACGTTTAGTCTCTAGCTGACAGTCATCATCTTTAAAGTATGAGATCTATTCTAGCATTGGAAAATGCATCATATGGGTGAGATAATTTGCAGAAATAAACCCATTGGATTGAAGGAGATAATGGTTCAAGGGTTCGAGACAGTAGTGGAGATGGGAATTGGAGGAGCAGAAGTTACTGGAGAATGCTTTTGGTAAAATTCTTTTTGAGTAAAATGATGTTGTGTTTACAGCAAATCATCATTTATACGTTATTTATACATTTTTTCCATAAATAAAACTTTCTTAATTGATGTTAAGCCTCTGACACTGTAGCATCAGTACAAAAGAATAGCAAATTGGAGCATTACAATAAGCTCTGGAATAAGATTTAAAAAAATAACAAAATAGGGATAGTGATTAGTAAACCAATCACAGTGCTCCACAATGGCTTCTGAGTCACCTTACTTTAGAATAAACTGCGCCGGGATGGTCTAGAAAATGCTTGTGCAAGTCTGTTTGCGACCCCATGCTATCTTATCCACCCCTATTATATGGAATAACCGTCATTCTTAACTCAAACCTTGTTAATACACTGAATTCCTAATAATGATTTAAAAAAAAAAAATACTTAAGTTGATGAGGGGATCGACCTTCGCATTATTAGCACGATGATCTAACCAACTGAGCTAACAGACCACCTACAACATTCAACATTCAGGCCACCTATAACTGAGCTAACAGAAGCTGTTGCGAAGCATTGTAGGATATGTGTCCACAGACAGACAAACCGGGAGTATAAGGCATCTTTCAGAAGCCTAAAAAACTGCAGAAAGCTGATGGACAGGGTGTCCATTAAGTCCCGCATCATAGGCAATATCATAATTTTGTTTTTAATTGTTGTTGACAATCAAATGATATCTCCTATGATGCGGGACTTATAAGACACCCTGTAGAACAAACCTTGCTATTATCAGTACTAAACCTATTCAACAATATGTTTGCCAATGTTTGTCAAACATCAATACTGTTATTCTACAGAAGCAAGTGCATTTGCATGACATCAATGATTAGTAGAATTCTTGGCATCAACAGTTCATATGCAACTGGCTTTTTATTGGTTCTTTTGTTAATATCTTTCTCAATAAGTATCTTCAGCATTTTTAGTTTAAATTCTAGGAGCTTTGTTGTGTAACTGAAATTATAATAATAAATTCCCCAAGTCATGTTAGAGACAAGGTTAATTCAAATTATTCCCTTATTTTATTACTCTAATAATTAAATGAAAATTAGCTTATAAAAACTTTTCATTTCAAAGTATACATATTCAAAATTAAAATAATAAAAAATAGATTAAAATTAATTTACAATTAATTAAACATACCTCAACATCATGTAGTCTTAATGTTCTTAACTGTTCTTTTACGTCTGTAAATCTCATTTCAACTTCAAGAGACATCTCTTTAATATTTGAAATCACTTTTAAACCATACGTCAAATCTTGTAAAGTCACAGGCTTTTTTTGTAAATCAACAGTGTATGCCTTAACAACAAAACATTAAACATTACTATGTATAAAATATTTCATTTAAGCTTCTTACAATTAATTTGATTAAGAAACTGTTATATAAAAGTATTATATAAAATCTAAACTAAAAATTCATTTAAAAATCTTGTATAAATTAGCCTAAATTCATTCTTAAAGCAAATGTCTATTTGGAGAATCATAAATGTATATTAATTCAAAAGTTGAAAAGTAAAAAGAAATCTTGCACTATTTTTAATGGAATTAAGAACTTAAAATATAATTACATGTAAAATTTCCTGCAAACCCAGCAAGTTGGTTTTTGCCTCTTTATGTAAAATGTTTCCAATTGCTTGTACCCACTCCAGTGCATGGTTACGAATAGCTTCAGCTAAAGGATTACAATCTAAGAAAATTCCACCATGCATCTTAAATTGAGGTTTTCTCAACTTTTAAAAATAAAGAAAAATGTATAATTAGAAAGAGAGCTTTTGCTATAGTAAGCTTCACTAATAATATGAAATAATAATTTAGGATGTTTATATTATTACAAAATATTTCTAATAGCATTGACAAGGGTAACTAATACTGAAGTTAACAGCAACATATATTATACTGGCAAAAAGTGTCCAGACAACAACTGTTGAGTTTTCATGACACTACAGGGCTGCTGTCAATGCAAGGTCAGACCTCCTTTTTCTACAATTAAAGCCATTACCCTTCACAGTAGGCTTTCCACAAAGTTCTGTTAAACTGCTACTGGAATCTGTTTCCATTCTTCCTGTAGTCTGGCAAACAGTTGACAAATTTTGGTTGGATGAATAGGTCTGGCATGCAACTTTTGCTCCAGCTCATCCCAGAGATGTTCTATATGGTTGAGGTCAGGGCTCTGGACTGGCCAATTAAGTTCTCCCACTTCCATATCTCGAAACCCCAGAGCTAAGGCCCTTGTTTAGTGAGAAGGTGTGTTTTTATGTTGATACAGAAAAGAGCCTATTCCAAACTACTGACACAGTGTGAGAAGTACAAATTATCTTGTTAAGCATCTGCCACAGAAACCAATGGGGTCAGTCCATACAAGGAGAAACAGCCCCTGACCATTATGTTGCAGCCTTCAAATTTCATAGTGAACAGAAGACTATAAGTACCAATCGCCAAGCATCCGTCAGATCCAGACATGTCCACGGAATTGCCAGGTAGAGTACAGTAATTCAGTGTTGCACTAGATTATCTTCTGTTGATCCATAGTCCAGTGACTGTGGGCATTGGCAGGTGTAACCAATGACTTGATAGCCAGAGCATGACCATGAAAACCAAGGGCAAGCAACTTCCAGTGAATTGATTTGTCACTGACAACTGTTCCCAAGTGCATATGGAAGTTGTTGGAATAGCTGCTAAGCCTGATTTGCAATTTTCTTTGACAGCACGCTTAAGAATTTGCCGGTCCTGATTTGTCAGTTACATCAGGTCAGGGAAAGGGTTCAATAGTTCCATCATGTTTCCAACTCATGATAACAATGCTGACAGTAGACTGGGCAATTGCAATTTGGTAGAAATCTCTCAGACTGAATACCAAACATGAGGGCTCTGACTATCATAGCATGTTCAAACGGACTCAACTCTTTTCATTCACTCATCCTGATGGCAAAGAATGTCTAAATTGCTAAGGCACATGATTCATTACTTTCATAGCACTACGCATGTGTTCCTGCATCGTTCTGGCAAGTCCACATATGGCTATAAGGGTGTCTGGACACTTTTAGCAACACAGTATATATGTATATGTATAAATGGTTGATGAAAGAGTTTTACATTTTTACTTTTAGATATATCCCTATATTTTTTTTCCAATGGCTGATGCAGGAACTGATCTTGGTGGAAGAAAACAAACATATTCTATGCGTTTTAACATTCCTTAGAAACTCCTGAAGCATCATGTGTCATGAAGAGTATCTTATTTTGAGTCACATTTGAAAGGTGCTTTTTACAAGGTCAAATGTTATGCTTTATTAGTCAAATTTCATTGAGTTGAATTCCATTTTATTCTTCATTTTCTTTTTTAATTTTTTGAATAAATCATTCATAAAATATCTGTAATGTACATGCCTGAGTGCTCAATTGAAAGTGCACACCTGCCATAGTGGAACAAACCATGCAAATTTGGGCAATAATTTGAATATATTCATTATAATGATCATGTGTAGTTGCAGTCATTTGGTGTCTTACCACGTGCTAAGATAAAATGCCACCATCAAAGCAGCTGAATGATTTTCAACGTGGAGTAGTCATAGGCTGCCACATTAGTGGCCAGAGTGTGCGAGCCATAGGAGCGACACTGAACTTGCCAAAGTTGACTGTGGATGCTATTATCATGAAGTGGAATCGTGAAGGAGTGGAACACGACGTCATGGAGGTGGCTGAGCCAGCATGCTGACCGATAGAGACCAGAGGGCCCTGAAGCAGTTGGTACAGCAGAACAGGTCTGTTCCACTGGAACAATGGCGGCAGAACTTCCAGCAGGCAATGGGAACAACTGTCAGTACCACGATGATTTGTCAGGAGCTCCATGCCTTAGGGTACATCGGTCGGGCTGCATGCCCACAAGCCTAACATCACCCCTGTAAATGCCCAGCATCGTGTGGTCTGGTGTAAAGAATGACAGTCTTGGTCGATGGACCACTGGAAGAGATTATGTGGAGCGACGAATCATGCTTCACACTCTATCCATCGGATGGGTGCACCTGGGTGTGACATTTGCCAGGGGAACGAGTGTGTCATCCCAACAGTGAAGTTTGGCGGTGGTGGTGTGATGGTGTGGTCGTGTTTCTCCTGGTTTGGACTTGGTCCGGTGGTTGTGATCGAGGGGAACATGGCATCCACACAGTGTCTGGATGTTCTAGACAATTCCATGTTCCTATATTGTGGTCGCAGTTCGGTGAAGGGCTATTTGTATTCCAGCAGGACAATGCGCCATGCCATAAGGCCCGTGTTGTCAGTGCCTGGTTTCTGGAGAATAATGTTGAGGAACTTCAGTGGCCTGCCCAGAGTCCGGACCTCACGTATCCAACTTGTGCAGGCTTTGAAGGAGGAGCTGGCAAAATACCAGTTGCTTGCTGTCACGGCATATGGATGCTGTGCTTAGGGCAAAAGGCTACAGTATGCGCTATTAGACATGCTGTAAATAAAGCATCTATCCCATACCACAGGTGTCCACTTGCAATTGAGCAGGCAGTGTAGGTATTGCAGATATTTAATGTCATTTAAATCAAAAAGAAAACTTCTTGAAATTAGGAAAAGAACTACAAAAAATCATAAGCATTCAGTATCTGGTCAGTCAAAAATTCTTTCTTGCATATTTTCTCTTCATATCTTTCTAATTATATAGGTTGGCATATATGTGCCTAAAAATCCATCATAAAAAAAGATTTCAAAAAATCAATAGCTCTTTGAACCTTGTCCACTATTCAATTCAAACTTATTATGCTAGCAGATGCAGTATAACTTAAATGTTCTTAAAATAATCTTGCATTATAGCTTACAAGGATATTTCAAGAAACTGAAATTACTTCATTTTAACTACTTAAAAGTGAAGTTTTAAAAAAAAATAATTAATCTTTATTAACTTAAACAAAGTTTTCAAAGAATTTATACTTACATCAATAATAATATTATTGTAATATGCCAATCGGTCATCAAATGCCACTAAAGAAGGAAAATTTGATGCCCATTTTGTGGTTGTACTTATTTTATCAAACATCCAAAGAGGGCGATAACGCCACCATCCCTGGGCAGTTTGTTGCATTTGTTGAACTAATTTAGAAACATATGAATGTATAGCTGTAACACATTCAAGAATATGAGGGTTGACAAGAATATCTGAGAAATATGAGAAGGTAACCATTTCATTATCTACTTTCTGAGGTGGTGTTTCTATACAAGTGCCTTTCATCCATCGAATGAAATTGCGAGAGCTAAATAGACATTTGAAAAAGAAAAAAAAAATAATCATACTTAAATTATAGAAATAAAAATCTTGAAAATGTTAAAATTGTATTTTTTATGACTGAAAATGTAATTCTCATCAGATCCTTCAAACTTAGCTCACTTCTTTTAAAATGGACAAATTTAAGTGCACCTCTTCGGCTCTAGGAATATTGAATAGTCACATGACTTCCAATGAACTTTACTTGCAAATGGATGGCATCAAGACAGACAGAGTCTTTGCTCTTCAATTTAGTTTGACTTTCTTTTTTCTCTGTCTTATTTTGAACTTGGAATAATTTCAGTATAATTTGAAGTACGTGAAGTATGTGAATTACCTTGGGTTCATCAAACAATGAATACTATCCATATAATATTCTGTTAATTAAAAAAAAAAAAATTCACAACATATAGTTAAGCCTAATATTATTCTGTAGTACTTTGCAGAAATTTGGCCAAATGATAATCATATGTCTAAGGTCTCATTTAAAATAACTTAAAGTATAACTTTAACTTACAATTCATCAGGTGTGGGCAGTGATATATCAAACAATGAATCAATCTCTGGCTTTGTAAATAAATCAAAAACTATCCAATAAGGATGTTTCAAAATCATTAGAAAAGAAGGCCTTTTAGGTGGAAGGACTCATTGTGAAAGTGAAGGCGTAAAAACAGATGAAGTTTGCTTCTTAATCTGCTACAGCTTCCGCCAAACTCTACAGATTTTTCTACATCCTTTATCCTCTTTCTTTTGATTATGCAGTCAAATACTGCAACAAACCGTCCTTTTAAGGATTTGAATATTATCCAATGGAATGCTGGTGGTCTCTGCCATGAAAAGAGAACGCAGCTTTTGACTGTTTGTAAGTCATGATATAGATATTTTTATTATTCTTGAAGCGAATTTGACTTATGAAACTTTGAATTATCATTATTTTGGACTTTATAATATCCATATTTTACCTAAAACAAGACAAATTGCCAGCGGCATCTTGATTGGTGTTAGAGATGGTTTGATATCTTCTTTTAAAATCGTTACTAATCTTTTCTCTTATAATGGTGCAGAAATTGCACTAACTGATGTTTGAAAGAAGAAAAATCATTTTAAGATCTACGCTAGTTATTCCCCGGTAATTCCAAACTTGATTTTAGTCTACTGTCTTTCCCAAGTAAAACTATTTTATGTGGCAATTTTAATGCCCATAGCTAGAGATGGAAATATAACGATCTTAACATAGCAGGTAAAGTAATCTTGGATCTTTTGAATTTTGGATAAACTGGAATTATTATTTAATGATACTGATATACCAACCTATTTGCATTTTAACGGAAGCGGCACTAACCCAGACTTGACATTAATCATTTCTGATATTGCTGATGTCGCAAGTAGAGAAATTATATACGACCCTGGTTTGGGTCATCGTATTATTATTACTGGAATTAATTAACTTGGAATCTCCAAGTACTTATATTAAGAAATGTATTAACAATAAATGGAATTTTAAAAAAGCCAATTGGGAGGAATTTACAAAGGAACTTGAACATACCATTTATCTGCCAAAAAATTTCTTAGACTCTAATGAAAGTATTGATAAAGCAGATTCCAAAATCTTATACTAAAAAGTGTTAAAAGATGGATCCCTAGAGGAAAACAATCTAACTTTAAAGTATTCTGGAATGAAAAGCTTGATTCTTTGAAAACTAAATCTTGTCAAGCTCGTAAGCATGCAGAAGTAACTAAGAGACCAGAGGATATCCAAAATTGGAGAAAGAGTGTTGCTTTACTGGGTAAAGAAATTTTAACAGCAAAACGTAATTGTTTTAATGATTTTATTACAAAGATTGATTATAGAAAGGACGGTAATAAGATTTATAAATACGTGAATAAACTGAAGAATAAGACAAATGTAAAAATTAAGGAACCAATAAGAGTGGATGGAAAGCTTTTAACTGACAATAAAGCAATTTCAAATGCTTTTAATTGTTTTTATTCTAAAGGACAAAGGTTCAGAAAGGATCTGAAGAAAAAACAGAAATTTATCAGAAGGCAAATTAATGAACATTGCCCTTCTAAGTTTAATGAACATGGATGTAAAATCTTCTGTAGAGACTTCGACATCCTTGAACTTAAGAAGCCATTAAACAAACAAAAAATGGTAAGAGCCCTGGACCTGATAATTTTTTCTCGGAATTTATAAAACATCTAGGTAATAATGCACTCTTGGTACTCTTAGCACTATATAATTATAGTTGGAATTACGGAGTCCCTGCAATCTGGAAGAAAGCTGTTATTATTCCAATTTATAAGAGGAACAAACCTCCGGATAATATAAATAGTTATAGACCTATTGCTTTGACCTGTATTTTATCCAAAATTATGGAGAGAATGATAGTATCCTGTCTTAATTGGTTTTTCAAGACAAATAATCTTTTGTCTATTTCCCAAGCGGGTTTCAGAAGATTTCAATCAACTAGTCAACAGGTCGCCTTTTTGAGCCAATCTATAAAAGATGCTATGGACTGCCGCCACTCTGTTTTGGCGGTGTTTGTTGATCTTGAAGCTGCTTTCGATAGGGTGTGAAGATTGCGGGCTATACAAAAACTGCAAAACATGGGTATTGATGGCAAGATGCTCCTTCTCAACGATTTTGCGCTACTCGTTTTGGTGATTTTACCTCGAAATTTAAGCAAAATGAAACAGGTCTGCCACAGGGCACTGTAATTAGCCCTATTTTGTTTAATATTTTTATTAACGATCTTCCTAACTTGATAACTTCAGATGGATTGCTGAATTTGGCTTTATTTGCTGACGATTTGGTTCTTTGGAGTAGCTGTACGAAAAAAGATCAAAGCACGCTTAATACTATTTTGAATTTAACATTAGCACGACTTGAAAATTGGTGTAAAAATAATATGTCAGTAAACATAAATAAAACTACTAGCCAATTTTTCACCCTCAACTGACAACCATTTGTTTCTAAACTTGTTTTACAGGGCAAACCTATACAACTTAATGATTCTTCAACATATTTGGGCTGTATCTTTGATAATAAGTTAACATGGAATAAACATGTTGAATATATTGTCTCTAAAGCTGAGAAAAGACTCCCTATCCTTAAAAAATAATCTGGTATTAAATGGGGATATAATAGAGAGACTTTAAATACAACTTATAAAACTTATACCCAACCGGTTTTTAACTATTGTAATGAAGTGCTGGTTTCTGCTTCCAACAATGTGATAAAACACCTTGAGATTTTTCAAAACCAAGCTCTACAAATTATTACTGGAGGAACTAAGTCTACTCCTATACTGGCAATGCAATTATTGACAAATAATCAACCAATGACCAATGTGATTAAAAAAAATGCTACTATTCTTTACTATTATTACTAATAGACTAATTATGCTTCCAAATAACCCTTTTTGGAGAAACTATAATTATAAACAAGAATGTAATTTAAAATCCTAAAGGGGTTTTATCCAAGGTGTACAAGATATCGATTGCTATCAAATGATTAACAATACACATATTGAACCCCTCTCTTATGTCAATCCCTTTGATTTTATAGACCTTGACATACGATTGGACTTAAATTATCAAATAAAAAAGTCAGATTACTGTTCCGAAGCACCACGAGTAATTGCACTTGATACTATTTTTGATCGTTACCCTGCCCAAAATTGGTTAATTTATACAGATGGATCCCTTTCAGATTTTGCTCAAGGGGCTGGTGCAGGTATCTTCTGTGAACTTTTCTGTTTTTACCTACCAGTTGGTAATTTTACGACCCATTTTGACGGAGAACTGGAAGCAATGTATGTTACCCTCCAGTAGCTTTCCATTCCGCAAAATTCTTTTAAGAGAGCTGTAATCCTCTCTGATTCAACCTCTGCTCTAGAGGCTCTTTCTTCTAATCTAGAGAGTATAAATCCCCATGTTCATCAATGTAGGTCTCTTATTAAGGGAATACAGCGTAAAGTAACCTTTCAGTGAATACCTTCCCACTCTGGTGTGGACGGGAATGAGAGGGCAGACTTTCTTGCAAAAAGAGGATGTTGTATAACACAGAAATTTAATAGAAATTTATCTTTCCATTCCTCAAAATTAGAGATTAAAAGAATCTTCAAACGTTCTTTTTGTGCAATGGCTACACAATTATCACGGACTAAATCTTGGAGTGTCCTTACTGCTAACTCTCACCATGTTTCTGATGCCCCCGTGCAGCTGCAGTGACTACTTTTAGACTTTTGACTGGGCATGATTGTTTATGTGCCCATTTACATAGTCTTAATATTGTTAACTCTCCTGTATGCATTTTTATGTTCTTCTGGACAAGATATGACTGTTGCTCATATTGATGAATGTTCTGCTCTTTCTCATCTTAATGGTCTTGTAGAAAAATACTGGAGAGCACGTTGTCTAATGACTTAGTGATCAACAGACTGGCATTTGATAATAATAATTCAAATGTGAGAAGACAGTTCAAAGTAGCAAACAAAGAAATATTCATTGAATAAAATTTTCTGTACTAAGAAGTATTACGCATCCTCATGTATTGTTTCTTTTTTTTATCTAATAGTCATCACAGAAATTTAATGTACAGCATACATCATCATGCTGAAAGAGGCAAAGCAAAACTATCTAACCAGCTGACCCTTTAAATAATAGGAAAATAACAATGTAGTATTCATACATTTTTGAAAGAGAGGCAAGAAAGCAACCTTTGAAGGATATGATCATCATTACTTCCTACATCAAGATTTTTGTAATAATAATAATAATATATATATATATATATATATATATATATATATATATATATATATTAAAAAATACTTAATAGCTTGGAGATCTTCTATCAATAGTAGTATAAAATTTATTAATTTTAACAAACATTACTTACGATTCCAAAGCCTCTTTCACTGATGTCATAATCAATTTAAAGAATTCACTTAAGGTTGGCTTGAAGACTAACTCATTGTTACTTAAAACTAATTCAATCTTAAAAATTGGATGATTTCCCTGTAAGGCGTCTAAAAATCCTTGCAGATTTAACAAAATCATCTGAAAAATAAAATAAATAAATCTGAAAATTAACATATTTAGAGTGGGGTAGAAAAAAAAGTTCTCATCAATTCTATTACAAAATTGATTATAGGAAATCTTAATGTATAAACTTTCTTGGTGTTAATTTGCAAAAAGTTGTTTCTTTGTTCGAGTGGACCTATGCAATAATGCTCTATGCTCACTAAGAAGTCATATATATGTGAATTTCATATCCTTTACACTTTCACTTTGGGGAATAGTCTATTCAGTAACCTTACATTGAGTGACCCAATTCTTTTGATAGGTTATGCAATTTGTTTGACACTATTTTTCCTTGACCTGACTGTTGCTGTATTATTATAATTGCTGAGACCATGTTTAATGAATTATCTGTTGCCTATGCCATCACAATATGCCCTAGTTCTGTTTGTATACTTTGGACAGCCTGAAAATGGTTGAATGCCCATTAGACTTCCATTTCCAGCTCTTTTCTTCCCAGCCTGCCTTTTCTAATGCCATCTCACCAGCCCACATCACTGTTCTTAGTCTCAGCTTAAGATTGTCGTCATATGCACTCTTAGCTTATTTTAACACTGCAATTTCACTTGCTCACCTACATTTAGGTCTGTTTCCCAGCTAGTCTGCACAGAGATCGATGTGGAGTTCTTTCTCAATGCTGCTGTTCAATTCTCCTCCAAAATGGCTCAATTGGAAGACCATACAGTTGAAAACTGAATTAATCGTCAATGACATGTTCAGCCTCATGGCTGTTCAGGATCATTTTTCCTTCCCTAGCTGTTGCTGCACTCCAGCATCTTCAATGCAGTTGCATTTTACCATGCTACTCTTATAACAGAACCCAACAGCTGTCTTTGTTTCAGAATGTAAAAACTACATATACCCTTTCAATTTACCTTTGGCTTCAGAATTTGACATTTATTTAGATGCAGATGTTTCATACTTCCCACAGAGCATCCCAAAGAAATTCTACATGCACCCTACTCTAGCAGATCAGGTCATTTCTTTGTCTTAAGAATTCTGCAACTTTCCATTCACATTGCAGATGCTAATGCACCGATAAATATACTGAATATAAGGTGTTCATAATTAAAGTTCACATTTCGAAAGGCTGCAACTGGAGAACCAGTCAGCAGAACGGTTTCATATTTCACAATGAGGATGACTGTAGCAATGGAATTTTGTTTGGTGCAAAACAAAATTTACTTCCGAAGGTGGCTTTTAGGATGATATATGGCACTGCAATACTGTAATGGACAATGCAAATGACAAATGCACATGCGTTTCACTTGATTGAAAACTGCTTTAAAGCAGACAGGTAAGGAATGCATCACTTCATTGCATAATGACAAGGTTATCAAAGGATTGTGCACTTCTTGTGAAGTTGTTTTATCAAAATAACAGCTGTGCCTTAACAGTATTGAGAAAGTTTAGGTTTTCAATTGTGCCCTACCTCACAATGCCACACCTGTCAAGTGGTTGCTTTGGACTATTTTTCTGACAACAGAATCATCAGCCACCATTTTCGTACAATGTAGCCAGCTTGTTTGATAGATCTCAACCCCTGCGACTTTTGGCTGTGGGGGCATCTGAAAGACCTTGTCTATCATGATCACCTAACCAACTTAGTGGACCTAAAGACTGGCATTACACTCCATATTCACAACATTTAGAGTGAAACTCTGCATGCTGTGGTTCAGTATGTGATGTGGTGATTTTAGTATGTTTCTGATATGGGGGAATCAAACATGTCCTTGTATAACACACAACAAATCATGTGTATCCACTACAGTATTGTAGCACCATATATCGACCTAGCGGCCACCTTTGGAAGTAATTTATTTTTACGCCAAACAAAATTCCATCATCACAGATGTCCTCACTGTGAAACATGAAGTCATTCCGATGATTGGTTCTCCAGTCAGAGCCTTTCGAAATGAAAACTTTAATTATGAACACCTTGTATATTGGTGGGTGAACGGAGCCTGTATATTCCTCAGCTGACTTCTTCTACCATTGACTTTTGATGTCCTTATATCTTTGCTCAACTTCTCAATCGGATCTTATCTTTAAATTCTCTTTAACAAACCTACACTGATGTCCTATCTGAAATTCCATATTTACTCTCTTTTTAGAAGACCTCACCTTCTACTGCACAACATTTGGACGTGTGGTAACAGGCATCAATGCCAAGCATATTTTGGTTCATTGTGATTCTCTTCTCTTGTTCACTGTCACCAACATGTCTCATAGGAGTCTATGAATTTTGTCAGTTACCTCATCAACTTGTTAATGTTTAGTTACCAAAGCTATGCTATTGAGTCGATCCTTGGGTTTTCTACGTAGTCAAGTTTTGTCTTTCGATTTCACACAGATCTTAGCTAACTCTTGTCAGATCTTCTACAATCTTATCAGAAATCTTTGTATCCCAGTTGCCAACTTACACAATCATCTTCTTCTATTAAGAACTTCTTATAGCTATGTCCTCAATGTCAGCCTTTTCATAAAAATATTTAATTCTCATACCAAAAAAATCAGACATCCTCCAAACAGTTCTGGATCTATCAACTCTAAACCATTTAATCCATCTTCTGCATGGAGGCATTCCACATCATCTATCCAGCTCTTCTTCCCAGCAAATCAGTCCATTTCAATTGATCTCAAGGAGACCTATCTATAGATTCCAATTCACCTTACTTCTCAGCATCATTTGTCCATTGGCTTCACTGTTATCTGTATGGAGCTCTTCCATTGGCCCTTATATTTCCATACACAGTTCAAGCGATTCTTTGGTCACCACATATGCCTTCAAGGTTTCCACATCTTCCCATTTGCTTTTGACAGATCATGCTCTCAGACACATTTTCTCAACAAAAGAAATTTTGATACTCCTTGTATAGTTAGGCATTCAGCTCAACTATAAGAAATCTTTAATCCTTCACAAAATTTCATGTTTTTAGGCTCCACTTTTTGCATGGTTCCAGTCTTGCTTCTACCCACTCCGTATAGTTTTCTATCACATTCAGTTTTGTCTTCTATCATTGTTCCTAACTTCAAGTTGATTTGCTAGATATTTTTCTCAGGTCATCAATTTCCCTCAAAGCTTAGAATCATTCATTCCTTTCAGATGTCTCCATTTTTGTCATTTCAGTAGGTCTTTCTGTCTCAATGGTAGACCATACCTGGTTCATAAGAAGATCCTGTCTTTTTAAGCCATTTCCCAATCAAATCTTCAGTTTCTTCCACTATCAACCACTTCAACCTCCTTCACCAGTGGTGCATATTATATATATGATGCTCTCTGAAGAGGCTTCTGTCCCTTCTCCAGGCTCAGGTAGTATGGGAAATGTTACTATGTTCTTTCCCTCTTCTGGTTTCTTCATCATTAAAGCTACAACAGGATGTGACCATTACAGGCCTCCCAGGAAGCATAGAGCATTATGATCCTTGTCCATTCAAATGGGAACAGCTTTCTGCAAATTATTGCTATAAGAAATCTTGTTTTAATCCAACAACTTCCATGTTAAATATATTGAAAAATTTTCAAACATTTGTGCTATGAAACTGATTTTAAGAAATAAAAAATTTTAATTTTAATGATAAAAATTACAGTGTTTGTAATGAACAAAAATTCAAAACAATTGATAAAAAGTTAAATCAAAAGCCTGACTTGATGATTCAACAACATTAAATAGTGTGATAGATATGTGAATTTGATGGTGGAAACAAGAAAACTATAAGCAATCACTTTGGTTCAGCAAATGCTTACAGGATGTGATTATACTTTCAATACAACTAGCATAAAAGATTTTCAGTAATAAGAACTATTTGGAATAATACTGATGCTCACCTTTACTACTGAATAATATATCTTTTTTTCCCAATAAGCATAATAGGACTTCAAAGCAGGTGCCTTTCCTGTTGATTGTTGGAATAGCAGTGATTCAGTCTTTGTTAAAATGGGTGGGATGGCATAAAATTTCCTAATCATGTTTTCATATTCAAGGACCCGTTCTGTATCAATTGAATCAAAGAAGTCCTGTAACAAAGAAGTCCAAAAAATATTTATTTAAAATGAAAAAAAAAATTCTTTTTTTTATTTGAACTTTAATTTTAATTTCTATTTGTAAAATGTAATTAAAAAAACTCCATAATACTATTGCAATTTCTACAAAGTGAATTAATACATAATGTTATCAAGGTTTATAAAAATATTGCAATGAGTTAACACAAACATCCTCTTCATCAGAGCTAGAACTTTTTAAATCTGACGAATATTCTAATAAAACAAAACTGCTACAACTATATTTACACAAGTCACTCCTATTATGGATTTTAGGATTTTAATTGTTATTTTATTTATTTTATGTAGGAGATTGCTGATTGTCCTCCATATTCATTACCACTGAATAATGTACACAAAATTGAAAATTGAAAATCTGAAAAATAAATCTTTTGTACATCTACCTAAGAAATAACACAATTTCTGCAAAGGTTAATCTCCAATGGAATGGGAAATGCATTTACTGCAATGAACACTAGTTGGTAGTGTCAGCATTGGGCAATGACAGCCGACAACACCAACTGGCATCAGTCAGTGTTAAGATAAGAAAGAAAGGAACAATAGTGTATAATTAATCTACAATAAAATAAAAAAAATAATCATCATAAAAAGTATATAAATCAAATCTAGGATTTGTGGAACCACCTGTCAAGTGATATGTTTTTAATTAAGCACACACCAATATTCAGAGATCAATACTGGTATTTAATTCTATTTAACAACATGATTAACATATATTATTATCTTAGAGAGTCATCACTATATCCAGGATGAACAAACATAGCAAGCTGTGGCAAAACAGAATGAAGTGGTATTTAGAATCATCAGTAGTCTATATCACTGGTATATCCTTCTGACATTTCAATGTATCCTAAACAATAACAGGTTGAAACTGTAAGAAAACCAAGAACTATAAAGCTATTCTAATTAGTCTTTGAATTTTACTAATGAATAGAGGAATTGGAACCAAAGAATATAGAATAATTTTTATGAGAGGTGTCTGTATACTATGTTCCATCAACTTGTCCCAGATGCTTGTACAGTATAGGGCCCACAGTTAGTGAGTTTAAAAATATCTATCAGAACCAGTTGGTTATCAACACATTGGATGAACAAGTTATCAAATGTACAGATAGGAAAGCTTTATTTTCTAATAACTCCAATTTATAGTCATCCTAGGATATCACAGAAGGTAAATCAATCGGTTGCTCTTTGGGACCTGCTGACTGAAGTGGAACAAGAACCCTACAGGAAACTTCTGATAATATCATTTAGATATCGTCCATAAAAAACATGTACATCAATTCAGATCAATTTTCAATCCATCTCTCCAGATATCACATAGAAGGTTAATAAAGTATAACACCTTCCAAAAGAATTTAAAATTTCCCCAATCCTCTTTCCTTTTCATATTAAAATTTGATTGTTTTTATTTTCACATTTAAATGTTCATTCCAAATTAAAAATCTCAAAAACAGAGGAAATATCAAACTATTTACATGACATAGAAAGTAACTTAATGTTTATTCTTAATTATATTTTAGTCACATTAAAAGACAGCAGCTAAATATTTCAAACAATCAATGTTTTTAAGGTATTAATTCATTATATTGAGGTCTTTACAATACTGAAAATGAAAAATTGAACAAATCCAAAAATACCTTAAAGAATTATTTTTTTGAAAGAGTTCAATTTTTAACTTCTACATTAATTAACTTATAATAATAATAACCAATACATAGAAAGAATAGAAACAATTAAGACAAAGAAAAATAAAATAAAGGAAATAGAAGGAAAAAAATAATGTTAACCTCAATCAAGAACTTTAGTGTTTAATCATATATATCTACAAGATAAAATTAAACATTTCGTAAGATTAATGGTAAGAATATGAAGAAAAATACTGCATTTGTGCAAAATCTGAATCCACTGTCTTCTTTTTTTTTTTATTTTTTTTATTTAATGATACCAGACAGCTCTATTTCAAAATAAACAACCTCTCCTTATTAGTCAAAAGATCAGATTCAACTTACTAACAAACTTAAGTGAGGAATGAAAGAAAAGTAAGCTTTCAAAATACAAAACATTAAAAAATATTAAAATGGTTGGTTTGTTGGTTGTTTATTTGATAGAGAGCAAAAGCATCTCTGACTAAGCTGAAAGGTAAAAAGTGAACTAAAAAATGTAAGAAGGTAAAATAAAAAATAATGTTAAGAAGGTAGAATAAATAAAATAGATAAAAATTATAAATAAATCAAGAAAATTCTATTTCGCAACATACATAAGCAACTTTTTAATGAATAAACCACTAAAACAAGAAAAATAAAGAATAAGAATAGTAGGGCTAAGAGTAAGATAAAATGTAAAAAAGTTATTATATAAAAGCATCTAAAAATTGTCAATAAAAATCTGAAAATTGTAAAAAAAAGTGGCAAGGTTACATAGATGAATAAATCTTAAGATAGATGAGACTGGTAAAAGAGCATTATCATTTAAAAGCAAGAAATATGAAATGGAACACTAAATTTACAAAGGGGATAGAAACAATGATAGCAATGTTCATTAAAAGCACTACATTCAAAAAAATATGATGAATGGTTGAACAATGTTGCACATAGCACATCAGGAAGGTTGATATTTAAGCAGTAAATATTGGTGTATTAGTGAAGTGTGTCCAATTCAGAGTCATGTTAGAAGAACATCTTCTCATCAAATATTACACTATTTATTATTATTATTTATTATTATTACTATATTTTTAGGAGAGGATAAAACAGGACTAACTAGATGAAGTTTTTTACTAGGAAGCTGATCCCATTGTTGCTGTCATTCAGTTCTCAACTGAGAATTAATAATTATTTAAATATCAGAATGAGAGATAGAATATTAAGAATTAATAAAAGTCATAAAATTAAAACATCCCCATTATCATTTTGCTGATGAATATTTTATATTTTGAATGGTCATTTTGGTTCTCATAAGGCAATTTAGCCAATTTAAGTTTTACATTTGCTGGTAAGGCAGATCTAATGTACTGACCAGTAGACAAAGCCAGCAGTTGAGCATTGCAGACTCCATCTCTTAAATAAAAAGCAGATTCAGAGTTTGCAATTGTACACTTTTTCTTTCATTCTGGAATTTATTTAGTTAAAATTAATTGCTTGATATTTCTTGCTAATATTTTTATTTTGTTGAAACAGTCACAATTTGTAAATACTTTTCCCATTGCTGCAAATATCTATTAGGGATGGTCTCTTAATTTCATAAACAGGATTTCTAGCATTTAATAGAGATAAATTTTAAGGATTTTAAGAACTGCAAATTTACAAATTCAAGGACTTTTTTTTTACATAGTGAACTGTAGCTGAGCTTAGGCCTACTAATTTAATTTTGTAACTTCTTTGTTCTCTGTATTTGTAAATTTGATCAATAATATGTTAAGCAGGAACTGCTTAAGGATAAAATGTTGAAATGGCATCCTGCCTTAATCCTGTTTAATGTCGCATTCCTTACGAACAAAGAAACTACTGGAAATTTCCAGATGCATGGGATTGGTTAGATTTTTTTGCCTAGTACAGGTTTGTATAGAGGTGTCATGGTAATCATAGCTTTCTCTGGCAATTGATGAAAAGGAGCAAGAATCATCATTCACACTTAGCTCCTTCAACTCACTGTCAGCCTGTAGGTGAAGAGTCTCTTCACTGATATGGACAAATGAAAGTGCTATGAATCCCGCTGTGAGAAATGCTAGTAGGAGACAGTCAATATGTGAGGAGAAGTGAAGCCAGGACACTAGTGAAGAGCACAATATACAGTGTAAAGGTTATGTACTTCAACATCATCATCTTCCCCATTTCCCACATTGGGATGTACAGAAATAAATGGACAAAGGAAAGTGTAAATTTTTTTCTTTCAATGAAATTCACTAGTAATATTAATTATTGTATCTCTCATGACTTTTTTTTTTAATTTATTAAAATTTTCTGTTATTATATTAATTTTTGTTGAGAGGATTGAATCCTTTCTTAGTAAAGCTTATTTTAAATTATTTAAATTATTACATCAAATTTTAAATCCATTGCCCTAAGATTCGAGTCTTTTAATAACTTAAGCTTCTTTATTTCTCCAAGAACACAAACAGAAGGTAACAAGATGGAATTAATGTTATGATATAAAATTTGGCTTTACTCTCTCTTTTATTCACAAATTCGACTGAGAACCATAAGATATATTTCAACAAAAGTAATTTTGCAATAAAAGTTATCTTTGAATATCCTTTCATGGGTGTAGCTGGGGCAGGGATGATGCTTGCCTTCCCCTCTGACACTGCTAATAAGGCGGCATATTAGAAGTCTCTCAGTAATTTATATGGTTTTCTCCACTCTATCAATCTATCAATCCAAGGCAGTGGCGGATTTAGCACTTGAGAGGCCCTAGGCGCAATTCAATTTTGAGGCCCCCCTCTAAATATTTTCACTTTTTTTTTGGTTGTGGAAATAAAGGAAATACTTCTTGGATGGATGGGGCCCCTAGGCTGACTGGTGGGGACCCCTAGGCTTACTTTTACAACCAAAAAAGAAAGGAAATCTTGCTTTTACAACCAAAAAATTTTGAGAGCTAAATTTTGAGGCCCCCTTCCTTTATGAGGCCAATAGCGCGCGCCTCCTGCGCCTGTGCAAAAATCCGCCACTGATCCAAGGTCTAGTTTTTTGCAGTGCATAGGTACTCACGATAACAACAACATACATACTTCATTATCGAATCTTTTTGTCTCCCACCCCCTCCCCCCAAAATTTTACCCCTCCCTGAATAAGATCCTGACTATATCCATGTATCCTTTACTATTTGTCATTATAATTTAAAATAGATGGCTTTGTTATCCTATTTGAATCCTAGTTTCAACATAGCTGACTCTCATGAACGGTTTTCTAACATTCCCAGAAAAATCAGTAGATACGCTTTTATAAAAAGCCTAATGTCAAGACAGAAATTGGTGTATTTTTGAGGCAATGTGATAAATGCTGAACCAACAAGCTATAGCTAGATTTACCAGGCAATAGTCATAGATAAAAGATTAAAAGGTTTTTTTTTCTTTTTTTTTTTTGAAGTACGGCGTTTCTATTCAAGTCTTCAACCAAATGATAATCTAGTATTATGCTTCTTTGAAATCTGCTCATTAGCCATCTTAACATGAAGTGCTACATAGAACCTATGTTTCTTATATCGTCAGTAAATTTGACTATTATTAAATAAATAACTTTAACGTGCAGGCATATGATATAGTGAAGAAAATACAAAACTGCACATAAATAATACCAATATCTATATTGTTTTTATGAGTCCTTTTGTAATGAATTCTACTGATATGATAGGAATACAAACATATCCTCTAAGTCATCTGAAAAAGTTTCTTCGATTAGAAGAAACGAAATATCATGAATGAATAAAAAGTTCTTGGTTGAGAGTTATCCAGATGTTGGTGTTATTTAATCAATGAATTTTGAAGTTTTCCTATAAACTGCAGATAAATAAACAATAGGTTCTCGCACCCGACATGACAGCTCAGGGTGCAAGAACCTTTGTTTACTTATGTGCAGTTTTGTATTTTCTTCACTATATTGACTATTCTCATTTGTCATATTGCAATATTTTACAAACTACCAATAAAAAGAAAAAAAAGTTTCTCTTGCATGCCTCTGTAGCACATTTGTAGAGGTGTTTTTATAATTTCTATTAGCAAAGCATTATAAGAAAATGCATCAGGCAGTGTAGACTTTATTTCATACTTTTCAAATGTCAAGCCACATGATATCAGAATTACTGAAGATATGATTGGCAGAAGTCTTCATTATTTTTCTAATTCTCTCATTTTTTTTTATTACTAAAGGTAAGATTATATATATTACTAAATCTTAAAGCATATTTGATACAAATTTTTGTTCACTATTTAATGTCAGAGGAGGTGATAAAGGGTTGAATTATAGATATCTGATGAATACTATGACATCCTTAAGATTTAAACCAAAAACTTAAAATTCAAAAACAAGCCTATATTATGAAAAACATCACATTCTCATTTCTTAGTTAAATGGCTGTAACTCTAAAAAATAACTTAAACAGTTTAACAAAATTTAACAGAATAAACTTGCTTTGTTTTTAATCACTTGAAGAAAATTACAAGTCCTAACTAATACAGTACCAAGATGTAATTCAAACAAGATGCACTTTTTTGCTTGCCTGGTAAATGTCTAGCTATGAAACACTGTTTACTGCTTCAATTCTAAATTCCAGAATATAATTTATTACATCCTATCAGCAACTCGCAACTTAATATTTTCAAAATAACTAAATAGAAATCAAATATTTATTTAACTTCATTAAAAAAAAAAAAAACTTACTTTACATCTTGGTATTTCTATTCCAGGTGGGATGTAATAGGATCGTCTAAACAATACAGTTGGAACTATAGCTTTCAGCTTTATTAAAATATCATTGCTGTATTTCTTCACTTGATTTGAGAAAGACTCAAATTTATTGATAGCCTGCAGAAGAAAAATTAGAGAGAGCAAGAATATATAATTCTGCAATCATTTTAAAATTAAGGTGGTGTTATAATTAAAAAAATATAATTTGCTTAATCTAATTTGAAATTGAAATTGGATAGTACAAGATCATCCAAGGGGCACTCAATTGTTGATTAAAAACTTTGGAGATTCTACTCTGACAAGAGACCAGATCTTTCATGCTTTCTATATAATACTACAAATCTATTACAATTTTAAGTCTACCAAGCCTTCTGTCAAATGAGTAGCAAAGTCTTTTCAAGGAAGAAGACCAATTTTTTTTTATTTTTTTTTATGATGCAAATTATCATTTAAATTATTAATTAAAATGATACGGACAAAGCCCTGATATCCCAATCCTAAATTCACCTTTTCTCATATACAGCATTCTTTCTATTAAAAAATTAAAATTAGTCCATGAGGTATGACTGTATAAGGTCAGTGTAAAGAGCTGCTTTTTTTTTTTTTGGGGGGGGGGGGGTTACAAGTTTACAAGTTAATAGGCTGTATTGTTGATTCTGATGTAGATTTGGACTACAAATCCTCAATCCATAAAAAGAAACTTCAATAGTGAATATCTCAAAATGAAAATTTTCACAGTCATGTACTCATGTGTGTCTATTATTCCAAGTCATTTTGTTTCAGTCACTCATTGATACCTTCAATCAATTGTATATCTTCTCCTTGAACTGACAACATTAACAAACAGACAAAAAGCACTGTTTTTCCCATGTAATCTTATGACAACCCACACCAACTTCTTAGTGTTAATATCTATGAAAATTTCAGCAGCCCTCTAAATTTCAGCAGCTTTTGTACATTAAGCACAACAAACAATGCTCTGTTAATTACAACAATCAACTTTCTGTTCTCTTGCAAACAGCATGATTGATGATTCTCTGTTATTACAAGAATATGGAACATATTCCTCAACTCATTAAACTCCACATGCATCTCTTTTAATGCAGTGACATATTTAATGCCTGAATTTCAAACAGCCATCAATAAGTCATCTCCTTCCCCGCAGTTTAGTAATTTAGCATTAACTTAGCATTCTTAATAAATTTAAATTCACAACCACTTATTAAATTTATCTGGACTGCTGATACTGTGTTTGACCTCATGCAAAGAGCTACAAACGTATTGTATTCAGAGCTGGTGTAATGTTGAAGGCTTCAAGTTTGTACGCAAGAGAACTATGGCTACTAATTTTGCTAAAAAAATAAAAGATTAGGAAGTTATTTTTTTCTAGAGCAATAAAGAATTAATATTCTCAAATGGTCTGGAAAGAATATTTAGATCATAAACCTGAAACGATAATTGCCTCTTTTTGGATGTTCAGAAGGATTTGTGTCATTACCTGTGGAGTACAACTTAAAACCATTCATTTGTTCTATGATACAAATTCACCATTTACCAGTCAATTGTGTGGAATAGAACTAGGCTTAATAAAATTATCGTTCTGCTGTTAACAGAGGCTTAACTATAAGCACAGCACTAACTATTGTCCTGAAGAAGATTTTCTACTTCTTCATCTCTTTAATAAAGCATTTGACTTTCAACTAGCTAGCACTGGACAGTGAATACAACCATACTTTTCATATAAGCTTCGGTATCGCTTCATTTATCTATATTGTTTTTGAGACAGGACTCTCTACAATATCCTGATGAACTGATTTCCTTCAAAAGTATAAAGCACATTTTTCTTTAAAGAGTTGAAAAGAACTGGTAAAGTTTTCCTCAATGGAGAAGTTACTTAGGGAGTTACTCTGATTTCAAGAGAACTCAATAACTCTCAGGGTTAAGACTGCTGAGCTATTTATTATTAGGTCAGATCACAGTTAAATGATGCCATTCTGTATGTAATCAGCATCTGTTGTTGAATGATAGGATTCTTAACAGGATAACATCATTAAAAAAATGTTTTTGATTGGCCTGTTTTCTGCTTAAATAATGTCTTGATCAGTCATTAAAGCCAGAGCTGTAGAGTTGGAGTTGGTTACAACCATTCTGACTCCATTTTGTAAAATAGATATTTTTTTTTTAATAGTGTTTGGGAAAGAAATCTTTCTCTAAAATTATTTGAGTTACAATATAGTTATTATTAGTGTGCATCAAAGATATGATCATATGTGATATTATTAATATTTAATGGAGTCAACAGTAAAAAGAAAAAAAAAAGTCTTCAATGATTCCTTAACCTTAATGTAACATCTAATCCCTGAATAACATGATACTCTTAAATTTGAGTGAAAAAATAATTCTCTTTTTCATATACTTTCTCTTTACTTTCTATCTCTAAATTTCAAATTTTAGCTTACACAACAGATTTGTTTAAGTGTGGGGAAAATACAAGGATCTTTTACTTTCGTATTATGAATCAAGCTAACACTAAGATAATGAGAGAGAAAAATCTTATAAAATAGTTCAACAAAAGGAAAACTATAATTTGTGAATTTAAACAGAAGTGATAAAAATAAAAACTATTTACCATAGTACATTTTCCAATGTAATCAACTATCCCAAGTGAATTCCAATTCAGTCGTTTTGTTCCAATGCGAATGATACTATCCAGCTCTTTGATTTCTGACATCAAAATTGTCACCTAAATTAAAAATTTCCACAGACATAAGTCAACAAAAGTTTCAATACATGTCAATTTATTTAGTGAAGCGTTTTATATATTATATATTTTGATTTCAACATTTATGTTAGGAAGAATTTAAAATACATTTTCTCTACTATATTATGATTAACTTAATGATCAATATGAAATTTTCCAAAATATGTAGCATTTAAATCAGATAAATAAACTTCCTACTCCCTTTGGAATCAACCTAAAAATTACCATTAATAAGCACTGCTAACCACAGCTTTCATTATTCTTATTAATCTCTCTTATTTTATATCAACCTCCATTATTTTATAGACTTCCTTTGCTTTGTTTATTTTACTGCATTTGTATTTACTTTCTTCACTTAACTGTATAAGTGAAGTTCACCTGCTGAAGGACTTTTTATATTGCATGAATTGCATTGTATTGAGATAAAGAAAAATATATAACTTTTCTGAAAATAGTTGATATGGTTCAAAATTTCAAAAACAATCCACTAATATTTAATGTTTAAACAAAGGGCAAGTTTTTTGTTTTTATTTACAAAGTAAGCTATTAACTATAAAGAGTATGAACTTTTAAGAAGAGTAAAGAACTTTAAAAAGCATGTTAAGGTACAAGGCAAGATTAAATGCTGAAATGAAGTATTTGGCAATTGTATTGCTTCAATACAGCATTAACTTTCAAGAGGTGAATCAAAATTTTTAGGTAGTGCATAGTTTTGTTAAACAAGTTAACAAAACTTTAAAGTTATAATGACTTATAGTAATAAATGATTAATATTAAATAATCCAATAATCTACATATTACTTGGTACTTAAGAAAATACAGAGCTTTTACTTTCTTTATTTTTAATTAAGCAACAATATTTGTACTAAATTTCATAATTTGCAAGAAAGTAGTAAGTGAAAAATTCCAAAACAAAGATAATGTAATGTATTTGTGCTGATATAACATGCACCTGATGATGCCAGAACCTACAACAGATCTTTTCTAAATGGTAAAAAATCAAAAGTGTTATTAAAGTTTCTACATCTACAAAGGATTAGGATTAGGCTAATGCAGTAAGTTATCAATCACAGCTGTGATTCTACAGATTCCAGAAGCTGGATTTGCAAGATTACTTTCTAAGTAAATAAAAACTTATGAGTCATAATTTTACGTGCTGATAAAATGTAAAAAAAAAAAAAATATTATGAGCCTCCTTATATGATAAAATAATCATTTTCATACCTCTATAGGTTCCAATTTTGATACTGATTCTTGATAGCGTAGAATCATTTTCTTCAACTGGTAACAATAATGAATAAAATTTTCTTCCTATAAATATAAATTTAATCAAATAATAAAGGACAAATAACAACTTATATAAAAAAAATACAATGAAAATTTGCCTAATCATGGCAATTCAAACACTCATGATACTGCTATAAAAACTTTGTCAGTATGCTTGCTTTACATGTATATTATATATAAAGTTACATTTTCTCTAACTTTGATAACGTGGAATTGATTGGGGATTTTTCTCGTAAATGTATAGGCAAAATGATAAGGTACAAGTCTCAAATTTCTGTTTCATATGTCCTTGTTTCTGAGAAATTGACTAAAAAATAATTTTTACTATCATAAAAGTTTAAATAAGACCCCGTGAACCTATTCAGGTTTTGTTCCCAGAGGCTGAGAAATTTAAAGCATTTTCATGAAAGACATAGTATTTGATGTGACAAGTTGGAATCTACATCATGTATAGTTTTGTTTTTAATTATTGAAGACGGAGCCAGTTTGTTTATTTATTTATTCATTTGTTGTTTATGTTGAAATCATTTAAAATCTTGTTATATTAGTAGTTAAATAATTTGTACATAAAATGTTCACATATTTCCAGAGAATGATCATAATTTTTCCAGATAATAATATGATGTTTTTGAAATGAAAGTAGTGAATGTGAATAGCATGTAAATGAACAAGAAATTGTATTTTTATATCACGTGTTTAGATATAAAGATGTTTAGATGGAAGGGAGAGACAACCATTTATTGCTTCGTGTTTGTGTTTCTCAATGCTGTCATTTATTTAGTCATTTTTTAATAAGAAGAAAAATTATCATATTATAATGCATAGAGTATATTGTAGGCTAAGTGGAATATTCAGTATGGTGTAGTAATGGAAGATGCAGGTCTTTCACAAACTGGAGGCTGTGCTGACAAAGAAAATGATACATTAATTTAATTTTCCAACATAACAAAGGAAATGTGTAAAGGGTGGACAGTTCCAAAACTATTTATTTGGTACATCACATCTTCATGAGGATTATGATATTAAAATATATTCTTTGATAAATAACCAATTGACTGCTCCTGCCTTTCAGAAAATGCTGCAATATGCTTCATTGGTAAGGAATAAGCAGTATCTTCAGGAATGAAGAATCTACATGAAGGTAGTTGTCCTTCCAATCTGAAAAGGAAGATATGTGAATGTATGGAAGTCAGTTTTATTAGATTGTGCTTGATAAAATCACAACATTTGCTTCCCTTGGTTTCATGATGCTTACATTGTGCGACCATCCTACATTGAGCAGCAGTAAGTAATTTAAAGCAGTATGTCACTGGACAGTGATGAATAGTCAGTTTATATATAATAAATACATTTGAAAATAAAATATGTATTAGTTTTGTATTTTATAAGAATAAATATGTCCTTATTTTCAATGATGTTAAACTTCACTAGGGCATTTCAATTAGAGGTTTTACTTTTAATAACTGCAAGCTTCTACTGTGGAATTCCTTTACATGACGATTAATCAGGAATGTATCCCCATGCTTCTCTTTCTACAAGCATTAAAAGCTTCAGATTTTTTTAAGCATCTCAGGACAGATTAATTAAAAAAGAGCCTCTAGATTGAAGTGTCAAGAGTGATTTATAATGGCTTCAGGAAATGAGTTTCAGATCTTTTGATTTATCCCAGCTGTCAAGAGGTAATACCTCAAAACAGATAGTGGAAGTTTGTTTTGATGATCTTCACCGTACAACACTTTCTTTGTTGGATCCATTGAGCACCTGATCATAGATACTGAAAATGATGGACAATGTCTTATTCAAATCAATAAGCTCAGAAAAAATCTGATGAATTGTGCTCAGTAATTATTTTCATGATCAAATGTTATTAGGACTCGCTTTCCTATTTTTCTTATAATTAATACATTTTATATTAATTATTGTTATGTAATTTAAATAAGCCTTCATATATTGTTTCTATATGTAAAATATTTTAAAGGATAGTAATAAAATAGGTTAACAAGATCCCACTAATGGAATTATCATTTTAATAATACATTAAAATTAGTTATATTAGATAATATTGAAATATTAAAATGGGTCTGATAAGAGCCAGTTTGACACTATGTTTCAAAAACATGCACAAGCTTTTATCTCCTGACTATCTTTTGAAGGAAATCCATCTAAATCCCCATTTTGCAGTAAAAATTAACAACAGAATAAAAAAAATGATGCTACTGAATTTTTCAAAGCCATGATAATACCAAAAAAATAATGAAAACATAATACACAGTTTACAAAGAGCAGAAAAAACAGTGGCTAAAAACTTAAGAGAGATTGCAGCCCTGAAATGAATGAAGCACTGAAAGAGACATGTGATCTGATTATGAAGGGAGGAGGTAGATTTATAGGAATATTCAATTTTTTAGCTATTCCATTTTTTACAAGCACAATAAGAAAATGACCAAATTAATTATATCGTGTTGCTAAACTAGAAAGAAAACAATGAAAAAAGAAAACATGATTGCAAAATTATTGATACAAAAATGGCATCACAACAATATGAATAACCAAATCTTTAATTTTCAACTTTTTCGATTCCTATTCTTTTGTAGTTAAAACAGATTTTCTCAAAGGAAGTTTAAATATTTTCTAAAATATTTTTGAATAGCAGTTATGGATTAATATATTCCTTAATATATATATTCATTAATATACGATATCTTCCAGACTGCAATTACAGATACCACAGATAATTATTCTGTTTATTATTTCAAAGAAATTAATAACTATGGGTATCTTTCTATTAGTGAATTTATCTACATATTATTAATTAAAATTATGTCTTTGTCATTCAACTTATTAATTTTTCTTGACACAACACTTCCATCAGTTACACATGCATGTGTGTAGAATTTTAAAATGTTAAAACACTTATTATAAGACTTATTGTAATAAGAAATGATAGTGTCATGACAACGAAGGCTTGTCTAATGATAAATATATAATTGAAGAGACTTTTGCTATACCTGCAAAGCTAAATTTCTTGCCAATTCTGGAACAATAAAACCAAGGCGTTCTAAGTGCCGTACTTCCTTTATTGTAATAAATAACCAATCAGAAAAGTCAACTTTGTAAAATAAATTAGGTGTTGATGAATAAGGTGAAAATGCTGTCAAATAAACAAAATAAATAACCAATAAGTGGTCACTCTCAAGTAAAAGAAACTTTGCACAGTTAGTAATGAGAATTGACTGATGTAGAAAACAAGAGTTGTGAGTAACATAAGAACAATAAAAACTGAAAATGTAACATATTAAAATATTAAGTAAATAAAATAAAAGTGAAATCTCCAAAATTAATAGCTAAAAAGCTCAATTTGTAATTGTCTACATCTCATTATGGATCTTAAACAAAGTGTGCTCTTTCTTTCTTTCTTTCTTTCTCTTCCATTTTTTATTTTTAATAATAACATTTAATTTTGATCTTAAAAACAAAATCATTGAATAATAATAATCTAAAATAAGCCAAATAAATCTCAAAGCTTACAATATGATTCTTAATTATAAATTTTAACCACCAAGACTTTTTATTAAGCTTGAAATATAAACTTTCGGTCTGAATTTGAAAATTTCATTTACTCTAAATTGCTGCATATTATTTAATAATCTTTTTTTAAAGCTGCATTTGTAGATTTTTAGTAATTCAACTTTTATTGGACTATCAAGTTAATTTTTATAAATGCATTTCATTCATCTTCAGAAATTTACATTGCAATAAATCTGAAATCTACAATTCAAGATTATTAATTGAAAATTCTTGGAGAAAGCTTTCAAGACACTTTTGTTCACTTTGTTGCTTTTTTGGTCCGAATGATTACAACAAGAAAGAACCACTTTTTAAAATGCATGAAGAACCATGACAATATTGTAAAATTTTCAGGAGAAGTAGTAATTTCAAATGGTTTACGGATTTCTTTCTATGAGGACATCTTAAAGGATGTGTTATGACAATAATTCTCACGACTTAAAGACCTAATGCATAATTATTTATTGAGTGATGTAGAATTTGGTGAAATGAGTGAACTCCTACATTTAAAAGAATGGTGGGAACTTTAAAGACAGCAGCTGCTACTCACATTGTATATTGCTATAAAATGTAGAATAGGAGCTGTTGTGTTTTCAAAGTTCCCACAGTCAGGGTGACCATATTTCTAAAATAGCAATGTGAAACAACTGAACCTAGAAACAAATAAAACATTAAATGTGTGTAATTTAATTTTTGAAGTAAATTATTTAAATGAATTTAAATAATTTTCATATATTTGCAAAAAATAATAATACAGGAATACAAATTATAAGGAGGGAAGAATACATGGAATTTGCAGGCTTTTATATGCTCTGCTATAAATTAAATTATAATTTTAGGATTCTTAATAGCAAATTTATCAAAAAAGAAATAGGTTATCTTGAATAAACGACTTAACAATTATAAAGCTGAACTTTCATTCTTCATTTTTGAAAAGAGAAATCAATTTCAATAACTCCTGATGATTATCCTTTAATAAGCAACAACTGTATAGTTCTCCAGAAAATAGATAATATGCCTACTATGAAGTAACTGTTCTCTGTATTCCAAAGGCAAAAGCTGAAATATATTCTCAAAATATTCCATATATTTATAGTCTGAAGATAATTATAAGTTTTTCATTAATAAATGTGATGCTCTTCCACTCCCAAAAAACTGAAAAATGCCTTTCAACCTCCGTTAAAATTTTGTTCTTCATGGTTTCAGAGAGTAAAAAAATGTTCAACATTCAGAACAACAGATTAGATTAGTATTGATTTTCTAAAATATCATTAAAAATGAATGTATTCACTTCTAGAAACTTTCTAGATAATGTCTCACAATTTTTAACAATTAATTAATTGATAAAAATTAATTACGTTACTTTAATTAATGGAAAAATAAAAAACAACAAAAATTGGCAAATATTATGAGAATTAAAAGTACAGGTTGAAACAAAGTGTACAAATATAGGGCAGAATATCTTTCCTCTCTTTGCAGCTTTATAGTGATAAATGATGGCACTGTCAAATGGAAGAGCACACCGACATCATCAACTTTACCAACCGACAGCAGTTACCAACAATTTACAGAGGATTTCACATCCAGACTTTCAATTCTAATGCTTTTATATATGTACCTTTTTTATTAGCAACATCTTTTGACTTGTCAACATGAAATTGTACTTTCAACAGAACAGATTTTTTTAAAACTGATCCTAAATTTTCTTCAATATAGTCTCTCCAATGTTTAATTTTCTTTTCTTCATAATCTCTCATTTGTCTACCAACTCCTAAATATTTGCTCTTTACCTAGAATATTTAAGAAAGAATAAAATGTCATTTGTTTGAAAATGAATTTGGTTGCAAAATATTTTTGTTTTTTAATATACTGTATAATGAAAATTACTATTGAAAAAATAATAAAAAGAAGTAATGTAGATATAAAAATTTGGACATCCATCTGAAGATTGCAAATTAGAAGATGATATCTTAATTAGAAAATCAATGTTCTCCCAATGCCAGCAATGCTTTCTAACTATGCTCCATCTCGTAAGATGTAAATGACCAATCAAATTTCTGCTGTGGCTTAATAAAATGAAGGAGACGGGCGTAGGATAGGAGGACACTGGTTGTAATCGGATATCCAAAATAAAATACTAATTTACTACAAACTTTCCATATCTTACTACAGGATGTCCTCCTACAAGTGCCAAATTTAAACAGGTAGAGAGCTGTTTAAATCAATTACCAAAAACAACAGTGAGGACAAAAGAATGCTACACGCTCTTGTTGCCCATGCATAACTAGCAAAAACAGGCACAGGAAAAATCAGGGAAGGAAAATTCTTGAAAAAACAGATTCCCAGTGCTGATAGTGTTAGAAAAAGCAAGTACAACATATCAGAATATTAGCTATGGAATTATTCTTGTGCAATTCTAGGTGATAAGGCCTAATTGAAAATAGCTGAAGTAGTGCAGATTACACAGATTAATCAATCGTAATGATCCTTTGGATACAATCAGACTTGGTAGAGACTTGGTTAGAAGTCCAGCAATAAAAGTAGATCTGAACATTGCAGAATACTGATTAAGGAAGAAGAATGAATCTCACAGAACAAATTCTCTGGAAGTTGATGAAGGGAAAAAAAATTAAAAAAAACAAAAACAAGAGGTTATTAAATGCATGGGTGAATTGACTAATGCACCTTACAAAGGAAAACTCATGAAAAGCTGCATCAGATATCACCAAAAGGATGCAAGTATAAACTTTATAGAGATGCTCATCATTTCCATGACAATGGGCTATAGACCAAGATGAAAGAGAAGCAGAAGAATGGCTTATTAGTGAAGCATAGAGAAGGTCTCCAAGTGCCAGATGATGGCTGGACATCAATGGCAAGAAAAAGGACAAAATAACACAAAAGGACATTGCATGGGATGGTCAAGATCACATGAATGAAGAGTAGTTTCTTGAATTTAAGGTTTTATAACTAACTAAATAGATATGATGCAGATGCAGAAAGAAACGCCATCAATAGTGAAAACAACCATTGATTGGAAGATGATCAGATGACAGAGAGAATGAATCTCAATATTCATCCGATTTTGAAACAGATGTTGATAACTGGCATCAAGAGAACACTTTTTTTTTTTAAGATAGAGGTCATCTGTCTGTTTTATTTAGACTATTATGATCTTTGTAGTGAATTTCCTATAATATGGTATATTCCTTATTATAAGATTGCAAATAAATATGCAAGGGATGAATGAAAAAAATATGTGGAAAACATGTACATGATATTGCAAAGTGTGGTTTATTTCAAAGAAAAACAAAATTACAATCCTTTAGTGTTGTCATCTATCATGCAATGAGTCCTTTCCATAACCTGTAAAAGGCAATGCTATTGTCAGCATTACTACTGATTGCCTATTAAATGCAGAACATCTTCTTTGATTAGGAAACTGCTTGCCTCAGAAGGCTTCTTTCGTATTAGAAACAAACAGTTCAAAGTTACATTTTGTCATGGATACAGGGAGGATATTTCACACTACCAGTGCTAAAATGTGTTGCTTCAATATTGTCACATTGACATGAAACATTGTAAATGATGAAACACTATGTGAAATAAACTGATGGATGCAGGTATTTCTCTGGGGACTTTTCGTAATTATAGGACAGATAACAGATTGACTCTGCAATTACATAACAGACGAATAAGGCCATCAGTATTTTAAACCATACTTGGCATTTTTTTGATTCAACTCTATTTATGACTATTGACAGTATCATTTTTTTCAACAGACACTTTAATTCACACTTGTAAATCTACAATTTGCCAAAGGTTTCAATATAAAATGTTGCTGCCATCTATAGCAGTGGTTCCAAACGATGGCCCTTGACAAAGATTTAACTATTTTATTGATGAATTGGGAAAAATAATGACAAAATATAATTAGTCTTTAATAAAAGTAAACTAGTTCAATCTTTTATTGTAATATAATTATAGTATAACTCCCTTTATAGCAATTTGGCAGTCCTCTGTAAATTACTAAATTTTACTATTAATATATTTATTTTTATTTTTTTAAATTTTGCAATACAATCTCTGGGAACCAATGTCTTAAAAGATCAGAAATTAGCAATGGCATACCAGTGACACTTTTGCGCCTAAGTCAAAATGATGTGGAACCTAAGGCACCAACTTTCTGTGCCATCATTTATGATATAATCTGTTAATTGGCTTATCCCATTTTTGCAATCAATTGATTTGTCATCCATTGCTTATCTATTTCCAACAGTTATTTGTATGAATAGCATCTATACATCAGTGTGAAAATCATTTTATCTTTAGCAAAGCTGTAAATGAATTTATTATATTACTTTTTACAGTAAATTTTGACTTTAGTTCCAGAAGTTATCATCTCTCAAGAGTGAAATGGAGTTAACCTGGTAACTGTAAGCATTCAACCAGTTACTTACACTTTAGCAATAGCAGTCACTGATCCCTAATGCTGCCCAGAGACTCTCTATGCATAGTGCTGAGGGTCTTGTAAGCATTTTCTGGACTGCTTCACGCCTGCACTTACAATGACTTGACTTAAAAAGAATTGTGACATCTTGAGATGGAGTACTACTTGATACTACAAGAATGCAAATGCATTTGGAAGATCTATTTGAGTTTAAAATTAAATTTTAAGGTAATCAGTAGAGCAAATTAAAGCAATAGAAAGTATTTTTCATGATTTTTGGCACTGTATCATTTTTTTCAAAATCGTTGAACAAATTAAAAAACATTTCTCATCTGTTACGAAATGGAGCCACAACAGTAGATTGACAGAAACTGTTTGAACATGTTTGAACAACTGTTTGAACATGTTTGAACAATAAGTTCTACATCTATCAGATCCATTATAGAAAACAGTATATGGTTGGCATGCCGCCTTTCGAATACCCCCCATAGAAAGTTATTAAAAAAGAAAAGGAAAAAGGAAAAAAAAACAAACAAACAAACAAACAAACAAGTTGTTAATGAATTTATGCTGATGGTTTTTTTTTTACCTCTACCTCCTTATATCCTGGTTCGATTTCAACAAAATAAATACAATCTTTCTTATAGATACCAAAACCATCTACAAACATTTTAAGAATAAAAAGTTTTAAAATGCCATTTTAAGGCATGTTCATCCATCTATCATGATAAAAATAACTGAAAAACTGTAATCCTAAAAAAAACGAAATTTTAGAGGCAATTATAGGTTGTTACAAGAACGGTTCTTCCGATTTCATAAAAAATGGACCAGTAGTTAAGAAGCTAGGGGCCAAAACAATAAACATAAATGAATGAATAAATCTTTTATTTTAATGGTCAATTGCTTCTTTTTAACAATTTTTTATGAGCTCTTTCGTTCGAATATATAAAAGTAGGCGTGCGATCTATATCTTGTAATATTTGAATAAGTGAAATAGGAGGAAATATTATTATGAAATAGTGCGAGATTTTATACACACAATTTCAAAACTTTGACTTTACTCTTTTGATTTCATTTGTTTTCTTCTCATTTTTTTTACATTTGAATTCAATATTTAAAAAAAATATTTGCTTGTCTATTTATAATGACTATTTTAATCTTTTGAAAACTGTTTCTTTTCTTTGTTTCGTTCTTTTTTTTTGGGGGGGGGGGGGCGGGAAGTTAGTCAGTGACTGCTTTTAACTTTTATAGAGGAAGGGCTCGCCACTGAATTACAACCATAAAAAGAGCACTATATTAATCCAGAAATGTTGCAACAACTTTCTACACATTTAAAGTTCTGCGACATTAATTTTCTTAGCTGATACATCTGTGCTCCATTATTTCAAAGGTGTGAAAAACGATTGTGGATATCTACAATAATAAGCTTTTCATCCAGTCAATCCTCAACAGTTAGTTAGAAATTATACATTCAGTAGCAGTTTTGGTAATACTCTTCATTCAATCCTACAAATATTTACTTACCACAGGAATTATATCCAATTTTGTCATTTCTTCTTCTTTTAGAAATTTTAACATGGTTCGTTTAATTTTTTGAAAAAGATTTCTTTCCCAAGCAATAGCACCAGCAACTGGAGGGAAATTTTTATATAAAGGTGGATCAGTCATATATGCTTTAAAGAGAATTTCCATTGCATCAAGCTGAAAATAAACAAATATAAAGACCTATTAATAAATAACTTCTCTTTTGAAACATAATTCAGCACCAATTCTAAGTACATTCATTTTTTGCATCTCATTAACTTTGAACAATTGAAAACATAAAATTTATTCATATTTTAAAAAATTAAAGTAAAATTAAAAAAATATATATAATTTTATATATTTATTATACATAATTTTCATATAATTTATTACAACTCATTATAATCTGAGCTTTTCTTTCTTTTTGACTAATTATAAATAAATAAAACTTGTCAGTCAACTTCAGCATTATTATTTCTGACTAGTTGACCCGTGCGAATAATTGGCAACAAAAAAACCACCTTCGAGAAATAAATTGTTTCAATATATTGTCAATAGATGGCGCCTTCTCCATTTTTATAAAAAGGTGTTTAAAATACAGTTTTTTTAATGAAAACATTAATTTTCAACAATTTGCTTATTTTTCATCATTAGCGGTGAACATAATCTTCAAAATGATGTCTCAATCATTGATTTTGATGAAGTATTAAAGGGAGATATGGCGTACCGATACAAAAACACCTTTTAAAAATAATATATAAGGACACCTAATTTTTATTTGCTCTCTGTCACATTATCTCTCTCTCTCTCATATTTTAAGTCACATGACTAAGGAATAAGCTGTGATACAATGTAAATGAGTTAGAATTCTGTAAATGTTTCTAAACATCATAAATTTCCTGAAGTGTTTGATGAATATTATTGTGGATTCCCGAAAGAAAAGTATAATTGGGTTGTTTCCAACATTATGCTGAGAAGGAGTCAGGCCATTTTGACATTACTACCAACAGTGTTATCAAGAATGAATCTCAACAAGAACATCTGTAGTCTTGACAAGTTAATAATATCAAAAGTTCTTGATTCCTTCTCAATACAATGCGGGGAAACAACCTAATTACACTTTCTTTTTCTTTTTTTACTGAAGCATCTGAAATGAAAGAACCTCAACCAGAATCAATGATGTAAAAATTAAAGGCTCAGGTAATTTAAAATAAGAGAGATTAGTTTTTGACACTTGAAACCATACATAAATGATTTTTTGGGTTAGGGAAGAATTTGTCTTGAGCATAACTCAGTATAATTTTTCAATTATAAAAATTTTATATCTACATTCTGTATTATTCAAAGAAGAAGATAGAAACAAAAATGTTGAGATGATGGAGAATTACCAATAGTGCCATTAAATTTTTAGAGAAATTAACTATTAAATATTTCTTAAAAATATATAATTTAAATGTTAAAAATAAATGAATAACTTTACTTCTTTCATAAACTGCATCAATATATCATGGTATTTCATCATTAGCATATTATTAATGGATTCACGAAAACGAATGTTTCGAAAATTATGAAGAACACTCAGAGCTCCAGCTGAAGATCTTAGATTTTTGAAAGAAGTATCAATGATTTTAATAGCTTCTGATTCAATATTAGAAACTTCTTTTTTAAACCATTCCATAACCTTTTTCCAGCTCACATATTCCTTCATACTTAGTATGTCAAACTGAACCTGAAATTAAAAATAAATAAATAAACATAAATCAATAAAAAATTAAGTTATTACACAGATTTACAAATAAAATATTTTATAACATAAATATATTCAAATGTTGTAATATATAAGGGTTGTTTGTAAAGAACCATAATACACCAAATTATTTAATATATGCATGGCACACAAGAGTCTAGTTATTTCTCAAATGTATCTTATATAAGAAACTAGATGAAATATTCGAATTTTGTAACTCGACATCCCTAGATATGAAATTAATATCGAGATTCGAGAATATAAGAATATTGGATGAATACAAGATCCTTAATCATATTAAAGAAAAAAATTATTTAAAAAAAAAAATAATAGAACTAATAAAAAATACAAATTAAAATATATAAAAAAAGAAATTGGGTAAAAAGCTACATTAATAAATCTAAAAAACAATATTATAACCAAATACAATGGCAGTACTATACTAGTAATAAAATTACAGACATTAAAATACATTAACTGCAGATATCATTGATGAGAAAATTGTTTGGAGGTACTAAAAATTTTGTTCTTAATTTGCATTTTATTATTAAATTTTATTTTTAGTTTTATATTAAACAATCAGCATCTTTGAGGCAGGTCTAATTTTTAAATAAATTATAAATTTATTATAAATTATACCTAACAGGACAGGTAATATGTATGATAAAAAAAAAAGAAAAAAAAAAAAAAAAAAAGACTTCCCATCCCTTTCTCCCTGTCTTATAATTATTTCCCGAGTTGGTAAAAAAATCCTGTGATGAGAACAAATTAAATGTTATATTCTTCTTATGAGGCCCAAAAACCCTTTAGAAGTATCCTTCAATCATGTTTGCCCATCGCCTCACGCCCCTCCGTTTACATTCCTTAGGGCTTGATATTGAAAATTCTATCAAATAGCATGTTATCAATTTTGACAAAGAACACATGTCAAATTTCTTTTTCCGCCTCAAGCAGTTTTGGAGATATGCATATCCTTCAAATAAGGTTTCCTCCTCATTTACTTTTTGATTTTGACAAAGAACACTCATGTCAAATTCTGTGTTTCCAACTAAAGCATTTTTATAAAATTAATATCGAAATCGGAGAATATAAGACTTCCCACCTCTTTCTGCCCTTCTCCATGCCCTTATCACTTCAAACTTTCCCCAGTTCATAATCATTACAAATCTATATCTTGATCATTACAAATCTGTATCTATCCCGAAAACCTCGTAGACGTACAACAATGTTTGCATTTAATTGTGTCCTGTGAAAAATTCATCCAATGGCTTGCGAGTTGCTGGGTTAGTTCACCCACAATGCATAGGTGACTGTAATCACCATCCAACATGTCCCAGATATGTTCTATTGGTGATAGGTCTGGTGATCTGGCAGGCCAAGCAAGTGTTGGAGCATCACGTAAACACTCTCTAAATATATTCGCTGTATGCCGTCGGGCATTATCCTACTGAAAAATGGCTCTTGAAAGACATTGCAACACAGGCAAAACGACAGATCACAGGATGTCCTAGATATAACACTGTGCTTTGACAGTACTCCGAATAACTAAGGGTGATTGGGTGTTATGTGCAATGGCTTTCCAAACAAGGGCACTAGGTGACATCTGTGTGACACTCCAAATTTAGGTGGCTCCATCAGCTCCAAGTGAGAACCGAGGTTCATCACTAAATACTATACAGCCCCAATCAGTTATGTTCTATGCTGCTCTGTCACGACACCACTGCAGATGGTGATGCCAATGGTGCGGGGTCAGTGGTAATCTTCGTAATGGATGCCGGCATCGCAATCTAGCCTCTGCCAGCCTTCTGGCAATGGTTTGTCATGACACAACAGGCTGCGGAGATGCCATTAACTCTCCTTGATGGCATTTAGTGAAACTGCTGGTGTCCTGAGGGCCGATATCACAATCCTATGATCCTGCCTGCTAATGGCTACTTTCCACTAACCACTGCCTTCCTGAAGGGTATGTGTGCATTGCCGGACCCATTCTGCCAACAACGTCTTATTGTGGCATCACTGCGACCCAAGTGGAGGGCAATAGAACAATATGTTCAATCTGACTATCTCAAGCCCACAATACACCTTCTGTAAAATTCACTCAGTTGTTAATACAATTGTCGGGTGTGTCGTGGCATCTTAAGCGGCTACAGAAAGGCATACAACAACAAAAATGTTTGAAGTGATGAAGCAAGCAAGAAATTCTACCTATAAGCAATCCAGAATGCGAGGTTGAAATGTACCATGGAGCTGTCCTTTGCATTCATTGACTGTGATTTTTTTTTTTACAATTTGCTTGCCTACTCATGAGATGTTTGTATATTAAGTTTTGCAGTTGTTCAACAACATTCTGTGTTGCGTCGGGTTTTTTTTTTTTTTTTTTTGTCATAGAGTATATATCTAAATAGATTTGAAATGTTTATATTTTTTCTCTTAACAAAAGTAAATAAGGAATGGGACCTAATGACAAAATTATCACTTCTGCCGATTCACCCCCCAACCTTAATACTAACATTTTTTTTTAATGGAAACTAATAAGAATTTGTTGGTTATCCAATATAAGTTAATGACAGAAACAAAATAATTTTGGTTTCATTGTTCTAAAATTTTGCATTCTTTAAAGGGATTTAAAATTGAAAGTTTGGGGTTCTCTATGTTTCTTTTTCCTTGAGTGTATTTGTCACCTACCATGCAGGATACAGAAGAATGTTATGTAGACATTCTTTGAAAATTTAACATTCAAGGAAAATGGTAATATAAATGTAGTATGTATTTATGAAATTATCATAGCTGCCGTTGTGGCCGATGCGCCACTACCCGGGTTCGCATCCCGGTGGTGGCATGGCTGTTTCTTTCTTCTTCTGTGTTTCGTTTGTTTCCCACCTGGGACTTACTATCTCAGGGTTATCCTGGACGGGATATAATTCTTGTCCCCCCTTTCTTGAATTTCACTAGCCTCGCCCTGACGTTGTCAGGTTGAGATAGTTACGTGGTCCCTAATTGGCCAAATTCGATAAAAAGGAATGACACTGAAATTAGGCCAAAGAGTTAAAAGTTCTGTGTGTCAAAAGTCTCAGTAAAAACAAAAAGCAGCCAACAGGAACAATAAAGAAAGTCAAAAGAATAGAGTTTTTGAAACTAAACACAGTGGTCATAATTGAGAATAGAGCCACATGAGGTCACAAAGGGAAGCACAAGGATGTAACAGATATTAACAGGTTTAATAGATTATGACAAGTTAAGCTCAGACAGAGCAAATTCAAAAGCAATGAAGTGAAACTATAGATAAGAGTCAAATGCAAAGTCAAATGTGTTGACAGAGTAAAAATACATATTAAGTTAAGTGATTAATGGATAACTGGGTAGAGGCTGTATAGGCAATACCATAATGGTGCAGTGGTGGATCTTGATGATTCCACTGCCATGGCTCCGATTTAAAAAAAAAAAAACCTTTTATGGTTTTGTTTTGTTAGGTTTTTGCTATTTTACAAGAGGTTTTTGATGTGTAATCATCAAAAGTATTACTGGATAAATTCTATCTGTATGAAACATGAAGTTTGTTTGCAAAAAAGAAAAAAAAAAAAAAACTTTTTTCAATTTTTCCTTTATACATATACAGAGTTCAAAAGAAAAAATCTAAAACACTCAAAAAGCTATTGAACAAATCGTTCTAGAAGTGCAGAGTTAAGGCTAACAAGAGCTAAATTGGTAAGTCATTATGCCTAATCAATTGGCAAGATCTAAAGTATTCATAGCAGCAAATTAAAAAAAGTGGCAAACTTAACTTTATTAGCAGCAAAGAGGAATAGTGAAGGAAATGTAAGTTATTAAGTTGAAGAGAATCACCTAATTGGTAAGAAATGAATATGATAAGCACAAATGAGTCCATGGAAGGTTATAAATGCTGATCATTGCAAATATTGAAGATTGGTCATCATAATATGCTATGATGCTTCCTATTGTGGATAAGATGACATATACGACAGGAAGAAAGAAAGAGTGCTAACACAATGATGAAACCATTTATTACTGAGATTAAGAATTACAAAGATTGTCTTCAAAGTCATTAATGATATAAACAAAACCTACACTGTTTCACCATACTGTATGTTACTTTTTATCTCATAGGAAAGTTGTTTTTTTTTTATTCTCAACATCATCAGTGTAGATTTGTGATTCTTTCTGTGGCAATGCACAACTTTTAGTGGTGGCTAAGTGCTGAGTGTCTGATTTCCAAAGGTCAATGTTTGTACCTTCTATTCACTCCTTCTGCATATACTACAGTTGATCTTAACTAATTAGACAATGCACAAAACATTCTAATTTACATTTTTCACTATCTTTGTTGTTAAGTTACCTTTGTGGATTTCTTCAATTTTTTGATGAAGAGCTATATATGATATCATTTGTTATGTCAGATTCCTATTGGCTTGTACCGGCTTCTTCAGTCTAGCCGAATTTTACTCTGAGCTCTATCCATACAAGTACCGAATAATATTGCTCCTCAGGAAAGGGTGGATTGTAATTTTAGAGCTCCTTTTAGAAATGGTTGGATGGATATGAAAATTTTACTTATATATCAATATGATGATGTAATATCATAATTTTACCATCGTACAGAAAATAGTAAAATTATACAGAGAAAGCACCGTGCTTCACAATACATGCAGCAACTTGATATGACAATTAGAGTTTTACTGTTTCCTATGAGATAGTATACCATGCTTCAGTGTACATAAATAAAAGAATAGCATTCTTCTATATTCTCAACATTCAAACATATTGAGGGTCTCAAGCCAAAAGGTTCTATGTGCGTTTTGTCTAATTTTTGCCCATAGAACTTTCCGGCACAGAAAAAGCTGAAGAAGTAAAAGAAGTGAAAATAGAACCTTTTGGAACAATCAGCTGACAGGCTAGAACTAGGTTTTCAAATAAAACCTTCTGGCATACGACAGAAGTCGCCAAAATAAACCGTTTAGCACACTAACTTTAGCAAAAGTGCACATAGAACCTTTTGGCTTGGGACTCTCGATATTATGCTAATGGAAAGATAAACATTTGCTGTAAGAATGATCAGAATGCAAATAACATATATAATTTTTTAAACAATTCCATCACTCCTGGATTAAGCAATTTTATATGTAATTAATATACATACATATTTAATACACACACATACACAGAATGTCTATCCATTTTGGAAATCTAACTTACTGCAGATAGATATTCCATAACATCTTCCACTTTTTTCAACATATCATCAACTGTTTTTGGTTCTCCAAGAACAGATCTTAGTTGTGGTCCAAACACATTTTTAAATTCTTCTATTACCTATTTCCATTAAATAGAATGATTAAATCAAACAATTTGGATACTTCACTCTACATGAAAAAAATGAAAAGTTTTAAATTATAAATCATATTTTTCTTTAGATAATGTGGATATGGTAAAAATAAAATTAAAGAGAACAAACATTAACTTACAACAGCAACTTCATGTAGATCGACACAAATTAGTCCAATATGATCAGTAGCATCAAACAGCTTTTTACGATTAAATTCCCAACGTGCATCTCTTCCTCCAGCTTCAATTATGGCTCGAGTTTCAAAATATGATTCTCTCCATGTATCTGTCATTTTTTTTGTATCAAGAAAAATTTTCTTAGATTTGTGCAAAGTTTTTCCTCTGAAAAAAAAAATGTGAATATTAACACATTTTTTACATTAATTTCCAAATTTAAACAATGTAATAATTATCTATTATGATTAGTAACAAAATATGTGAAATGTATATAGGATGAATCAGAACAAAATACTATAGCTCAACACATTTTGGAGGTCATTAAAATTAAAAATTATGTATGTTCAAATATTAAAAATATAGATACAAAGCAAACCATATAAATAAACTCACAATGAAAGATCATCAAAATACTACTGGTCTACTTGACATTAACATTAGAACTACGGTGGTAAGTAATTGAAATTCACCTGATTAAAACACAAAATATCTAAAGGGAGGGGTGGCCTCAAACCACATATCACTTTAAACTATTTTATCTCACAAAAGGGGTAATTCAATCCATGATGTGCAAAGCCTCTCCAGCAAGTAAACAGCCTCCTCTAGAGATTGGAAAAAAGCACAGCAACAGTTATTGGGATATTCAGTAGAAAGAAATAGCCAAATGGATTATGGTAAAGATAATAAAATGAATTCAGGCTTTCTAGAGAAAGTTTATGCTCAGGGACATCATCATGGAATTCAGAAATTACTATTCCATGGATAAAAAAAAATGACATTCTCCATTTTATTTGTAGACATAATGATAAATTCAGTAACAAATGAAACAACTGATGCAGCGAAACCCTCCAGTTTATGAGGCAGTTATTTAATCTGGTTCATGCTTTAGGTTGAAGACAATCTCATTAGAAGTGTGCTTTAATACTGTAAAGCTACAGAATTAAAATATGTTCAATTTTCAGATTAATAAGATATTAATAAGATTAATAAGACGATGATCGAGGAGAATTGGATACCATTGGGTGATCTCACCAAACTGAAGTTATTGGGATTCTTAAGGCCCTTAACAAAGAATTCTGACAATAAAAGTAGGAAATCATTTCATGCCAGTTCAAGCTTCTCAAAATACTTCTTGAGGAGTTTAAATGGAACTTTCACGAAATGGAAAGCAGTGGAAATGATGAATATTTTCTTGTTGTTTCTATAGGGAACATAAAACAGAGTTACAAGAAAGAGCTTAATTGATGTTGCAGTTCTGACAATATCAATGAGAGGATTAACGGAAGGAAAGGAGGACTTAGAGATTTTATTTAATTGATGTGGAAAAAAAAAATAGTGAAGAATTTCCAATCTTGCAAGTAACAGGAGAAAACTGCCTTTTGATCTTCTAAAATATCTACATACAGATGTGAGAGGGTACATAATTGAGATTCCTATTATGAAAGCTTCTATGTCAAGCTTGAATCTGATTACAATAGAATCAGGCTAGATCACAATAGAACAAAAACCTGGTAAAAATTCTTAATTTCTACAATTGAGTAACAAGAAAGAGATTATATAGTAAACTGTTATAATAACTGACATGTTATATAATACTAACTGTTATAACTACTGGAAAGTAAGGTAACATGGAGCCCTCTAAAATTTTCAACCCACGTCCTCATCAAAGTGGGTGACAACAGATGTAGTAAGGAAACCCAGTTGGAGGTCTCGAAACATGCTGGCTGACAGGGCTGTGGTTAGCCCCAGAGTATGGAAGTACCAATCACCAAATGCAGCTACCACAGTAGCTAAACCAAGGGAAGAAAACAGCTGTTCTAAGATCTCCCAACAAGCAACTAAGATTGCAACTAAGATCACAAATCCTAGCTCCACAAATACACTGCCTGACAGAGAAAATACCACACCATGAAGATATGAATGCAGTGCCATGCAAATTACAAGAGTGGATGCGCATTTCCAAGTTATGCAAATGATTAAAATTTCTGGCCAATCATAAGAACCGCACGAGTGTTATAAGGATACAACCAGCATATGAAGCCATCATTCAAGACATCGTCCCAGCTGCGAGAAGTGTGTTTTTGCTTTCTGTCTGGAGAACGAACAAGGAGTGTTAATGCTTTTAAGACATCGTCGTATACAATTTCGTCAAACAGATGCATTCAGGAGAGGTTTCATTGCAGGTCTTCGTATCGCCAGTTGGTCATTGCGCCATATTGCAGAAGAAATGCAACATGATGCCACAACCAATGGTCGTATTTGGAGACAGTGTTTCAGGAAAAAAATGTGAACCATCGTAGTAGAAGTTGAGCTTGGAGACAGACGTCAGAGGGCACAGATCGTCGCATCAAGCGTCAGGCCGTAGCACACCCACAATCCATGACTGGCGACATTTTGCAAAGTGTACAGGGAGTTTGGGATGCTACAATATCAACATGGACAGTGTCATGCCGATTCGCTGTGTCCAGGTTTGTTGTCCAGCCGTCCGTTGCAAAGGCTACCCTTAAGAGCAAGCCATCGTCATCATCACTTACAATGGTATCGCACCAGAGCTGCGTGGGGTGCAAAATGGAGCAGTGTAGTGTTCAGCGACGAATCTCATTTCTGTTTCACCAATGATGATCACCGTGTGAGGGTCTGGAGGCAACGTGGCCATCGGACAGAATCCTCCGCCGTTGTGGAGCGCCGCACAGCCCATCAACGTAGAGTCATGGTTTGGGATGCTATCAGCGGCAACAGGTGCTCACCTCTAGTATGCATTACTGACACATTAACTGGCAAATTAATGTTTCAACAGGATAACGCCCAGCCACATACTGCTCGGATCAGCCTACATGCTTTGCGAGGTGTGCAGAAGCTCCCTTGGCCAGCCCTATCCCCCGATCTCTTGCCAATTGAGAATCTGTGGGGCATGATTGGACGTCGGTTGAATAACCTCCCACCCCCACAAAATGAAGATGAACTGTGGACTCCGATCAACATCACATGGTCTACGATACCCCAGGACATTATTTACCCCACAACAGCCCTCTACCTATATGCTGTTATATGACAGCTCAAAGGGCACTGCTGAGTCTAGACATGTGCAATCATTCCCAAGGTTTAATCGTTTGTATATCATACCCTGCTTTACATTTCCTGTAAGTTTCACTTCATTTGAATGTTTCCTTCATGGTGTTGCATTTTTCACAAACATGAGTGTATAATAAGATTCTAAAAGGACTGCTCACACAGTTTATCAGGACTTAGTTGTATTTTCACTCTGCCGATAATTTGAAAAATGGCAACGACCATTTTAGAACTTCATAATTTTCTTTAGATCAAATCTAATCTAAATCAAATTTAGAAAAATATTACTAATAATATAAATGTAAGATTTATTACAATTTAACATTTTAAAACATATACATTTAGAAGATAAGCAATCAATAAACATCTAGAGCAGCAGTTCTTAAAATTTTTTACTTCTTCAGATTCAAATTAATCCCAAATATACTTTAAAACATATCTTATTACCCTGCTAGCCAGTCTCAGACCCATGGAGAAGGCATCTGCTGACCATAATTAGAAGAACTGCTGGTCTGTAATAGTTAAAATGAAGAAAACTTACTTAAAAACTGTTTTGATATCAATATTCTGATATGCTCGTTCTGATATCTGCCATGCAATGCGTTCCATCAAGGGAACCATCCTTTCATCATTATTGTAATGTCGTGAAATTATCCAAACCATTCTTAAAGAATTCATTAAAGATGGCAAGGTGTCTGTAACAACTTGAAAATTTCTTCCATAGACAATATTCTAACAAATAAGAAAAAAATATATATGATAAACAAATATCAATATTCGTACATTAACCTCTCATAAGTATTTACTACATAACAGTAATGAAAATAGGTATTTATAAAGAAAATTATTAATGTAAATTATCTTTGCCTTTAATATCAGAAAGATAGGATGCTGGAATTTTGTTGTCAGTCTTCCTTCAATATAGGCATTAATGCAACAATAGAAGAAAAGTATAGATTTTGCCCTGATAATTACAACTATTCAAGCTTGTCTCAAATACATTCTATGGGATTTAGCCCAGGTCACTTCTTGAGCTAGGACGTTGTCAATACAGATATGTCAATTAGGGTTCTACTAGATGAAGAATTATTGTGTTGGAACAAGCAAAGCCAACTTTCACAAACTTACCAGATAGAATTGTGAAAAATATCTAGTAGAATAGATAGCACAGGCTAGTTGAAATCATAAATACATTCATGGGATTATTCCCTAGACATTCCCTAAAACCAAACTCATCAGTCAAAATTGAGTAAGGTGTAGTTTGATATATTCCTGTAGAACACCTTCTTCCATTGTGCCACTGTATAGAAATGAAAAGCATGGCACTATTCTGAATGACATTTGGTGCCTGTTGGTGAATTTTTGGGCTTGTTGTTGCCAATGTATTATGAAAGCCAAGAAGGTATAACTATTTAAAAACTAGGATGTACTTAAGGATCATTCCTATGATATTTTGACCTTTTATACCAGATTTTCAAATAATAATATATTCTTATAATATAACCGGAGACAATTTAACCAACCTTGCCAGAGTATAATGTTCCAATTAATATTATGGCCTTCAGGAATGGCCTATTATTCAGCTTTGGCTAATGTTAATTTGGCATCCAATATATATGCCTTTCTGAAACCCTTCCTGTGACTCTGCCTGCCAATGATGTCTCAGATGAATTCTCCATGCTTTATACAAGGTGAACATAATTAAACTTGGCATATTCAGAGCTTTACCCAATAAGTGAATTGATCGCCAAAATTTATATACAGACTATTGATATGATGTGGAAAAGGATAATGCAAAAAAAAATGTTCAAAGAAGTTCCCCACAGGAGCGCTTTACAGCAAAATACATGAAAAACACAACATATAAACAATAATCAACAAAAACACAATCAAAAAGCATTTATTCATTCCTTACGGGACATGCCTGCTGCATAGACTGTTTAGCGATATAAGGAATATTGCTTGATGTGTTCCCCATTGTGAAATTGTAAAATTTGGCTGACAGCAACTGATCCCGCAAGATGCTTTGCACATGTAGTGTAATATGGTCCTTTAAGTCTCGCAAAGCTGCAACATTTCCACAATAAACCACATTCTTTAAATCAGAAATCACATGGATTTAAACCCAGAGAATGTAATGGCCAGGTAATAGGAAATGATCGACTAATCATCCAGCAATTGGTGAAATGTTGGCTCAAACAATGCTGTATAGTGAGTCCAATATGTGAGGACCCACCATCTTGCATAAGTGAATCCACACCAGACAGTCACTTGGGGTGAGTGCAGGGGAAGTTCCTGGAAAACACATGGATTTTACATGGCCCAAATGCAACAATTCTGGGTATTAACTGTTCCATTAAGATAAAAATGTCGCTCCACAGGACGTTCATGGCCATGACACATCAACTTCCATTCTGGCAAGAGCAATCAATGCAAAGGTGATTCATTGGTCCTTGTTGGCAGAAAGCAGCTGGTGGTTGTGGCTGATCTTGTATGGAAAAAAATGCACTATCTGTCACAGTACCTTCCACACTGCCATACCAAATGTCTAACTACCATGACACTGCACATGCACTACTGGCACCAGAAACGTGAGTCATTGACTATTCGACAACAACCATCACAACATTTTTAACGACTTCTTCAGTGACAGTCTTATGCTCTCTATCAGGTTTAACTCCTAACGATCCAGTTTTTTCGAATCGGCATATCATGTTCTGTGTAAACATTAGTCAGTGGTATAAGTTCTTACTTAGGCAAAATTCATGAACAGTAGCCACAGCATTATCATGGTTTTCATACAAGTCTCACAATTAAAGCACATTTCTGTAAAGCGATAACCACTGTAGCTGATAAGAATACAATTACTAGTTGTAATCATTTTTATACTCAGCTGCAATGTAGGTGCTTATGCAAATGAAATTGCATTTTCGTTGATTGCAGCACAAAAGTTTATTAGTAATGTTGATAAATGCAAAATTAAAAGTTTAAAATGTCATTTTAGGTCGATCTTAGTTTTTACCGTGCTTTTTTTCATGTATTTTGCTGTAAAGCACCCCCCCTAGGGGAACTTTTTTTAGCTATTTTTTTTTATGCATAATCCTTTTTCACATTCTTTGAATAGTCTGTATACAAATTTTGGTTGCAATCCTCTTATTGGTTACACCTACAAAGTGTGCCGAATAAGCCAAGTTTAATTGCAATCACCTTGTCCATATTCCTTATCTCAATATGACTGGCATACATCATTTCCCTACCTTCACATTGATGAGAAGATTACACTTTTATTTAAAATACATATAAACAACAGTTAAAGTTATTCAAATTAATCAAAAAAAAAAACAAACAAAACAAATGAATGTAAAATGACAAATATTACAATGAAGACTATTATGGCTTCACATGTAAACTATTTTGACTACTGAAATTTTTCATTGAACCTTTCTAGTGCCATCATTCCATTCTATTATTCCATCTATTTTCCTCCATCTAACTCGAATTATTCTATAGTCATAACAAAGGACATGTAGAGTAGAAGGGCAGCATTTTTATTAATAGTATTAAGATGCTGATTTTCCTCCTAAAATTTCCATATCTTATTCTTGGGAACTGCCAGTTCCTAAATTAGAGATTTATACAATTAATCTGCAATTATGAATGCAGATTAGAAAGATACAAAATGATATGAAAAGAGTTCCAAATGCAAAAAGATCTAGCAAAGAGAACAGCATCTGACAACTTTTGTTGAAGGGGAATCTTTCAAGGGTAACTGAAAGATTCAAACGAAATATTGGCAAAAATGACAATCATTCAAAGCAAAAGATTGGAAATATGATAACAGGCCTTTTAAAAATGTACAGAATGTAACTGGAAGATCTTCAAAGGAAAGACTGGAAAGAATAGGAATGGGTCTACAAAATGGGAATGAGGAAACAACAAAAACAATAAAAATGTCTTTTGGAAAGAAACACTGAGAAACTCCATAGGTAGAGTAGAAGTTCAAACTTTATTGGGAGAGGAAACAATAAAATAAGAGTAAACTGAGAAAGTTTCTGATAGACTTAGTAACAGTGATATTGCATTTGGTTGAAATAAGGAAGGAAAGGAAAGGAAAGCTATAGAAGAAATAATTCCACTAGAAAAAACAAAGTCAGAGGGGATGACAAATAGAGAAGGTAACACCCAATAAATTGATTCTACTTGTAATGGTAGTGAAACATTAATAAAAAATAAAACAAAATACAGCCAGAGAAGCTCTATGGACAGTACTGTAATGGTAGTAAAAGCTAAACCAAGATAAAAAAAAAAGAAGGGTATTATTAGAAGGGTATATGAAGACAAGATATAGACCCACAGATTAATAAATATCTACAGCATTAATTAAATAAAAAGCTAATTAAGTAATTATTAAAATGGAATTCAGAAGACAAAACTTGCTATATTTTGTCTTTAAGGGGTCCAGAAAACAGTAAAAAGTATTTAATCTTTTTTCGAGGGGGGGGGGGGATTAAAGCTGCATCCAGAATATCAATGTTGTTAACAGAACAATGGATCATTCTATTGTATATGTTATTTTTAGCAAACCTCTTCAAAATATTATAATTTGAAAATATTTTGATTGAATAATAAAGATTAGAGGATTAACTCTTCTAATCTTTATAAAGAATCAATGCCATTAGTGTCTAAGAAACAAGATTAAAGAGTGCTTCAGATGGAGTAGTTCGATGAATAGTCAAGACAACTTGTTTTGGTGTCAATTTTTGTCTCTGGATAATGCATATACAATGCATAGTTTGCTGTATACTGATATCACCTTCTGCATAAATACTTTCCTTACCAAGCATGGCTACACCTCTAAAGATTAAATGCAATAGAAATACAAGCTTTCTGTTGTTACTTTATCAACACATTCTTGATGAAGGCCTTGAAGACTGGAATCTCCTAGGATGTTGAAGCAGATATTTCACTTCAATGGTTACTGGATCATCTCTTTAAAAAATTATGTCTTGCACATTTCCAAAGGCATCATCATCATCACTATCAATGTAATTAGAATCTGATGGAAATAATCCATGTTAATTAGATTCAATAGGACATCATGCATCATGAGACTGATTTATCTTCAAGTAATATTAAATGTAATACCTTTTTAATGATGGATGTAACAGGACTTTTCTGTTTGAAAAGAACGTTAATCATCTAGTTGGTAACTCTTTGTTACATAAATTTCCATTAATTTTGACATATTCAAGTATCTATCCCATGCCTTTCCTGTATCCTATACATAACCATAGGAAAGTTCTGTACTCAATGCTATGTCCCTTTTCACTGGTCTTACACGTTTTATAAAACACGGAGGGATGTCAAGATTTACAAAAAATCTTCAATGGGAATATACAAAAGAGAAAATATAAAAATGGGATAATCCCATATCATCCAAAACTGAGTAGCTGACCCTAATCAAATCTCATTATTCGAACAATAGGTAACATGCAGATTGATTATAGAGGACCATCCAAGACCTCCTGTTTACTAGAAACAACATGTCCAGCATTATGAATCTGGCAGCAAGATTAAATACATACAACAAATCCTTCATTGCCAGATCCTCTTTTCCTAGGACATGAGTCTTCATGTACATCAAGCATGAATGGGTGATCAAGGCCCACAAAGGCCCTAAAGAAAAGGAATGATTCATGGGTTCTCCTTAATCACATACAGTAACTCATACTGTGGGCTAATTCTAGGGTATATTCCTGATCATGTCAAATAGGCAGATAAAAGTATGAACATAAAGAGAAAAATAATATGTATCCACATCTTTTATATATATATATATATATATATATATATATAAGGATAAAGGGCTTAACACGGGAATATTAATTATATTAGTTTTTGAAATGACATATCTACAATCTTAGTCAAATACTTATACAAATTACATTACATATCTCTTACAATCATTAACTTTGAGTATGCATCATAGTTAAAATTATATAATAACTGACAAATCCTTAATATTTAATGTAAATGATTAGAATAAAATTACCTTGAATAGCCTCTCTAATGTACTGAGAAATCTTTCGTTGTCTTTAGCTTCTATATAATATTTTTCTAATTCAGCAAATTGATTATTGAAGTTATTGATTATATAATTTTCATTTTTGATAAGTATGTTCAGGCACTTTTGTACATTAGGAAATTCTATTTGCTCCACCATAGAACTAAAAGCTGAGAACCTTTCCTTCCAATATTCCAAAATATCTAAAGGACTTGTTCCTTCTGGGGCCTAATAAATTAAAATAAATAAACTTAATACATTTGAAAATATAGCCCATTGAGTCATTGAAGGTGAAAATTTATAATGATTGTTGTCACTTTTTGTGGCTCTTCAGTCAAGTTCTCAAGATCTCAATGATTTAAGACAGTGTAAGGCAGAGGCGTCACTAGGGTTGGTGTCACCCAGTGCGGTAGCTCTTGGTGTCACCCCCTCGGAGACAGTGTTCAACCAAAAAAAAAAAGGAAATCTTGTAAAAATATCTGTTCAACCAAAAAAAAAAGTAAATCTTGTAAAAATATCTGTTCAACCAAAAAAAAAAGGAAATCTTGTAAAAGCATTTTGGTGTCACCCCTTGTGATGGTATCACCTGATGCGGTCCGCACCCCCTGCACCCCCCTAGTGACGCCACTGGTGTAAGGAATACATTTGTTCTTAAAAAGGAAGGAAAGAGAAACCTTTTAAATAACTTAAATGTAAGCAAATAAGTATAAAAATTTTCTTGTCAGTCATCCTTTACAGAAAAATCAATCCCTGGCAGAGGTCAGGGATTTCAGCTGATTATTTTTTCTCCAGACAGATGTTTAATGCCCTCCATTAAATGAGTATCAGATTTCTCAACTGGAGTAAAAATTTGCATGCATCAAGCTGACAACTTTGTCCTGTTTGGCTAATTAAAAAAGCCTTATCTCTTCTTCTGCTAAGATGCTTTAATTTTTAATTATAATATTAATATGTATACCATCCTAATTAATACACTCTTGAACAAAACATTTTTTGCCTAGAAACAGAAATTCAGCTGGCAAGAAACTTTGAGCGTTGAATGATATGTTGAATACAACAGATATTCAAAAAACACAGCTGTTACAGGATTTACTAGTCTAGGGTGGCATCACACAGATAATACCATAGTAAGAAATAAATCTCCCTCTGTTGGCTAAACAATATGCCAACAGAGAGCAGAAGTTGCCAACTTGGAAAATTACAATCTCTGTGCCGACTCTTAAAAAAACCTTTAAACTTCCCCTTAGATTATCCATAATTTTTTTTTTTTTCATTTTATGTTGCCAGGCTATGCTTGATGCAACAGCATCAAAAGATGGTTAAATTTGTGTAGGTAAAATGTAAATAAATAAAAGATAAAGGGATTTACAATATATAAAAAAAGAAAAATATTAGCTCCTCAGTCATCAGGAGTTCATCAATACCATTCAGAAAGGTGTTATCTTGGAGTGATCATCTTAACACCAATGACTTTTTTCTCAACCTATCGTCATGAAGATGTTCAGCTGATGCCTGTCTTAAGAACTTTACCCATACATTCCATCAGTGATATTATCACAGTCTGGATACTGATGAATTATTTTGAGTTTCTAAGCATGGTTTAAGGATGTTACAACAACTAGTTTAAGTCAATTACATGATTGCAGCGTTGCTTTAATGTTTTACTACCTGTTTGTATAAATAGTCAATAAAAATAAATATGAAAAAAAAAACAACAATAACAAAAAAACAACAACCTGGAAATCTCTGTAAGCCTCTAAATTATATTGTTCCAGTGCTTCTGCAGGTCCCCAAAATCTATTCAACTGGAATGTATTTGGCATTTAAAATTGTTCCAGACATTTTCAATTGCAGGCAGATCTGAAGGCATGGCTGGGTCAAAGAAAGAGGTTGCTTTCAAACTGTAATCCCTGGAAGCTGCATATGATTGAAAATTTATCATGTAGGAAAATTATACCAGGAAGAATGATACCAAAGTAAAGTGCAAGATTATCAGCGAGCTGTAAAATTTCTTACAATTACCAGATATTAAAGACGATAACAGCCCATACCAAGAATCGTTTGTTCTGAAGGTCTGCATTCAAGAACACTGTTCAGAGTATTGTTTCCCACATTGCCTTCATATGGGATATAGTAGTACCTACTTGAAGAAAAAGCAGGATTAATCACTGGAGATGATCCCTTCTTATTTTGCAGGAATCCAACCTACTTAACAAAGTTTATCCAGTTTATGTGAGTCCAAATACTGACTTCAAAGACTTCATTTAGAGGACAATGCTGAAATGGACAATGGGAATAGAGAACTGCTTCAGCTAGCAATCAGGCAATCACACATGGTGTTGAAAGGTGCACCACAGAAAGTGCCACATATCTGAAGATAGTGGAAAGTGATTACGGTGGAGCTGACCAAATTATCCGAAGGATCATCTTACAAAATTATTTATTTGGGTCTATCAGATACTTTTTGATATGCATGCACAACCTAACAATCACTGGCACCAACATCTGCTTATTGTCACATCATATGGTATATTTGTGCTACAATATTCAGCATGTCCAGCTAGTCTCATGAAAGCCTACTATGCAGCCACTGTCAAACTTAACCAGTTAAAAATATGAATGACTAGGTATTATCAAAGCATTCTTATCCAAACACAGTTATCAAATCTTCCAAAAAATATATCAATGTCTTAAAATTTCTTTTTATGTTATGTAGGGTGCAATCATTGTTTTGACCGATACGAAAATTTATTCTTTTTGCATACATAGCTTAATGAACTTATATATCAAGTACCGGTACATGAAAATGATCAAGGTCACAACTTATGGAAAATCATAAAATATAATGTAATCATGCCTGGATCATGCTACCATAAGATTATAAAAACCATGATCATAATGCTGATTTTGACAAAAATATGTCTTATCTGAATGAGTCTTTGTAACTATTTTGTGATGATGCTAAGTAAATATACATTCATCATTTTAGAAAAGAAAAAAGAACAAAGCTAGTTCAAAAGACAATCACATTTTTATTACAATATCTTTTTTTTTTTTTCTGCCTGAGATATTCACTGAGATATAAAATTCATACCTACAATCTTTCTTACAGATTTACCGGGTGGCCATAATTAAACAGGTGTTTGGAGCACAATATGCAAAAAAAAAAAAAAATGTTGAGCCAAAAAAAGGTCAAATTTGGTGTATATACTATTCAGACCATGGGATTACAATTTCGCAGAAAAATAAATTTAGTTTCAAATGTTGCCACCAGGGGGGAAACTGGTGCTGTACACTGACAGCCATCCAGTGACAGACAGACATCATCAGGTACATGGATATAAGTCTCAACATGAGTGGCATTGGTCAGTTCACCTGCTTGACAGTGCTGTGAACGTTACTATACACAATGCTGTGTTTATGTGATCGTGCATTGCTCGTAAAGTTTTATTACCAATATAAAGTAATGTATCCATTGCACTACGTTTATTCTGAACAATTAAGGGCCAACGGAAAGGTCCCATGATTATTACCAATTTGCGAAACATGATGTCACATTTTAAAAATACCGGATCTTTACAAGTGCAATCAGGACGTGGACACAAACCGGTATCAAATGACGAAGTTGAAACTGTTGCAATGTTCATAGTGGAAGCAAATGTTGCACATGGATCTAGCAGTGCTGGGGCAGTATCCAGGCAACTGGTTATACCGTATTCAACTGTATGGAAATGCATGTGCAAAGTGCTGAAGTTTTACCCTTACAGGATTGCCAAGTCCAACAACTGCTTCAAGGGGATGCGGAAACGCACCTGCATTTCTCTCACCTGTTCCTAGCTTGGATGGAAGTGGACAATGCATGGCATTGGAACATTCTATGGAGTGAGGCACATTTTTATGAGGCACTGTCAATACACACACCTATCGGTTTTGGGCTATGGAGAACCCTCATGCTATTGAGCAGATGCCATTGCATCCGGTGAAGGTCACAGTGTGGTGGCATTACCTTCATAATTGGTCCGTACTTTTTCAAAGAAAAATTGGTTTACCAAGGACACATTGATAGTTTGGCAACATTGAAGGACTGAATACTGCTTCACATGAGTCAAATAGCTTTAGATTTGCTGTGGTCTGCAGTAGAATCTACGATCCATAGAATACAGATTTTGGACAACGTATAGAACCATATGTGTCACTGACTAACAATAAAACTTATTGTCAGCTGTACGTTTTTGTTTTCTTTCCTATGTCTGATTAGTTCACCATAAAGCACCAGTTTCCCCCCTGGTGGTGCCATTTGGGATTAAAAACTTTTTTTCTGCGAAATTGTAATCCCATGGTCTGAATAGTATATACACAAAATTTGGTCGCTTTTGGCCCAACATTTTTTTGTCTATCGTGCTCCAAACACCTCCTGTTTAATTATGGCCACCCGGTACTTTACTTCTATGGCATTATGTTTCAAAATACAGTGCTATAGAATCCACTTACTTTTTTCAGTTGTTGTTCAATTAAGGATTCTATCTGCTTTATCCAACTAATACAAACTCTTTCCAGGTGTTCAATTATAGTGGGATTATTTGCTAATATTTCAGCATCACCTTCTGCAAAAATAAATAAATAACTAAATTATAAATAAATTAAAATAAAAATGCTTTAAAAGCTACTTTAATGTTTTTAAACACTGGACTTGAATTAAGGTTTTTCCTCAAATCTTGAAAATGACTATCTTGCAATAGTCTTTTTTTGATATTCTCCTGATTCTATTGAAAAGAAATAATCAAAAATTGGGAGATTGGAATTAAATATCCTAAGTAAGAATCCCAAAAGTAATAAAAATTGAATCAAATTACTAATGTAATTTTTCGTCATGCATTAAAAGGTTAAAAAACAGAATGTTTCAACCCAGCTTGAGGTTATTTTCAACTGTGAAATTGGGAGTAGTGAGATGGGCTTAAATAATTTTTTATAATGATATTGGATAGATCATTATTGATGGTGGGGGAATTGGCAATGTGCCAGGAAAAGAAATAAACATTAACAACCACATCACTTTATCTACAAATCACAAATTCATAAAGAAATTTTCAAAATAAAGATGTTGCTGCTGTTGCCACAAAGATACAATTATAAGATTGAATAAAAAGATGAAAATTTAAGATAAGAATGAAATTATTTTATAAAATGAGCTGCAGTAAAAAAAAGGGACTGGTTAGGAGGTCATCATCAATTCATATTCAGATTGTCAAGGAAAGAGTTTGAGATAGCAAATGAATTGTAATGGATTCATGGCATTATTTACCACATAGACTTAGATGGAAAGCTGTTAGGAAAACAGAAGCAGGCCAAATCAGACAGTAGTAGTAAGATGGCTGAATTTGAGTGCTTCTATGGGTCACAGACTGTGAAGCCAATTTCAAAATATAGAATGAGCTTCCCAAAGGTATAGCGAAAGAAGACTGAGGGAAATAACTTCAAATGGATGACTGTTATCTTTGATTTTTGATATCAAATGAATGACAAGAGGAACAGCATTGCTACTCCAACAGAGCTGTGATTTGCCGTTGCTGCAAATACTTATATATCTGCTTCCACTATGTACAGAAGGATTCACGAATCAAATCTTAAAGCTATGCAAACAACAGTCTGGTGTCCCTTACCCCGTCAGAGAAGGGAACTTTCCGACATGAACTTCATGTCATTTGGACTGAAAACCAATGGGGATCAGTATTATTCAGAGATCAAATCCAGATTTGCTTTGCAGAGTTTTTCAGGCATGCTCTGATTTGTAGATAATGAGGGTTGTACTATTATTCCCCTCATATCTTTGTAAAGGATACTTTTGGTGGAGTTAGTGTGATGGTTTGGGGTGGCATCTCCTTAGATGGATGCACAGATCTGTATGTGCTTCAAAGTGCAAACAGGAATACCTGACGATATTAAGGATGACATCCTAGACCATTATGTTTGCCCTTATGCAGGTACAGTATGCAATGCATTTCTCCTAATAGACTATATTGCATGTGCACACAAGCTAGGCTGGAAGATCATTATCTTCAAGAGGTGACTATTGTACATATCGATTGGCCAGTCAAGTCTTCCAACCTTAATACTATTGAGCACGAATGGGATGCTCTGTAGAGACATGTTGTTGCTTTCAACACCCCCTCCCCAAGACCTGTGGGGCCTTAGAAAAGCTTTAAATAAACAATGATCGCTGATATCTACTGATGTCCTAGACACCATTATCAACAGCATGTAACATCACTGTGTGGCCTCTGCTCTGCTCTCATATTGAGATAATTTGGCTATTTAATTTGGACACCTTATTTTTGGCATTGTTGGAGGAAATCAGTAATTTATGCAATATTTTTAGGTCATTAGATAATATACAATATGCTACAGGTTTTAACCAACTTTAATTCTATTTTTTCCTTAATGTGATGTTAGGCCTAGGGGAAACCCTATTGGTGTGTCTCAACTGGATGTCTGTCATCTTGGATTCAACTGAAAAATTTTAAATGAGAATGGGATCATGCGATACATCAAATTAGGCTCAATTTCATGAGAAATGCAATGGTGAAATTTTTTTCAACCTATCTTTAACCATTAAAAAGTTATGCAGGAATGAATCTAACCAATGGTCTGAGAAAACAACGTTGGAATGCCTCTAACACATGAGAAACGAATCCAGATCATCTTGATGTCTGTGGAGAGAAGTTCATGTGACATTGCAAACTAATTCAGATCTGCACAACTGATTGTTGACTGACGCCACATTCTTGTGATAATTGGCATGTGCTACAGTTTGGGACTTAACAAATCAAACAAGTACTGCTGTGGCTGTTTCTTCATCAGTGGCAGTTCTGGGACATCTAGACTGTGGCTTATCATCGACTGATCCTGTCTCTCAGAACTTTGTAGCAATTGTGCAACTGACACATGGTATGTCAGTAATTAAAATCATTTGCAATGTCACATGAACTTCTCTCCGTAGACATCAAGATGATCTGGATTCATTCCTCATGAGTTAGAGGCATTCCAATGTTGCTTTCTCACACCTGAAAGAGGACACATTGGTTAGATTTATTCCTGCAAATTTTTTTAATGGTTAAAGATAGGTTCAAAAAAATTTCACCACTGCATTTCTCATGACTTTCTAGCCTAATCTGATATGTTGCACAACAAATTTCCAAACAGAATAGTGCATCTTATTTTTCAAGTAACATTAAATTGTAAGCAAAAACCAAAAAGTAATAAGAAAATCAAAAATTTCTATTTTTTTTATATTCTTCTTAAAAACTAAATATAATAATAAAGTGCATAGTCTTCATTGCATGGCCCTTGTTTCCAAAAAAAAATCTGCTTATCTATTTTTCTATTTTGACACAGATCACATCACATCATTTCTCAGTTCTCAGATTTGTCACATGTTATATAAGGTATCCAAGAAGGAAAGGGCAAGGAAGTCATAGTATCAGTCATTCTAAGAAAAAAAGTTTATATGAACACATGTCCTATTCAGAACGGTTTCCAAGGCTTAGCTATCTGAATGTATAAAATTTTTGAGTTTGACATGTAATATTGTCCTTCCTTCCAGCTGTGATGTGCCACACTGAAAAATCTGACTTTCCAAGTGCATTGATGTTGACATGGAATTTTTGAAAATTCAAACATTTTACAAATTTGACACTTGAACAATAAATATTAGAAACCATCCATAATACTTCTTTCTTATCAATAATTATGCAATTTGATTTGTACATTTATAATTCAAATAGCTCAATCTTGGAAATCATTTGGAACAGGACACATGTTCATATTGTAGAATGACCTTCCAAAATATTAACCATTCCTACTGGGACAACCTGTATAATTGTATGTCTCTACAATCTACATTTACCACTGCATGCTTTGTTATACCAGGCACTGTGTTTATCACTTGGTTTATCTTTTCACCATTCCAGCCATGGTGGTGTCCTTGCCTCTGCTATTGGCATCATACTTCCTTTTCCATTTCTGATTGGACATAATCTACACACATGTTGCACTTTTGTCTTCTAACCAATCGCTCTTTTTAGCCTCTGCCTAACCAACTACTTTCATCATTTTTCCTTTCCTGCTTGGATTTAAGTTATTGTAAGTGATATCACTGTTTGTTGTCTTGATATTTTGCATCTCCTCTGTACTTTGTGACTACATTCTTACCTAGATTATTCGAGTTTGCGTAGTTTGCACATAGTTTGCACTCTGTTTGCATCACTTTCTTCTTTGATAGTATTGAAGTCTTTTGCATTTCCTGCTTTGACATTGTCAGCATTCTCAGGCATCCTTATCTCCTCTGCCAACATGATCCTATGCTATTTCCTTGTGCTCAGCACTTTCTAATCCCATTCCTGTTTATGTGTTGGCATTGCATATCACTTGGCTAAGAGTTCTCATTCTTCAAGCCTTCAACGAGACAGTATCTCTGTCATCTATCATACCTTGTCTCTTTTCATTTCACAAAATATTCACCATCATGATGTGTATCTTTGAATATCTGGTTCTTCTAACTCCCAGAAAATGCATCTTTTCCTCTTTAAGCTGCAATACATACTTTAGCTTTATCCTAGTGCTCCTCTACTGAGTTCCAATCCTTATATTTCTCCTGATGGTCACTTTGTTCTCCAATTGACCACTTGAGGATAAGCCGGACTTCGTAGTTACAAAATACCTCACCAGCCTACTGCTTGGCTTGTGGGATAAACAAAGCCATGTGCATCACTTTAATCTGTGAGGAATAGAGGGTGAACTAAAAGATTTGATTTCGATGAAATGATTGAAAGCCTTCCAAAATTTTCATATCGGAAGAAATACCAATAGCAGATTCCAAGCCAAGGCAGCTTTCTGCGACTGTAAAACAAGTTCTACAATTTCATAATATTACATAATATTTCATACTCATAAGTTAAACTGCACTATTTAAGATATGGATTGCCGCATTGTTTTGCAATTCAACAATATATATAACACTACAATAAATCAATATAACACTACAGTAAATCAGCGTCGTTCCTTATTTACTCTGTTGAATTTTGTCTTTCATTCCAAGGAAATGAATTGTAAAGTTTAAATTTTTAAGTCTTAACTATTATTTTTAT
>JAFIDM010009631.1:42950524-42967265 GCA_023159025.1 Thereuonema tuberculata | reverse complement strand
TTGTATGTGATTTTTTTTTTTTTCCTTTTCTCTCTTAATAGTATTCCTTAATTCTCGACAATGTAACTGTCGATTTTGTAATTAAATTTCTAAAAGTATAAATCTAAAAAAAAAAAAAAAAAATCTAGAAAATTATTTTTTTTTGATATACACTACAACTCTGTTTATCCGGACTAACTGGGACCAAAGGCAATCCGGAAAATCGAAAATCCGAATAATCTGGATAATTTGGGTAATAAGCAAAACAAATCCTTAAATAAGCAACTTATTGATCCTTAAATAAGTTTATTACAATAAAAAACTATGTCACTATGACACTTAGTAAAGCTTTCTTAAACTCAACAAAAAGCATTTTATTACCATAATTTATTGTACAATCTATGCAGGAACTGTTCATTTAATCAAAATAAAAAGTGAATGTTTGGCATACTTATAGTTATGTTCTTGTTATCATAGTTAAAATTATTATCTATGTGAACATTAAATAAAAAAAAAAAAAATTTCTTCAAATCTGATCCGGATTATCCGGAGATCCGGATCAAGGAGGGCCAGATAAACGAGGTTGTAATGTATTTATAACTTTGATTATCAAGCAGTTAATCAAACCTATCAAATTCAGAACATATTGGGTAAAAAAAAAAAAAAAATATACTAAATATTTCTAAAAAATTCGATAATTTAATTGCAAATAAATTTTTAATTGTTTATTTCAATAGAAATGAAAAACAAAAAATATCTAAGCGTTATTGCAAATTTAGCTTTGTAATTTGAGTTTGAATAAAACTGTCATTTTTTTATTGAAATGGCCATAATCATTATATTCTTAAAACAAAAATCAATTGCTGAAGTTCTTAAAATAATACAGCAGTAATTCAATAAAGCATTCCTTAAACAGAAAAAACTAACATACTATGGAATTAAAAAAAAAACAATCCTCAAGATCTGAACATTATAGTGTTCTTCAGAGTTTGAAATTATCTTTGCAAATACACTACCCTACACTAATGGACCAGACAGTGCGCGTTACTGGAAACATGTGAAAGTGTACCTGATTTAAGAGTGGGATGGGCCCCCATGTGCTGAAATTACATTAGCCACCCTGTGGGGCATGCTTTCCACAAGATTTTGATACAGAACTATGGGTCCATTCCTGCTTCGAAAACATGGCCAGTGCAGCTGTAGATGTCGGACGTGGTTCCCTGGCCCTCAAAATGCTCTAACTCGTCTCATAAATGTTTGATAGGATGTAGGTCGGGACTCTGAGCAGGCCATGGAAGCCGCTTTACAGCCATCTCTGTATACCACTGCTGGACAGAGGCTGAAACATGGCATGGAGCATTGTCATCCAAAAAGTAACAATCGTCATTTCCAAGCATTTGCCAGACAATAGGAACAACCCCATTATCCAAAATGTCCTTGTAGCCTTCGGAGTTCAAGATTCCCACAACAACATGCAATGGTCCCAGGCCATATCATGAGAAACACCCCTACAGCATGATTCCCCCACCGCCGAACTTCACAGTTGGAACGATGCACTTGGGTAAAAGACGTTCGCCTGACATTCGCCACACCCAAGCATGTCCATCCGACTAGAAGAGAGTGTAATGTGATGAGGCACGTTACACTCCGTAAAATTGTTTTCCACTGCTCTACAGTTCAGTTGAGAACTTTGCAAACAGCACTTGAGTCTGGCGGCTCTGTTGAATGGTGAGATGTGTGGTTGGTGTGCGGCAACACATCCGTGGATTTTAAGGACCTTCAATTCCTTCCGGAACATATTGTGATGAACTGTAACCCCTGATGCCTGTTGAAACTCACTGTTTATGATTCGAAGAGGTTTTCAGGACGCGTCAATCACGTTCGGTCAGTTTCCGGGAACGATAATGTGTGCAGTTCGTGCCCCAATGCCCGTATGCTTCCACTTCTTGACGACATCACCAACAGTTGAACGTGGCTGTGATAATTTTGCCAAACTTGCACAAATAGACATGGCAGCAATGTGACAGCCAACTATAATGCCTCTTTCAAAGTCACTAAGTTCCCTGCTCGTATTCTTCGCACTATTCGACACTCCTACGGACGTTTCCGTAGCAACTATCTGAATGGACTTTGCCTGATCACGTGCGCACATGCACTTTGACGATCTCGTCTGATTTATGTAAATATGCTGGTGTCCGGTCCATTACTGTAGGATAGTGTATATATAAATTATGGACTGCTTTCTTATCTAACTAAGTTTACACTCCTTGGTGACTTCATTTTCTTCAGTACTTCATTTTCTTCAGTAAAATGAAGGAAAAAAACCACTTGGCACAGCTTTATTCTTCAAAAATTTCCTATTTCAGAATTATCACGCAATAATTAAATGGTACAAAATGTTTTGAACAAACTCGCAAGACTACAAAATAGGCAATTTTCGAATATCCCGCCAAATCTTTATTTCACACATTGTCTGAATTGTGAATTATCCTTTTTGATCCAATATAAGAGATTCAATCAGAAAATAAGTTTACAACTGCTAGAAATAAAATTTATGAGTTTTCCATAAAGTCAGAGGTTGTTGAAATAGCTGATAAGAGGGTTGTACTGCTCAGTGCAGCGTTGACTTTCTTGTGTGTCATTGGAGGTATCTGCTGTCATTTTAATTCAGCAATCAGCTTGGATAATTGTTCTCCTATTGAAACCTTAAAGAAATTGCCCAACAACATCAGGAAGAAGCATCCTGGTCTTCTGAGCAATGGTGTGATCCTCTTTTATGACAATGCCCGACCACATGCTACATGGAACACTCAGAACTTATTGCATGGTTTCCACTGGAAAATTTTGGGATATCGACCATACAGTTCAGATTTGGCTTCCAATGATTTTCATCTGTTCCCTGCCATAAAGAGTCTCTTTCCCAGTCTCTGTTTGACCATCTCTCCCTCTCCTAGAAGCTTTTTGGCTTCTCTATTGGCCACTCCTAAATTCTTCTATGTTTTTATCAGTAAATGTTCTGTAGTTCACTTACATACTAATTCACTTTCTAATATCACTTTCTAATTCTTTGGTGCACTGGCTTAATGTGCATTATCAAAAATTATATAGAGATGTAACAAGAAGAATGATTTTTACAGAGAATAAAGATACAATATGTAAATGCATTTTCTTTTACATCTCTTTTAGAATTTGTTCTTTGCCAAGTTTGACTCAATTGTGATTATAATACTTTAATATGCAATATAGTAATTTTTATTATTAAAATAATAGATAAGGATTCTATTTGTGAGAATTTCCTTCACCTTGCCCCTTCACTATCCATGTTTTCTAATGAGATTGGGTATTTGAGAATATAAATAATATTATTATTAATAATGTCAACATTGTATTGTGGTGGAAATGGGGAGCTTATGACAACACCAATGCTATTACTTTAATAGGTTATCTTATAAAATATTGTTTGTTTGTTTTCTTCTTTTTTGTGGAGCTCTCATTTATGTAGATTCACTTGACATAGAATAGAAACCTTATTGAAACCTTAATTTTATTAATAGCAATTTCTGCATTGTAAATATTTTAAATTTATTAAATAAAATATTTGTAAGCCCTTAAGTCATTCTTGTTAATAATCAAGGTTAGTTACAGTCATTCTTAAAGAAGGAATAAAATGGATTTAATTGATTGCTAAGCTTATAACAATACTGTCAATCATGTCAACATTTGAAAAGAAAAAAATACTCCTAACAGTCAATACATTCAAATACAGCAACAATAAAAAATAATTAAAGTTAAATAAATAAGTAAAATAACTAACGTTTTATAATTTGTATTAAATTATGCCTTACCTAATGAAATATTTGGAATTTCTAAATTTACATCACCCTGAATATACTGCAGGGTTCTACTAATGCCAGAAGAAAATTTCATCATATTCATCAATAAATCATCTTGTCCAGAGCTTTTACGAATTTGAGATGCCTGTTTGTAGTAAATAGATAAATTAGAAATAACTTCTCATTAAAAATATGTTTCCATACTACAAGTAAGGTCATTCTAGAATAGACATTGTTCTGTTTATCTCAAATGATCAGGGGTGCTTGTCTTGAAAATGAAACAGGTAGCACCTGCTGCAATTGATATGATGATTTGGTCATCACTGTAATCTGCATAAGAAAAAATATCCCAAAAAAGTGGCTATCCGTATTAATAATGTTTCCATGATATCTGCTTGAGATAAAAACAGCAGCAAAACATGCCAGTTATACGCTTACAGCCAGTATGTTTGTGAAACAAGTAATTGATAATGATAGCATACTAATCATAGGAGATACAATGATGACATCTCATCCAACCATATTGACAGATGGTCAAAGTTGATTAAGGTCTTCTGTTGGAATATATTAAGTTACATGTCCAATTGTTGTATTACACTGCTTATGATACAAAACATAGCTGAGAAGAAAAGTAGACTGTCACAGAGATCTAATGCCATCAGACAAACAGCACAGCAAATCAGTAAATACATCATTGTTAGGTGTTTCATCAAATGATAACATGTATACTCTGTGGTAAGCTTAATTCAGGAGGAAGGATGTTACTTGCATGAATTTCAACAAAATAGATTTCTAACTCCAAACAAACATAAATGGAAAATAAAGTTGAAGAAATCAGCATGTCCAACTAAATTTCACAGTTCTCTCAAACTGTCTGCTAAGCTCCACAGATCTAAAACAGTTATCTCAAACAATTTTATTCCAAGAACATGTTTGAGAAACTCAAATGTATCAGGGGTTGCAACTATGTACAACAAGATTAGCTAACCATGTAACAACTGAATTATCAAATTTAGTAATAATTGCTTATTTTAGTAAATTAATATTTTTATTAATTTCAATGGAATGCAATTTTTTCCATTTATTAGATCTTTGACCGATAATAATAAGTTCAATACCAATTTTTTATTTTTTTTTTATTCCCCAAGACTTTACTTTGCATTTCCTGTCAAATCTTATACAATTTTCTGAGTTGAAATATGAAACAAAATATTTTTTTTAATTAGAAATATATGATTGGCCAAAAAACATTTAAATCATAAAATGTATGGAAGGCCTTATATAGTTCATTCATTGCAAGTTTAATACTACTGATCTAAAATGACACTGAGAATTTCTATCTAGGAGGATTTTTAGATCTGCTGATATAGCAGTAGTAATATTGCTGAAGAGTGGAAAACCTTCTGGATTGGTTAAACTCCACTGTGCCTAGCTGATCGGAGAGGGCAAGACTCCACGCGATTGGCTCCCTCTTCCAATGGCAGACATTGAAGAGGGACCTCCAATCTCGTGTGACACGTTGCTGGGAATCCGGCCTTCAGGCCTTTTATTACTTTGACCCCTTTTCAGTATTCACCGATTCTGTATATATATATATATATTTGTAAATAAACTGTAAATAAATGTGTGTACTTATGTCGAAATGTTCCTAATCAACTCCGCTCTATTCGACCATATATCAATATGGCATGTTGAAAATAATTGAATTTTAGTAGGAAAATATGCACTAATGGCCACTTTACTTGTTCTCAAAAACTTACCTCAAACTTGAAAACTTGCCACTTGCCAGTTGCAGCTTGGGGAAAATGCTATCGCTTTACATGTGCAAGCAGCAAATCGCGTGTTGCTCTCGTTGAGTTTGCAATTAATTTGCAGCTTAGTTCTGCAATTAATTCTCAACTTATTTCACAGCAGAGATAAAGAAAAAAGAAGAAAAAAGATCCTGGAGGAAGAGAATGTGGTGAATGAAGCCATGGATTGAAACCACGAACAAAGAATATTCAGATTTCAGCATGAAGTTAACACTGTAATAGTTTCTAAATAAATTTTTCTTGTCACCAAAAATGCTGGTGTAGACTGGTTTCTAATAACTGCCTGCATTTAGAGATTGTTGTATTTAGAGCAAGTGGGAGATTTTCGAGCCACCTGCTGGTTTGAGGCAAGTTTTAGAATACAAAAGCAGCCATAAGAATATATGCTCTCTGATTTACTTTATACTATTTTATTTTTATCAATTAATCCATTTAAAAATAGAAAGAAAAAAAACACATTACTTTTTTAACCTAAGTTACCTTTACAATCAATTATATTAATTTACTACATTAAAAAAAAATCTCATTTATTTTTAATAGTCAAGTTTAATGGTATCATTTGTAAATCATGAAACATAAAATGTCATTAGTAAAGAAGGCATTACAACTACAAAGACAGATTAACAGAAAGAACTGAAACTGTTAGTTCTCAATTACGCTCATGCACATGTTTTTTATCTATAAAGTAAAGTTTCTATATTGTGGATAACTACTTCATTGCATTGCTAAAAAGTTATAGAAACTAAAGTGACTGACATAGGTAAACTTTCAAAGTTATTTTATTAAATGTACCTGTTAAAAATGGCATTGTTCATAACTTTGAAAAACTAAACTTCAGACTCAATCTGAAGAATGAATGAATTCAGATCTTTAATTCATGAAGGAGCAGCAAAGTTCATAGACTGTTGCCAATAGCATCACAGTTATAGTCATTGTTAAGGAGAATAGTAGTCAATGTTGTAATCATTTCTATTATTCACTGAAGTGGATGCTACATGCAACATTTATAGCAGTGGTTATAAGATTTTAGTGAAATGAACGAGGATTTTTTCCATTTGAGTAGGATCCAACTTGACTTAACTGCATGGTCTCAAATAACAAATCATGGATGAAGAGTTGTGAAATTTTCAAAATTATGTTAAAATGATCCATTGTGATATACTTTTTTTTCTTTACCGTAGGAATTGCAGGTTATTTGATGTACTTTGATAATTCACAGAGAAAAGAATGGTTATTGAATAGGGTTCTCCAGCTGATCCAATCATTGAGGAATTCTTTATATGAAGAGCCCTTCCTATAATAAGGGCCAATGATAAGGGGATCTTTACACTGAACAGTATTTTAAATAAGAGAGTGCTGGGGAAATGCACATACTTACATGATGATGATGAAATTTAGTGCACCCCCACCAACCCTCTACAATCTTCCTCATAATTTCTACTGGAAACGTAATCAAATCACTTGATAAAAATATCCTAAGAATCAAATGTCTCAACATCATCAAAAGCCACAAATCCCAATGTCATTCACTTCCACACACAAATACATGCAAAGCTGTTTCCAACTTAACCTAAAATAAAAACAAAATCATAAATAAATTAAAAACTTACCACTGATTTGACTTCACCTGCCCCTTTTGGTTTGCTTACTCTTCGTTGACCTTTCCCAAAAAGTGATGAAAACATCTAATTAAAAAAAAAGAGAGAGAAAAAATAAAGTTAGTGTTATGATAAACAATATAATTTTTGGATTACTATTCTATAACTAAATTACTATTCAATCCATTTAACAGGCCACAAATCAGAAAAATTTTGAATCTCTCACATTTTTATGTTTCCTAATAGTATAATCAAAGAAAGACAAAATCTTGAAGACCCTATCAATAAGAAAAGTATAAAAGAGACAAAGACTTTCAACAGCATGGTTAAATTTAACTTAGTGAATTTAATGTTTGAGCTAATGTCTGATTTAGCGTAAGGCTATAAGTAGTCTCAGTAAACTATTCTGTATAAAATGCAAACTAAAGACTTGGAAGAAATAAAGACAGTTAGACCATCAAGTTCTGCTAGGAGTCAGCCTCCAAACTGAAAATGATCTTGAAGAGCAGTAGTTAAAGAAAACTATGTAAACTCACAAAGTTTCTAAGATTCGTATCTTAAAGGAATGGGATTATTGTACCCTTCACAACGAATTTCAATGGTCTCTAAGAGGATGTGGTTAGCATAGTACTAATTAAGATTCTTTGAGATTCTTAATATCAGTAATACACTTATAGCATCAATGTAACATTAGTAAATTTCATTGGATAAATCCTCTGTCAGCCTAAGAATCAATTAATTGTAAAAATATCAAAGCCAGTTAAACAATTTCTGGACCTGTAGATATGCCTGATATATATATATTGGAAGCTAATAGAGTACAAGTCAGCACCAGCACAGGCTCTACAGTATGTAAAGGCAGTGCTAGCACAACAGGTAATAACTAGAATGATAATCAAATACTTTTTGAAATATTTAAAAGCTTAGCAGAAAAGTCTCTACTGCTTGATTAATAGGAGTTTTGAAAATGGTAGAAAAATAGAAGAAATTGTATGATAGCATTAGGCCAAGTCATAACACACAAAAACATGGGAATGATATAAACCAAGTTTTATTAAAAATCTGAACAAAAAAAAAAGTTGAATAGTTAACGTAAAAAAAAAAAAAAAAAAAAAAAAGCTGAAGACAAAGGTTTTTCTAAATCTGATCTTTGACTCCTCCTACTGGATAAACAGCACATTTCTGTACAAACTCCAACTGCCTATCATTTTCTATATCCTCAATTTATCTTATTATAAATTTTAGTATTTTATTTCATTAAATCTTCAAAATTACCCCCAAAAAAGAAAAAGAAATAAGAAGTGCATTACATAGTCCAAATTAATGGAAAGAATGGCAAGCTTTTGATACCAATTCAAAGCAAAAATTATCAAGAATAAAAACTCTATAGAGTACTGTTTAAGCTCTGATATGAAGCTTTAACATCATAATGTTATCATTATACAACATTAAGAATAAATATTTTTATGACCAGATACTGTTTGTATATCCCTTAGAAACAGTTTTTGGATTTGTTCGTGGCCAGTCAGTGAGCCAGAGATCAATGATCTATACTCGTCTCTGTTTAGATTGGTATATCAAACTCTGAGCTAAGGTACAACAATCACGACATAGAAGATGTAGATTGTTTCGCATCACAAGGGTCTCATCTAACTTCTTATTTATCACATAAAAGATATGTTTCAAATCAATACAAGAAATGAGACATGATGAAATAGTAATTGTAGCAAATAATCTTGAGGATCATTCAGAAGCACCTTCTTATCGAGGAGAGATTTAAAATGCGTCAAAATAAGAGCAACTACACTTATAGCTCCATATAAAATCCAAAGAAAAGAAGTCAGAACTGGTAATAGTAGTTGCTGGAATAAACAAGAGCCATTTAAAGGTTAATGAAGATAGATCATCAAACAATTGCATGGCTTACTGTAGAGTGATCCATGTATCTCTCTATAATTAAGGATCTGAGGAGCATTATCATAGTTCTTGTATGTGTCTCCATGTCCTTTCTTGAAATCCTTCTTAACACTATTATGTCAACAAATGTTGTTTCCACAGCAACTCTTAAACAAATAGTTACCTACTTAACTACCGAGCTCTAATTCGATCCACTCCTTGTTATGTTCTAGGGAGATACAACAGACCTCATCAGACCATTCTTTTTTGAAAGATATATTAATGAGGCATCATATCTCAATCTGCTTCAGGAGGGACTGACCTTTGATTGAGAGAATAGGAAATTGTGGTTTCCACAAAAAATGGTAAGCCTGAACATTTAGCATTAAGTAGGGTCTGTAATTCTTAATTTGTTCTGTAGTGAGCTGCAAAGACCTTTTATTTGATGATTCAGGTAGCTGGAAGATACAAACAAATCTGGGTTATTGTTGTGTTGGAGTTAATAGAAAGAGTGCCACTGATGTGGGAGACTCATGACTAATCCACCATCTTAAAAAAACAAAAACATGGTGGGGGGGGGGGGGGATAAAATGTGTGGGTGCACTTTGCTTTGAAACCAAAGTTGATCTGCAATTCTCTTTTCTCTCAGTCAATTTATTAGCTCTCTGTAAGTGAACTGAGACGTGCTCTGTTCAAAATGGTACAATGCAGCATGGGCATATATAGAGGGGTGGCTGAAGAGGACCTGCTCCTCCCCCATCTCAAAGTGTATAGAATAGCCCTATTTTCTTACTTTTTTTTTTTTTTGCTTGATAGCAAGTTGAAGAGATGTTGCCCACCCCACCCCCAAAAACGATGTTTTTTTTATGTTGTTGCTGGTCATTTCCCTAACTTGGCTTCCCATTAAAATCCTATATATACCCCTGCAACGAAGTGCAAAATCTTCTACAATATAACGAGTGGATTGTATTCGGGCTGAAATGTGAAATGTGGATTTCTTCACATTGCTGCTGTGAAAGCCAGGGATCGGAAGTAATGCATTACTAGTAGCAGTTACTGTTTTTCTAGTCAAGGTCAATAATATCATTAGTTAAAGTGTCCCACAACAGGCCTAAGTGGTCCTTGGGGTTGCAGGAGTTAAGGCTCCTGGCATTCCATGACCAACTAAGTTGAGGTCGGGTGGTCCGACGTCTGCCTGCCAGCCTTTAATCCCTTGGGAACAAATTCTGCAACCTATTCTACAAAGGGCTGGGTAAACCCTAGGACCCATTTGGAGGAGAAAGAAGTGTGGAAAAATCCCCGGCCTCCACTGAGGCTGGGATCCAACCCACTACCTCCAACCCGCAGCCATGCACCCTTACTCACTCGGCTACTGGGCCAACTAATAACATCATTACCATTGGGAATAAAGAACTTAACTGTAGTACACTTATATTTGTGAGTAAAGTAGTAATATAAGCATGTTACTTCTCAGTTACTTTCATCAAATCTTCAAGAATGATTTTACTAAAGATTTGCTTATTTTTCATCACTGTACAGTGAAAGCATTAATAAAAATTTTCATCAGTTGCTAATACATTAGAAATATTGGTGTTTCCAATGAATCAAGCATAGGAAGGATTGTAGGGAAAAAAATGGGATATCTATGAAATAAAAACTCAAAACCAAATGTACTATTTCACTTGACAGATTTATGCCTGACCTGAATGACATAAATTTTAGAAATGCTAAATTAAGAAATAAATAAGTTTATTTAATAAATGCAATTTTGTGTTCAAAAGCTATATCCTAATTTAGTTACTTTACATTGAGAATTTAAAGGAATCTTCCTATAGGCACTGTTTATTTTTTTTTTAATTAAAAAAAATACAGTGTGGCATGGAGTCAAATAATAATCTAATTTTGTCTTGTGGTAGATTCTGCCAGACGTTCTACAATTGTTGGGCTAGTTTAGTCACATTCCGTGATGGATGCAACTGTCTTCCCAACATATCCCAGACATGTTCAATTGGAGAGAGGATCTGGCTTGCCATCAGAGGGTATCAGAGGAGGCATAGTTGAGAAAGTATTCCCAAGTGAGGTCTGGCATTATCATGCTAGTAAATAGCCCCTGGAAGGCGTGACAGCATAGGCAATACAAGGCTCAGAATGTTTTCAATGTATACATGTGCTGTCAAAGTATCTTGTAGGAAAACTATGAAAGATATGCTGTCATAGGACATGTCTCTCAAGACTAACCCCAGGTGTGACGGCCATGTGCCACTCAACCACTGCAGCCAGATTGGAGCAATGACCACACCTTCTCAATATACATATATGGTGATCATCTGTACCAAGTGAGAAATAAATTCATCACTGAATACAACACGACTCCAAACGAAACCATTGCAAATTCCTAGACTTCACATCATTCCAGATGCTATCTGTATTGGGTGGTTAATGGTAAATATCTTCAGGGATGTCAAGAATGAAGTCATTGCTGAATGGTGTCCCTTGATACATGATGCACAGAGAAAGTGATGTGACTTTGGATAGGGGACAGAAATGCCATTGGTGTTATGGTTGTGCTCATGATTGTACGATCCCCTTGAGCATGTGTTTCCCTAGGACATCTAGGTCTTTTGTGGCAGTCATGTATGTCCTCATGGACCCACGATTGCCAACACTGTCTGATTGTAGCATTGCTCCAACTAAGATGGCCACTGATATGTCTTATGATCACTGACACTCGGCTTATCTTAATCCTAGGATGTAAACAATTTCAAACTCATTCAGTTGCTGGTACTGCCAATAGGTGCATCAGAAGAGACATCTTCATAGACTACTTAAGGTAATGAAACTGTCAGATTTGCTCATCTGTCTGAATGCCATTCCTTACATTGGTCCCAGTGTGCCCTTCTCATGCTTTCTGGAAAAATCTGATGCATTCATTGGTGATGAAATTTTAATCATTAGCATACCTTGCAGAGAGGCATTTACACACTAGTTTCACTCTATTTTTTAGGGATGCATCATTTTTTTTTATTTGCAACAGTGTATTTAAAATACAGTATTGAAAATAAGAATTATTACTGCATTTTACAGATGTTTTACAATAAAAAGTAAATACTAAATATTGTTGTGGTATTACGTAATTTTAATCTTATATCTACACTATGATTATGAAATACAGGAAGACCTCATTTTGCATTTCCTCTATTTTTGAATTTTCAAATTAACAGACATTTCAAAATCAACAGCAAGCAAATCAAGAGTATACAAACAAAATAAAATCATAAACACAGTGCACCGGCAGCATTTACAATTGTCATTTTGTTTTTATACTCTGTAGCAGTGGGGTGGAGATTACAAAATAACTTGCTTATGTTTTGGTCCACTGTGAACCACATTGTAAGGTTGCTAACAACAGGGAAAGTTTAACTAATAATTATTACTAATAATTGACTAATATTGGAATTAAACAATAAATTAAAAATGTCATTTAAAGAGCTGAGTCAACATCTTCAAAACTTAAAAAAAAGCAGAAAATAACTTACCATTAAGGAAGAAAAAATGATTTTTGGTGCAAGAAAGGCAAAAGTCTGCAGCTCAGCAAAATTAAGAATGGCTGGCTGTTAGGGGCCACAACAGTGCAGCTTGGTGAGATTGGACTCCAATCATCTATTGAATATATAGGGTGTTTTGGAAATGGTAGATAAAGCTAAGCAATATGGGTTCCAAAGGTCATTTTGAGTCGAAAATGTTCTATGACATTTTGTTGTATGGGCCATAGTTTTAAAGTTAGGAAATGAAGGAAATGCTCTGGGAATGGTCCCCAATCAAAGAAAGCTCAGTTCACATTAGGAAATGTAAGTAAATAAGGCATTTTCTTTAATTATCATACCTTTTTCAGTCATGACATTTGTTATCCTGATTGCTTTTTGTAATATACCTTTACCGTATTTACTTACACTTCCTAGTGAACTGAGCTTTCTCTGATTAGGGATCATTTCCAAAGCATTCATTTCCTAACTCTAAAACTACAGCCCGTACAACAAAATGTCGTAAAACATTTTCAACTCAAAATGACCTTAGGAACCCATATCTCTTCGCTTTGTCTACCATTTCCAAACACTCTGTATAAATGACAAAACATTTATCTAAATGCCACATGGGGAAGACTATCACTGATTGACAGTCCATATGAAAAATGTTTGACATGCACTGTATACAGAAGCACATTGGTCAGATCCGTCAATTGGTTCGAAGATCATCTCCAAGCATTTTGTTTTGTTATTTGATGACAAATTACCCTGACTTGAATCCTATCAAATATTTGTGGGGATCTGAATGCATCACTGGCCTGATTATATCAGTGCATCAATTCATCACTGAAATCCAGGATACCTTTCTCTCCAAACAATACAGAATACACGTGGATACCTTTTGCGCTAGAGTGAAGTTGATATCATGCTATAATCTGTTATCATGATGAAAGGCAGTCCAACACACTACTAAAGTGGTTGTTATACTGCCATGGCCCATGAATATATAATAGTAATTGGAATTTCTACTGTAAATAATTTTAACTAAAACTTTTTGCATGATAAAAGAAACAATAAGATAATTCCTTAATTTTTTTCTTAAGAATTGAAGTTTGTGTTTGTTTTGTTTTTTTGTACTTGATAAGGATTATTAATCTCGTACTTCTGCATAAGTGACAGAAGTAGATAGTGGAAACAAATTTTTGAGAAAAGACAGGGACGAAGTTTAAACTAGTTCTTATCTAATGGTAGCATACCAAAGACTGAAGAAAAAAGGAAAAAGGTACAATATAAGCACACACCCTCAACTGTAATAGAGGTTTGAGGTTTAGTGTCAACTTACTAATAAGAATTATATTATTACACAGTAATTAATAGCATCTGGAATCATATTCTGGTGCTTAGGAACAGAAAATGGTAGTTCTCCGAAATGTGACCAAGCCTGAATACAATGGGAATTTCCATTTGTAGCAGGGAATTGGAAATCTCATATAAGTTATCTCACAGCAACAGTGAGCTTACATCTCAAATATTTCCACAACTTATACAGGTATTGAGTAATAAGATAACTATGTATGTGTGTGTGTGTGTATATATATATATAAATTTAACAATAGCAAAAAGATTAGATTGATATTGAATTAATATTAATATTCACAGATATTTTTTCAGAAACAGCAGTAGCAAGCAACAATTGCTGTGACTGCATTACAGCAGTGCAAACTAACTGATAGAACTATGAACTAACAGGATCTGATAGACTCATCATACAGGGTGATTCACGAAGATATGCAGAAACTTCGGGAGCTCATTCTACATGTCAAAGTAAAGAAACAAAGTTATATAAACATAGGTCTGGAAATGCTTCGGTAGCGAGTTATGGCTAGCGAAAGATTTCGCCCATAATTTAGTACCCTGGGTGAAATGAAGACTTGCTGGACATCTGGGAAGATAAATTAAGGGGCAAAATCAGTAGTTTATGGTTGTTGACCTGAAAAATCGAATGAAACATGTCGCAGAACTGTATCTCCCTTTGTTTGTAAGCATATCCCTCGTGGAACCTACAAAAGAGAGATCGAGAAACAATGTTTTTCCGTTTGAAGTACAATAACATTGGTAAATTAGGTTAGACACACAGAAGTTTACAACAACATTCGTAGAACATTTAATTCTGAAGAAAACGGTGCAAATACAGTATACAGAAAGTGAATAGATGGTTGATTAAATGAACGTTTCGTCAGAACAAAACAACACATGTTTTCATTTGGCCGACAATAACTTTGTTAATTTCCCAATAAACAGAGTAAATGTTTATTAAAACTTTACATTTTACAATTATAATTTTAAAAATAAAAATGAACATGTATGTCGTAAAGTACAAAAATTATTTCATTGAAATACTGTACGACAATGTAATTTTATTTAAATCCACAGAATAATGTTGTGCAAGAAATTGTTATTTCATAAGTTGGCAACACAATAACAGCTGTTCAACAATAATGTGAATTACATTGTTTTGATTTATTGTGAGAGCTAACAACTGTGTTGTAAAGTATCTTCACTACATTATGAGCGAACTCTTTCGCTAGCCTTAACTCGCTAACGAAGCATTTCTGGACCTATGTTTATATAACTTTGTTTCTTTACTTTGACATGTAGAATGAGCTCGAAGTTTCTGCATATCTTCGTGAATCACCCTGTATAAAGGAGCGTTCATCATACAAGATAACAAGATTCTGATAAAAGATCTGAGAGGAGGAAATATAGGGGTCAGTGAAACTGACTTAGGCAACAGTTTTCTCAAGTTGGAATACAGAGGATAATTTTTAAAAGTAAAAAACATCAACTTTACTTAAATGAAAATGGTATCTGGTAATCTTTTTATTTTTACTTTCTTAAAAAAAACTTTACATTTTCTAAATTCAACCCTTCTCTATCTTTAATCTTAAAATAAATATTAGACAAAATATATTATAAATAGAACATTAGTTAAGACACTTCACAGAAAGTTTAAGATTACAATTACCTCATTAAAAACTTGCTGCAAAAATAATAGCCGATGCATATTAGAGTAAGTTATGTCGATATGTTCCAACATTAGTTTCTGTGCTGCTTCTCTTGTGTGCACTTCAGGGACAGGAAAATGGTTAATTCTAATTAAAAAAAGCATGTCAATGTCGTCATCTCCTATTGGAATGTAAGTGTCGCTCAGATGTATTACATGGCGCATTACTTTCACAATCATCCATTTCTAATGAAAGAAAAAAAAAATTAAGTTAAAATTTAAGATATTTTTGTTATCAAATTTAACAATAACAAAAAGATTAGAATTGGTATTGGGTTAATATTAAGAGTAGTATATTAATATCTGAAAAATGACAAGGACATACTATCTCAATAATCTTCTACATTTTTTTTTTTTTTTTATAAAACAGCTTATACTTGGGAGAGGGGAAAGAGACAAAAAAAGCCACTTCACTAGCCTCTATGTTTAATCCTAACTAAGAAAAATAATTATTAAAAAACATATTTAATAAAGTAGATTACTATTGGAAAGATTACTTCCTATCAGCTAGTGTGATACAGTTCAATACATTGTAAACTAGCTGAAATATCCATTCTTCGTATGGGTTACAAAAAAAAAAAAAAAAAGATGCTCTGATGTAGATGATAAAAAATTGAAATTCAGAGATCATTTTGAAACTTTCCCACCCCTTTCTCCCAATCTCCCCACCCCTATCACCTCAAGCGGTTTTAGAGATATGCATACCCTTCAAGAAAGGTTTACTTTTCAATTTTGACAAAGAACAAGCATGTCAAATTTCGTGTTTCCAACTTCAGCACTTTTTTGAAATTAATATCGAGATTGGAGAATATAAGACTTCCCACCCCTTTCTGCCTTCTCCACATCCCTATCACGTCAACATTTCCCAGTTCGTAAATAGCCACGTGATCATTAAAAATCTATATCTGATCTGAAAACCCTGTAGGCATATCTTTCAACAATATTTGACCCCCCACCCCTTAACACCCTTCAAGGCTCGATATCGAAAAAGCATCTTTTCAATTTTGACACAAAACACTTATGACAACTTTCGTGC
>JAFIDM010009631.1:42939842-42950424 GCA_023159025.1 Thereuonema tuberculata | reverse complement strand
CCCCCCGTTTACACCTATTAGGATTCAAATATCGAAAATTAAATCTAATATGTATCATTTCGATTTTGACAAAGAACAGGAGAGAATGCGGAAGAGAATTATGCACAAAAATATTTTAGTTCTATTTTTTTGTCACCAGGTTACTATGTGGCGATAATAGGCACAACAATATTTTACTTCTAATTGTTGCACAATATTTTTTTAATTCCAGTAGGATAATTTGCATATATATATATATATATATATATATATAAAACAGTTTTAATTAAATACATGAAACTTAAAAGCAATACATCTGGTGTTTATCAAAGGGAGATTTATTATATATTTTATTAAATTATTTATATTATATGAACTGAATCCAGTATTTTACACAATGCCCAGGCTCTAAAAATTGTACTCTAAAAATCCCAAAATATGAAATTTTTGATAATTTATATATTGTATAGAAAATATATAAAATACCAGGCAATGTGTAGGTATGAACTTAGTCCATACCCAAATACTGCCAAATAATGATGGAGTGATGACACCATAAACTGTAGAATTGAAAACAAGCTTTTTAGAAGTATTCAACATAAACACACAATAAATGGAAGCAAATTTTCCTCTTTATTTTTCTAAAGAAATAATTCGAAATGCTTAATTGGACTGTAAAAAGAGTGGTGTATTTCAAACTGTGTGTTTGACTAGCAACTGTATGAATTATGTAGAATTTTATGTACTGCATCTGAATCTTAGATATACATACACTAAAATACACTTTTTGACAAAAAAAAAATCGAAGCACCACGAAGGAAGCTTTCAATTTGAATGAAACTTTGTAGGTACAATTTTGATGAAGAGAATTGGAATTGATTCGAATTTCACAGAGAAAAAACGCAAATTTTTATTGAACAATAGCAGCATCATTGTTGTACTATGTTGAGCCACTTCTGGCTGACATGCATCTGATACACAACATGGCATGGAGTGAAACAAAGTCCTGTCGTTATCTTGCAGCAGATCACACCAAGCTTGCTGCACCTCCTGCTCCACATTCTGGATGTTTTATTGTTCGATGCAGTTGACATCCTAGCATGTTCCAGGCATGCTCAATGTTGATAAATCTGGGGTGCTGACTGGCCAGGAAAGGGTATTAATTGCTGGGAAATGTGTGCATTATACTGTTGGAAAATTGCTCCAGGCAGGGGTGAATGAAGGATAAAACACTGATCTCCTGCAGTTATTGCTGTGAATTTTAAGTTCCTCAAATCACTATGAAAGGGGATATAAAATCATAAGAAATGGCTCTCCACATCATTACATCAGAAGTAATGGCTGTGTGCTTCTCACTGATATTGCCAGAATTTAGTGCTGTCATGCCCAAGAGACAAGATCTGTTCCCAAATAGTTTCTTTCCGTGTTAAGTGATAAGTCCCCTTCTGCCTTACAGCAAATGACCATCGCATCCGCATAAAGAAGAGGAGTGGTCAGTGCTTAATTCCTGGCAGTATTGACAACAGGCACACAGCCATTACTTCTGTTGTAATGATGTGGGAAGCAATTTATTATGACAGCAGATCCCCCTCATAGATATTCTAGGAATTTTAAATGCAGAATAATACATTTAGGAGATCCTAAATCAGTCGTTTTGCCCTTCGTGTCACACCCGCCTGGAGCAATTTTCCAACTGGATAATGCACATCCTCACACTGAAAAGGTTTCCCAGCAATGCCTCCAACCAATCAATACCCTTCCTTGGCCAGTCAGCTCCCCAGATTTATCCTACCTACAACATCGAATGTAACTGGAACATGCTAGGATGTAGGGATGGACGGGATTGGATTTTTAGATCGAGACGGGACGGGACGGGATTTTTTTTTCCCTCCCAAAAATCGGGACGGGATCGGGACGGGATTGCCCTTCCTTCAGTACATGGGAAATAGTTGTTTGGGTTTTGAAACTTGATATGGATGACAATAATAATAACAAACAAAAACATTTTATACTTTTTATTGCAAAACTTTTTACCATGTATCTTCATCTTTACCATGTCGATCGCTAACGTCATGACGAAAACACTTTGTTGTTGATGTAATATTGGGAGGTAGAAGGAAAATAAATAGTCCAGCGTATTTCTCAATGATTTATTGTAGTCTTCAGTTGCCAGGATTAATAATCCCAGCATTATTAAGCCTTTTGTTGAATTTAAATAAATCGCAAAATCCCGTCCCGAAGAAATCCCGAAGTAAAGCAAATCCCGCCCGATAAACGGGATTATAATTTTCCCGAAAATTTCCCGAAATATTGGGTCCCGTCCATCCCTACTAGGATGTCAACTACAGCAATCATCATACATCCAGTATTTGGAGCAGCAGTCAGCAAGCTTGCCATGATCTGTCACAAGACAAGATCAGGACTGTGTTTCACTCCATACCATGCAGTATATCAGCAAGCATTGCAGCCAGAAGTGTCTCAACATAGCACTGATACTGCAGCAATGATGCTGATATTATTTAATAAAAAATTGTGTTTTCACTGTGAAATTTGAATCAATTCCAATTCCCTTCATCCAAATGGCACCTACAAAGTTTCATTCAAATTGGACACTTCCTTCATGGTGCTTTGATTTTTTTTTTGTCAAAGAGTGTATTTTGTAATAGTATAGAAGATCATTGTAAGGGTCTATATCTATAAGGAGACTGCTTTTTAAATTTTGATTAATATATAATTTTTTGTTTATTATCATGAAAATATTTTTGACCTTGTCTGCAGACCCCTTCTTTGTATTCATCCAGAAATAATAGCCCTATCAGGCACACCCTGCTAATCAACACCTCACTTTTGAAACTATTTAATTAATACTGAATTAGGAGAAAAGGTTGAGTTATGATGGGTAAGAATATGTGTTTTAATTACTGCTATAACTAAGAGAGCTCAAATTCATTTTTCAGCTTGACTACCTTAAATAAAAAAATGAATTTGTATAACATATTGAAAGATATTAGTAACTTTGCTAAACCCAATCAATTTCTTCGCTTCTACATCAGATATTTACTTAATACGTTCAAATTTCCTTCAAGAAAGCAAAAGCAATTAAGAATCAACTTACCAGCTGTGGTTCCAGGATTGCAATTAGAAGAAAGGAATTATATTGATAATATGGTTAAATTAATGTAGCTTTTTTTATTTTACAACAAAAAATGAAGCTATTTTCTGGTATTAAATTTGTGAAGAGAAAAATTCTGAAAGTTTAGAATTTTAGAATAGACTCCTTCTGCCACCAAGTAACTCAATTCCTGTGGATATCTGCCTTCAATATTACTATTAAATAAAAAAAAAAAAGTCCAGGCAAAATGGGGGCGAGAGGGAGAAGGTTTAACTTTTAGTACTATATCTTTCATTAAGAAATTAGTTTTACTAATTAAAACTTTGTAGCTTTTTAGCCTACTGGATAAAGCTAAGAGTCATCTCTGTCACATCCTTAGTTGTCAAAAAAACAACAACTGGGAGATGCGGGGGGGGGGGTGATTTCCTTTTTCATATCTCATTGATTTTTTTTTTTTTTCATTCTTCCTTTCAGTTGCAAAATTATTAAGAAAAAGAACACAATACTCATAAAAAGAATGAAGCAGGATCTGGAGTAGGATAAAATAGATTTTACATATCAGAAAATACACTCACTGCCAACAAAATTAACACAGCCAGAGCTAATGATCCAGGAACGACGAAACTCTGTATACAGCACAATTGCAGCTAGTTGTGCACTGATTATAGTTGGGCTGAGAACTGCCACCAGGGGAGTTAGTATCACTATGGCTGTGGTCATGTGATAGGCCATCATATAGCCACTGTGCACTTATTATCAGTGTGATTGTGGAATGCAGGTCTCTTTGAGTCCTAATATGCCTCAACAATGCAATCGATGCAATTTTGAACAACTGAGAGAGTCTGAGAGAGGTCAAATCATTGGACTGTGAGAGGCATGTTAGTCGTTCTGTCGAATTGGTCACCACATGGACTGGTCCGACTGTACTGTGTAATGGTGATGGGAGCAGTGATGGAACACATACATGCAAGGAAGGCACTGGGAGACTAGAAAGACTACCAGAAGAGAGGATCATGTCATCGTCCAACAGGCATGAACTGATCTAAAGGTGGCCTGGTCCACCATCCAGAGACATGGAGCAGTATCACTAGAAACTCCGCATAATTGCAAGATGAGTTGCAGAATGAGACTTGCATTCTTGGTGCCACTTAAGCTGTCTGCCATTAATACCCCACCATCGGCAGCTTCAATTGCAGTGGTGTAGTGAGCATGGATGGTTGTGGACAGGCAACAAATCATGTTTAGTGATGATTACAGGTTTTGTCTGGACAGATATAATAACCGTACTCTGGTTTGAAGAAGCATACTGGGCAGTACATAAATCCAGATTTCACTGATGTGCGACATAATGCCAGGACTGGTAGCTTCATGGTGTGGGGAGTCATCTCCTCTGATTCTTGGTCTCTGTTGGTAGTGATTAGGGCAACATTGATGGCACAGTGGTACATTCAGGAGATTCTGCAGTCTCATGTGCTTCCCTTCATGAAGCAGCTACAGAGGTCCACTTTTCAACAATATAATGCCAGCCTACAGACAGCACAGGTTTCCCTGGACTGTCTTCGTGCTGCCAACACCCTTCTTTGGCTCGGGAGATCTCCAAACTTGTCGCTCATTGGACCTAATTTTTTTGACAATGAGTGTAAGTAATTCATAGGGAGAGACAGATGAGGAATCATGTGAAACAAGGACAGGTTAAAGCACAAGCTGATAGAAGCCTATCAGCTGAATAATTCAATTAAAATATGCTGAATAAGGAGTTCAATTTATCACTCAGAACATATGAAAATGGATTGCTATGTGAAGTTAACTGACTGGCAAATCTAAATAATGGCAGCTTGGATTTTCATAAAGAGAAAAGAATCATATGGAGAAAATATGCTGCAAATTAAGTGCAAATAATATGTGCCAGAGTTGCTGCTCTATAGATGACAACAAATAGCAAAAAAAAAAAAAAAAACTTATTAAGAAACTTGTATAAATGAAGCATAGTTGTACACTGCCGAAAGAAGCACATAATAAAGTTCTAAAGAATCCTAAAGAAGACTAACCTTAGAAAGTCATTTCTCAGAATTAAGAAGGAACAGAACAGGAAATAGTTTTTTAACGAGATGAAGGAATGGGAATAGTATTGCAGCACATCTGCAATACAGAGAACCAGCAATTATTATTATTAATATTATTAGATTGTGCTCCATTAGTGATCTTGCAGGATGAACACTTGGGTTCTAAAATGTCACTGTTATCAACATAGGATGGATGAACTATATTTTCGAGATAATAAAAAAAAACTTCCTTTTCTGAATCATGTATTTTCTAAGTTCAATACAACAGTGTCATGGCTGCAACTAAAGCACAAAAGTTCTGTGTGTGATATACAGGGCGATTCAAAATTCTCTGTACAAACTTTAAAGGTAGGTCATGAATACAAAAACAACAGTATTCGTAGTGGAACAAATGTCAGCAAACGTCATCCGAATGTCCTAGAAGATACACTAAGGTTTAGAAATAAAAGACAACAAATAAAGTAGACAACATGTTTATTAGCCCTATGTTTACAATATGATGGTAAGTACCACAATCATACCTATTTCCGTCGAATGATCCTATTGCACACAATCTCTGGAGCAAACGTTTGATGATTGGGCACATTTTTTGGGGGGAACCATTCACAATATAACCATATAGCAGCTCGTCTGTTTCCAATTGCAGTCCCATAGGCTAATTCTGCCCTCTCAGAATTAGTGAAGCGATACATCCTACTAGTACAAAGTCAACATTTCAAATGTCGATGGCTCACACTGCCCAACTAATGGCTCCCATTGCCCAACTAATGTGCTGCCAAACAGGACCCTCTAGCATATTTGGGTGGTGTTTGTGGACATATGTTCCACTATGAATACAGTTTGTTTCTATATTCCTGACCTACCTTTAAAGTTTGTACAGGGAATTTTGAATCTTCCTGTATATGTATACAACTTCATGAAAGCATACAAATAGCACAGCTGGAAATGAGATGTTAAAAGAATAAGGACAACTAGCGCAGAGTCAACAAAAACACTAGAAGATCTTGAAGGTATTATTTGACTGTTCAAACTGGAGTGTTGAGAATCATAAAAAAAATATAGTTGATGATGTTGTCAAAGAGTTCTTGGCAGATTGGAGAACAGAAAAAAGGAATAAGGAACTATTTCAAAACTTGGAAAAGATATCCTAATAAACAGTGTTTGTAGCAGTAAATAGAATTTAGAATTTTCATTTTGTACTGATGAAGTCTAAGTAGATGTGTCATTTATGGGGAAAAAATTGAAATGATGATCCTGGCAGGTCCCAAGCTGTTACAGTGATCTTCATGAAGAAGTGCCAATCTGAAATGTTTGTTGTTACAAGATAAAATCTGATAAGAATTTCCATATAACTGATAAAAAAGTGCAGCACAATTCATAGAAAATTATAATTTGAGAAGATGAAAATCTGCAGCAGGCCCTCACAAAAGGTGACAAGAATATCTAAATAAACAAATGTGTTCACATGTGATATTTTAAATTCAATTAATCAGCTGATCATTGGAATACATACTTCACAACTTCTTTTGAAGTCTTGGAAAAGCTATAAATACATAGTGACAGAATCACACAGATTTAGCCTGCCATAACAACTTTTTACATCCAAAATGCTACAGCCTCCACAGGAAAGATATGAACCAATGAAATGAGTGGATGTGAAAAAGATGAAGATATTAATACACTGATTAGTAGACTGATGAACTTTAGGAAAGTTCTAGTTATGAAATGATGATAAAATATGAAATGCTGAAAAACAGCTTGACTGCTTAAACCAAGGAAACAACCGATATTTGGGAATAAAATGAGGCTATTCATCCTTTATAACAATCCCAAGAACTTGCAAAAACCTGCAGAATCTCTTAAAGTTACAGAAATGGGACAAATCCTAACCCAACAGACAACTGACTTATATAGGTAGGAGACTGGATCAAACAGACAAACCTAGAACTGATAGTCAACTAAATGTTTCACATAGGCCAGGAGATATTTAGATTATGAGTGAAAAATAATTCGAATCCAGGAAAATGAATCAGCAAAACTAAAGGAATGATAAGGTAAAAGATGTACATAGTGATCTAAGCCAAGGAATGAATGCAGTCATGATTTAGAAGATGAGTTGTTGGTATAAACAAAGCCATGGTTGTGGAAAATCTGTTCAAAGGAAAGAATAATAGCCAACAGTTTCAAATAGTTTTTTGTAAAAGGGCTCTGCTGTGATATTACATCTTTGCAATTAGTGAGATTTGGAAGAAGCTCATGAAGACAGAAAGAAGCATTTAAAGCAATACAAGGAACACCATTGAAAAAAGCACTTCAAACTCTCATTGATGAAAACATCCTGAACTACTTGAAAATATCATACTCTCTCAAGTCATCCCTCAATAGTGAAAGAAAAAAAAAATTCCTGCCAAAGTGCAACAGCACTTTAACATGTTCTTAATGTACAGTCCGAATAGAAGACAGAAGTGACAAAAATTAGATGTTGACAACAAAGAATTTACTGAAATATAAAAAGCTAGTATTGAGTTCCGACATTTAAAGAGACACTCAAAAAAGAAAACAGAATTTGGAAAGATACAATTTTGACTTTTAGCCACTTTCTGAGGCATTTGTAACCACCTAATGATATGTATCAACCACCTCTCATTATGTATATTTGGATTCTTCACTATCTAACTTCTGTCAGAATACTGAATCAAATTTACTTAAAGTATGTACAGTGATATAAATGATTTGCAAGAAGGCAAAGTATACAGAATTTACGTCTTAGATATTTTTCAAATTTAAATAATTGTTCTCTGAAAGGATGACAGCCAATAATAAGTCTTACAAAGCATCACATAATTAGACCAATTAGTCAAATTAATTGTGACTATTAAAATACAGACAAACAAATAAGGATCTTATATTTACTTTTAATATACTAAAGAAAAATCAATGTTACTTCTATATATATTTTACAGTGGATATTATAAACAAATTGTTTTATTACGTATATAAAAGTGTAATTATTATTTTATTCATATTTAATTTTCAATAATTATCTAACGACTTATATTTTTATTACTGTTATTTACTTTAATACACTACAGATAAATCACTTTAAAACATATATAAAATTGTAATTATTAATTTATTTATATTTAATTACTACAGTTATTCAACCAATAATATTTTGTGACTATTATTTGTGTTAACTACTGTATATCTACTGTATTCATTGTCACAGTATATATCTACAGCACCTATAGACAGATTTTATTTAAAAATCTTGTAGGACTGAAATGTAATAACTAAAGAATTAAAAAAAAAAAATAAACTGCAAAGAAAACAAGATGAAGCTAAGTCAGAGTAGTTAAGGAAACTGTTATACTGATGAAATAACAACGAACTTACTCTTGCTCCTTCTTCTTCTGCTTCTTCATCTACTTCATCAACCTGCGATGAAGTACGAGATTCACTAGCATCTTCAGCTGAATCATCTGCTTTTTTCTTTTTAGCCCTTTTTGCAGAAGCTGTTAATTACATTATGTACATTACTTCATTCACATCTTTAAAGAAATTATATAATTATAAAAATAATATTATATGATGATTTAAAGTTTAAATTGTAAATAAATTTCTTTACTAAAAAAATCTTATACAATTTCCTGATCTTCAGTTACAATGACATTCTTCATATACTGTCATCCTGAAATAGGATTGTAGTTGAGTTTAATAACATTTGTCATTTGACACCAGCATACAATGTAACAGATAAGTTTCGATTAATTTTAGAGTGGTTCCACTGGAAATATTTGTGAGGTGAAAGAGTTTTATTAATATTAAAAACTTTCTAAATATTTTAAATAAATAAAACTAACATTTCTTATTAAAGAAAATCCTATACATTTTCGCCACATTTTATTTGGGAGAAGAAGAGAGATAATAATATCAATTTTTCAAAAGCATGATGTCAACTCAAAACAAAATAAAATAAATTTTAATTTAAGATTTTTTTAAACATAAATTGCATATTTTTGAATGAGCAAAAACCATTATCATACTATACAACACAATTATGATAAATTAAAACTTCTATATTGTATATTTGTTGGTGTAGTTCTCTCTATCTGATAAGATTACTTCAAATAAAGTAATCTGAAATAATCTGATCAAAGCTTACAATTACTTTTAAATTAAAACTAAAACAACTACAGTGCACAAAGAATTGACTCTTTTGTCTAAGGGATTTGTATAGGAAGATGTAGGAAATTTTCTAATAATAACTAAATTAAGAGCATACATTATTTAAAAAAATCTTCTACTTTCAATGCTATCCACAATAAAAATTATAAAAGCAACAGAATTAAGAACAATGCTCAAAAAAAAAAAAAAAAAAAAGGAACCTTTCAATACCATCTCTGCTACATACTTTAAAAAGAATGCTGTTCTGACAGAATAAAGAGAAAGAGAGAAAGAAACTCCTGCCAGAAATTAGACTGATACAAGTGAATATAATTTTGTGCTAAAGCATAAATTTAAGGGCATAATAAAAAAATTTAAAAATAATAATAAAAAAAAGAAGGGTTATTCCATGTCAAGTCATCCAGGCCATGTCACCCACTACCTAGTTGAGAACTGAGATTTTGTGTACTGCTATTATACTTAATTTCATGAACTTTTGCCAATTTTTATTGCTTTATATACATTCTGTTGGTAATAATAGCAAAAAGTTTGATGCAATTTGGTACTTCAAAGCGAATTGTGAAAATTTGAAAATTGGCTGCAGTTTTTAAATGGAAACAAGTAGGATGACAATTTTTTCCCTGAATATGCGTTGTGACATGTAGTTTATGAAAACATAAAAGAATTGGCCGTATAAATTTTTTTTTTAATTGTTTTATAATTTTTTTTGTTTTTTTTTTTTGGTTAATTTAAAAAAAAAATTTGGACACTTGCTCTACTCTGAAAATCCTTGAAAAAATTAGGAAGTGATTTACAAATAGTAAAGTTTTGTCACAAAAAAAATCATTTTGTAGAAATGAATTGTTCTTACCAAAAAAAAATCGTGAAAGAATTGGCCCAAAAAAATTTTGCAGTTTAATGTTTTTTTGGTTAAATTTCTAAAAAAAAATTTGGATACTTGCCCCCCATCTGAAAATCCTTGAAAAAATTAGAAAGTGATTTACAAATAGTAAAGTTTCATCACAAAAAAAATCAGTTTTGAGAAATGAATTGTTCTTACCAAAAAAAAAAATCGTGAAACAATTGGCCATATAAAATTTTGTAGATTAATTTTTTTTTGGTTAAATTTTTAAAAAAAAATTTGGACACTTGCCCCCATCTGAAAATCATTAAAAAAATTACAAAGTGATTTACAAATAGTAAAGTTTCCTCATAAAAAAAATCAGTTTTGAGAAATGAATGGTACTCTCAAAAAAAAAAT
>JAFIDM010009631.1:42901070-42939832 GCA_023159025.1 Thereuonema tuberculata | reverse complement strand
ACTCTCAAAAAAAAAATTGTGAAAGAATTGGCCAAATAAAATTTTGTTGATTAATTTTTTTTGTAAAATTAAAAAAAAAAATTTGGACACTTGCCCTCCCCTCTGAAAATCATTGAAAAAAATTAGAAACTGATCTGCAAATAGTAAATTTGCTTCACAAAAAAAAATCAATTTTGAGAAATGAATGGTACTCACAAAAAAAAAAAATTCATCTTGAATTTTGAAAACATTTTCATTCAGCCATTAACATTCCCAAAATATCACAATAATAGAAATACTGTTAACTACTCAAGAAACATTAACAACATAAGTGAGCATAAAAATATACAAATGTAAAAAAAATTGCAATATAAAACAAAACTACAAACTATAAAATATACTCGTACATTATATAAGATATGTATCTGCATTCAAGTTTATTTGTAAATATGTATATGACAAGACGCTTTAATGCTTCACATTTAATATTTTTTTGTATGAGGACTACTTTTCTTCCACCAATCAAGAAGACTTTTTGTTTAGAGAATAAGTATGGCCTGTTGCTGTGGTGATATCAACTTCAAATAGAATATGTGAGAATGGGACATCACAAACATCATTATCAGGCCAATAGAAGGACGAGGATGGTCCATGAGGATGCATGAACCTTACTGTAACATCTTCTTCTACACCATTCACTTTCTCAACAATCCCCAGATACCAAGAAGAGTCATATACAAATGCAACATAGCAGTTGGGCTGCACAGAGCATAATGGCATCAGTGGCGGAAGTGCAGAGAAATCATGAATGATACTAAAATCAGTATCATAGCTTAGCCTTTTTGCTCCAATCTTGGTTGGTGATAGTGGTATAATGTGAAGCATAGATCGTGTTCCAGGAACAGTTTTTGCACTTTCAAAGCCTGGGAAAGAAAATTTCTGACTTGAACCATTTCATCTTTTGAAACAGAGAACTGAAATGCCTTGTAGGTTTTCCCGACAGAATTCAAATACCTGCGATGCAGTAAGTATTTGATCTTTATATAGTCTTTGCAAACTTGATTTTGTGACAAGTCTTTTGACAGTGCCACCAATACCATCGCAGGGAGATTTGCCATGGCTGGTTTAAAAAAAAAGACCAGCTGCACTTTATATTGAAATCGTGTTCATGGTAGCAGATATTTCTGAAATTCTTACAATTTTAATATTGTGCAGCACATCCGTCAGAGAAATATTCAGCATAAGCAAGTGGAATTTCAGGAAATTCAAACTTCAAAAAATTCAATAGTCTTCTGAGTCTGATACACAAGGGCCACATCATGTTCTAGATCATCAGAAATGATACACAAATTTTTTGCTTGCAACTGTTGATCTTTTTTGTAATATATAACAACAGTGTGAAGAGTGCAGCTACCATTGTTCCAATGGTACCCTTGTACTTCATCTTGAACAACAAAATGGAGATTTTCACTGAAATCCATTAAAATTAACACTGATCCTTCATCAAGTGTTTCTTTCTTCATTTTCAGATAATCAGACTGTGATTGAGCAATAAAAGAGTGTGGAGTAAGTGTTTCAATTTTCTTAATTAGTGTGTCGCAGAATTCTGATAGAGTGGTGATTTGAACATTTAAAGTCATTCTATCAGTTGATACCCATTGACTGTACTGAACCATCACATCAAGATCATAGTCTTCTATTTCATTTTTTAAGTGTGTTTGAAGTAAAGAACTGGGAAGGGGGGGGGGGGGCATTTTTTGCACAGAAGGAGCATACAGGCTCGGTTATTTATATCATGTTACTGTTTTCATTAGATCATGGTATGTTACTTTAATAGAAATAGAATTTAGAAGCAATTAACATTTTGACTGTAAGTGGTGACACATACGGTAGGTGTTCCTGATGATCCTACGAGTATACACTGTTTTGGTCGAAGAGATTCAAATTTTGAAAATCCTACTTTGTCTTCAGGATACTTTTTTTTATAGAGAGAATACATTTCAGCTAAATTACTTAAAACAAGACGCTTCTGTTCATATGTATTTTTTATGGTGCTCATTTTACAGGTGACATGATAGTCAGAAATTATCAATTTAATTTTTTTTTAATATATTGTTTTTTTCCACACTTCCCATCATTTCTACAAACTGATTTTTTTTGTGTGACATAAAGAAGGATTTATAATAATATTGTAAAATTTTCAAAGGAATCTATGATGGAGCAATATCTTAAAAAAAATACAATGCCCAGGTATCGAATTTATTTGAAAAAAATTATTTACATTTTTTTTCTAAAAAAAAACTTATGATTACTCAATAAAAGAAGCATGAACATAAAAATATAAACATTCCTCTTTAATTTAAAAAAAAAATCAAGGTTCTACTGTAAAAACTGTAGGAACTATTGCATTTTTAAATTATCAAGGAGCTCGTCCATGGAACACCTGAGTTCCTGGATCCATATAACTTCTTGAGACCATTACTGAAAAATTACTTAACTTGCAACATTTAAATTTTGGAAATGTTCATATATCTAGGTAAACTTCAATTATACCAAATTTCAAAGTTTTCTGTGAGGGTGGGTGACATTTCCTAAAATTTCTGGATGATTTGATATGGAATGACCCAGAAAGTATATTAATGTATGGAAATATAAAAAAAACTATGGGAAAAAAAAACAATGTCCACGATTAAGAGAAGATTAAGAGCAAAATAACGAAAAAAAAAGTAAATATATGGATTTACTAACCGACATCCTTCAATATATGAGTCAGAGATCTTAAGCATCAGGCTATAGCTGACAACTGATATAAGATGGTTGATTTCTAACATTTAAGCTAATAACAGAAATAACGAAAAGTTAAACCAAACCCTGTGGTACCTACAATAAAGTCTGTAACAATTCTATGGAATCAAACAAATATTTTTTGAATTTCATTTAATATTTCACAGATCTTTATGAAATATTATATACAATAATATACAGGAACTTACACATACAATTTCATGACAACACACTTTATTGGTTTTCAGAAAAAAAAAATAATTTCATTTCTAGCTCTGTAACAGTGCTATGGAATCACCCACAATTTTGCGTAAACTGAGGTAAGTATTCAAATGACAGAAATCAAAATCATATGATCGTTTGTTACTGAATTTGTGAGAGGTGTACCAGGTCTATTTATTACTCATCTCAAAATACCAGGTGGTAAAACATTGTCAGAAAAGAAATACAGAAAATTTACCTGTATCATGGCCAGGGCAAGTCTCAGAGAGAAATTTCTAAGCTAATTGGGCGTTCACAAACAGCTGTACATAACGTACTATGAAATGGAGATGGATATGGTAAAGTTAAAACCTAGGAAAAAGATGTTAAATGAAAATGATTGTTGGCAAATTACCACCTTGCTTCTAATGAAGAACAGTCTGTGCGACATATTCAAGCAAACTTAGGAAAGTGTGTCCCATCAAACAAGTCTGGAGAAGCTTGAAGAATCATCCAATGCAGGAACTATGAAATTAGCTAAACAACAACAGCTTACTGAAGCCCATAAAGCAGCAAGACTACAGTGGCTCGAAATGTAATGAACTGGGACAAACAATGGAATCACATGCTGTTTTCGGACGAAAAAAAAATCAACATCGACGGCCCTGATAGAACTGTCCTGATCATGCTACTATTGGCATGATCTACTAAAGAGAAGGTGGTTAAGCTCAGTAGGAATTTTGGTGATGGGTCTGTAATGATTTGGGCTGCATTTGGAGCCGGAGGAAAAACTGACATTGCATTCATTGATATTAAGACGTAACTCTCAAAAGTACCAGGAGTTATTGTACAATAATATTATTCCGATTGGTCCATTGATTTGTGGCAGCTCTTGGATTTTTCAACAAGACAATGCTTCGTGCCATGTTTCAAAATCAACTAAGAAGTGATTTGAAGATCAGAAAATTGATGTGATGGATTGGCCAGCATTAAGTCCTGATACGAATCCAAATAGAGAATCTTTGGGTTCAATTAGCATGCCAGGTATACAACAGAAATCATCAATTTAACTCTGATGGAGAACCTAAATTGGCTATTCTAGATGCTTGGGATGAAATTACAATTCCTCAGAAGGAGGCTTTAATAAAATCAATGCCACAGCATGGGTTCAACCTAATTATAAAACAAGGGGGCTATACAAAGTAAAAGTCATTATTGGGGAAATTTGAAGGTGATTCCATGGCAGTATTGCAGAGCTAGAAAAGAAATTATTTGTTTTCTGAATACCAATTAAGTTGTCATGAAATTGTATGTATAACTTCCACTACATTGTATATTATTGTATACAAAATTTCATAAAGATCTGTGAAATATTAAACAAAATTCAAAAAATATTAGCCTGATTCCATAGAGATGAAACAGACTTTATTACATCTGTATAAAAAAAAAAGACCAGTCCAGATTTATTTCTGATAAAACTAGAAATAAATGTTTAGCTAATAAATCATTTGGAATAATCCTGGTGATTTCCACATTAGGTATTTTGCTTCTTTCATATGTATTTTTTAAAATTAACATAAAAGCTATACAAAATTTTATTACTATTTAGTAGAATCTAAGTAATTGCTGAACACTGAAGATCTTATAGGGTCAAAATTTGTCATAGAACATCGTGAACAGTGCTTATGGGTTTGTCTAATGACTGCACTGTTCCGTCCCATGACATTTGCCATAATTTTTTCCTCTACCAATATGGCTACATCCTCCAGTGTCTGCTGGTCGACAGTTTTCTGTCCTCTGCCAGGCTTCACCTGTAAGGAACCTATCTGTTCAAATTTCTGGAGCATTTTTTGAACACCATCTGCGATCATAGGGTCAGTTTTTAGTCCTTTTACTGTCTTAAACTTTCAGAATGCTATTAAGACACAGCTGTTATTTTGATAAAACATCTTCACAACAAGTGCGCGATCCTTTGGTAACATTGTCATTAAGCAATGAAGTGACGCATTTTTAACCTGTCTTCTTTTATAGCAGTTTTCAATCATGTATCATGGAATGTGCATTTATCATTTGCATTATACACTACAGCAGGGGTTCTCAACCTTTTTCAACCTGCGTACCCTTTTTTGTGTATCATTAACTATGCGTACACCCAACAAAAACACTTTAGTTTTATTAAAATGTGTTATATTACCGGTAGTTAAAGTTTAACTTTAAACTGTTCAAGTTTAATTACGAATAGGTAATTTAAATTAAAAACAAGAAATTTTATCTTAATGGACATTTTATTTTAATAAGTTTTTATTAATGAGACATAAAATCAAAAAAGTCTCAGAAAATAATTAGTGGGAATACTTTTTGGTAGTTAACCGTATACCCCTTACAGATTTTCGCGTACCCTTTGGGGGTACGCGTACCACCGGTTGAGAACCGATGCACTACAGTATTGCAGTATGCTAGTGGCCACCTACGGAAGTATTTTTTTTTTTTTTATTTTGTGCCAAACAAAATTTCATCACCATGGATGTCTTCATGTGAAATAATGAAGTCATTCCGCTGATTGGTTCTTCAGTTATAGCCTTTCTAATTGTGAACTTTAATTATGAATACCTTGTACATTTGAATATCACTATTACATATTGTTTATAGTAACATTTTTTTTTTTTTAATTTTTGGAGATGGATCACTTCTCTTACCATATTAATGATTTTTTAAGTTATTAATGACTTTTATCAAGATTATGGAGCTTTCTCAACTGGCCAGCCTTGTTAATTCTTACAATAAACAATGAATATTTTTAAATACAGGCATGTCTCATTTTATTGCAATTCACAAATATTATGCTTTTTACAAATTGAAGGTTTGTGGCAATCCTGTATAAAGCAAGTCTATTGGCATCATTTTTCCAACAGCATGTGTTCATTTTGTGTCTGTGTCACAATTCAGTAATTCTCACAGTATTTCAAACTTTTTCATTTTATTATATCTGTTATGATGATCTGTGATCTTTTGCTGAAATCTTAGATGATGGTTAGCATTTTTTAGCAATGAAGTATTTTTTTTAATTAAGGCATGTATATTGTTTTTTTTAGACATAATACTATTGCACACTTAATAGACTACAATTTAACTTTTATATGCACTGACACACCAAAAAATTCATGTGACTCTTTATTGCGGTGGTCTGGAACAGAACCTGCAATATCTCCGAGGTATTACCATATTTTTTAAATTACAAATTCTTTTCCAAATAATGCAAAAAATAAAGATAGCTTACCAAAACTGGATGCACCGCTGCGATCTTCTGCATCTGTTGCTGTTGAAGAAGTTTCAGTAACACCACCACTTCTAGGAGTACCTACACTTTTTACCTCTTCATCTTCATCATCAGCTATATAAAACAAGAACATTTAGGCTTCACTCAATAAATAGTATCTCAACTGAATCATTTTAGAATTAAAAAGAAAACTATATATGAGCAAAGTAATTCTTTAAATTCATTAAAATGTTGGAATTAGAATAGTAATAAGCAAATAATATCTTTAAGAAGTAATTAAAAAAAATTGCATTAAGGAAATCTGCAGATGTTCCAAGCACTGTCACTGCCCAAACTGATATATTTCAATGGACTGGATATTTTACCTATTATATTATCAACAGATAAGTTATTGGATATTTTACCAATCATATTATCAACAGATATGACATTAGACTGGTCAACAAACTCAAAGTATTATGATTTAATTTTTAATCATAAGATTTTGATGATTGAAGTAATTAAGTCATTTCACACTGGTTTCCATTAATTAAGAGAAACAAAATCACAATTACATGGTAAAAATGAGTTGAAAATGCATAAAACTTGGATATTTGACATGAAAAGTAATGTGAGATAAGGGTGTCTATAAATATGAGTCATCAGTTGATGCAAATGAGCTGAAACATAAAAAGGGCAGTTTGAGAGATCTTTATGAATTCATGTTCAGATTGTGCAGAAAGAAATTTGATGTATTACAATTCTTTTATTGCATCATTTAACAGATGAACTAGGGTGGAGAGTTGTCAGAAGACTATTAGGCAGACCAAAGTCAGGTGAAAGTAGAAAGATAATAGAAAATCTGAGTACTTCTGTGGTCCACAAACTGAAACCAATATCAAAATACACAATCTAGATACAGATCTGTGATATGCCCTTGCTGTGACTACAGGAAGGCTGCTATCTGCATCCACTGTATGCAGATGGTTTCACACAGGTCTTCATCTAGATGACAAACAGTCTGCATGTCCTTTCCAAAGGAGGTAATGTTTGAAATGGACAACACTTTATGTAATTTAGACTGAAAAACAATGGAGGTCAGTGCTATTCATTCAGATGAGTACATAGCTGATTTGCAGAACAATTCCAGTTATGCTATGATCTGTAGAGAACAAGGGATATGCTATCCTTACCCTAATATCCAAGAAAAGAATTTTATGGTGGAGGTCAAGTGATGGTTTGGGGTGGCATCTCATTAGGTGAATGTACAGATCTGTATGTGCTTCCAAGAGGAAAAAGAACTCTAGACAATACAGGGTGATATCCTGCAGCCCTTATGCAAATGCAATAGGTGATACATTTTTCCTACAAGACAATAATTCATATCTACACAGAGCTAGGCTGGTATATCAATATATTCGTTGTATGTATGGACTGGCCAAGCATGTCTCCTAATATTAATCCTATCAAGCATATCTGGTATGATTTCAGAAGACGTGTTGCCACTTCAAGCCCCCCTCCCATTTTATACAAAACATTTTTGGGTCATTAGGTAGCATACAACATGCTACACATTTTCACCAACTTTCATACAAATTAATCATGCATTTTTTTTGAGTTATTGCAATTTTTCTGGTTTGTTTGTTTTGTTTTGTTTTTTCCCTTAATTAATGGAAACAAGTGTAGTTGCCTTACCTGCTTGATAAAATGAATGGCACTGTGTAATGTCATGAAAAGCAGTCACTAATTTTTTAATATCAAACAATATATGCTAAATAGATATTCTAGTATTTCAGATTTATGAAGAACCTATTCAAGTTCAGTTTCCCTTATAGGGCAGTCTTTGATTTCTATTAAACTTTCTATATTCAACAAGATGAAAAAGATGTTTAGGGATATTCAATGTCAATGGATGCACCTTTTAACTTGATTCTGATCAATTCTGTTTGGGGTCTTTATGCTAGATTTTGTACACTATATATCTGTTAAAACAGAAGTACCAGAAGATAAGAAAAAAGCAATTCCAAGTTATGAAGCCGTTTTTATTATCTTTGAGAGTCATTTTGTTATTGCAATGAATTCATGGCTGTTTCAAAATGCTCAACAAACTGTAATGTACCCTTTGAACTAAATTATAAGAATTTACCTATCTGCTTACAGTAAATAAACTCATGTCTGAAAATTGCAACACCATGAAGGAACCAACAGAGTGCAAGAAATTTATCACACACATTACTAATAGTGATACAAACAAACGATTAAAGTTTCAGAGCAATGCAACAACAGTACTTGTAAAAAATCAGTGTGGTGTAAAGCTTCCACGAGCTGCTATTTGTCGTGGCATCAAATCAAACAGGCCTTGGATGTTTTCCTGGGATATTGCCTGCCAGACTGCTTCTATCCGAGTCCACAGTCCATCGGTATTGGCTGCTGTATGACAATGACGGGCTATTTGCCGAGTGACCATATCCCAGACATGTTCAATAGGCAATATATCGGGCGAACATGCAGGTCACGGAAGAAGAGGTATCTGCCTTGCTTCGAAGATGGCCTGGACATTTCTGGCAACATGTGGTCGGACGTTGTCTTGTTGGAATATGGCTTCAGCAGTGCTGAAGGAAGGGTATGACGTCAGCCTCCCCAACTTCCCTGATATAGTGGTTGCTGTTGAGAGATCCCACAATTTGTAGCAGCCAAGATCTCCTATGATACCCAATTACTCCCCAAAGCAGAACGCCTATCGTTTGTGCAGTATGATGCTGGATTATGCAGTCAGGAAGATGGAGCTCACTGTAATCCAGTAGAAGTGGAACTCATCAGAAAACATGACATGGTCCTTATAGCACCATAAGTATAAGCATAAATATGCATTCAAAAATAAAAAGCATTTTTAACAAGCATTTCAGCATTGTCCCAATTCAATAAAATTAGTACTAAAGATTCTAGATTTCTTTTTCTTTGATTTCCAAACTGGAACTTCCCCTACTTTCAACTTTAAACTAAAAAAAAAAAACTTGTAATTAAACAAAAAGAAAGTGGTAATATCAGATGAAATGAAATAAAATGTATATTATGTTAGGTTTGTCCCAAGGCTCACAGTGTAATGTGCTGAAGGTAAAAAAACTCTGATGATTCTTTGACCAACAGGACTGAGATGAGGTCAGCCTTTACCCCGAAAAAGAATCCAGGCACCCATTCTACAGAAGGCTCGGTAGATCCTAGGACCCATCTGAAGGAGAATAGTATATAGAAAAATCCCCGCCTCCGCCGAGGCTAGGATCGAACCCACCTCCTCGAACACGCAGCCAAGCACCTTACCACTCGGCTACCCGGCCCACATATTACGATATTTGTAGAATATTTAAATAATTTTTTAACTATTCTCCAGAAAAAATTATTTTTGCCCCTCAACTCAAGAATTTCACTACTTTGTCTTCATCTATTTCTGAATCTTCAAGGATCCTTTCTACTATTTTTCAAGAAGTGATGATGAACAACAAATAATATTATATGTGAATAAAACAATTTGGCTCATTATCAGAAAACTTGAGATATGTTCTCAAAAATCACAGAAAATATATATCAAGATATTGAAGCTACTCAAAATTAAGCTTTATTTATCAATTGGAATGATCCCAGAGATGTCCTTGCAATTACTGGTTGCAGCGTATCTTTATCAAAATTTTAATGAGTCCTCTACAAATAGTAAACCTCTCGTTATGTTAAAAATCATTTCCTGATAGAATGCTGATTAACATAAAAGCAGAAAATATCAAAATGGTTTATGTGGTCAAAACCAGATCAGAAAAGCATCAAATACCAAAACGTAAAGCCCTGCAAACATCTTACATGATTAACTCTCTTTAAAGGTCCACTGTTTGTTGGATAACAGCTGTACACATGAATAAAAGGGAAAACAGTTTCACAGAAAGTTAAATGCAATTCTCAGATAAATTACATTTCAAGGGAACTAGAAGATACGGAAATGCTGAAAACTGACTTTATGCAGTTAGTAGCTAATCTAAGAACTGGCTTACTGTTGGAAAACTTTGTGACAGTTCTTGTGAAGCAAAAGCCAATCACTTGTACAATGGAGAATCTTTACTCCTTCATACCTTCAAAATACAATTGCCTGCCTTGAAATTCCAAAATAAGAGTCAAATCAGATAATAATACTCTGTAGCATAGTCATAATGATGCATGGTAGACCAGAACTTTTAGAAACAACTGTAGAATGGAGATTTTTGTTCTTCCTCAGTACAGAATGAAACAGCTAAATTAAGGCATTGCTAACAAATTAAAAGCAAAGTGAGGATAATTTACAGAAAAACTGCTGGAAGGTGTTAAAAGTAGTTTTTTGATGACTATTCCTTAAAGACAACTGATAGTGTTTTTCTTTTTAGAACATCAATCTCAATGATTCTACATACTTGCTCAATATCATGGTTATCTGTCATATGTTTCTTGAAATTGTATGTCTTATCCATTTTTGGATGTGGGCATTAAAAAAAAAAGAATGGCTTTAGGGGAATTATTCTTCAGGGACATAACAATCCTTTTTTTTAAAAAAAACAAAACAAAAAAAAAACCAAAAAAAAAAAACCATCAAGTCCAATGAAATCATGTTAAATATTAGGGTCATTGTTTGCTAAGATCACATGTCTCGTTTCATGTTGGGGTGGTAATTCAGCAATTATTCTTGAAAACACATTTTTTTTTAAGTAATTCAGTCCTTAGATTGGTTAACATTCTGTGAAATTTGCGCGAATTCCAACAGAATCACCTGGGGAAAGATACTGAGGTGGGTTCCCATTGCCTTCCTCAGGAAGTCATTATGGAATGGCTTCAGACCAAAGAGAAAGTGAAGAGGAGGTTGACAAACACAGGAAAGGAAATTGAAACAACCAAGCAGCGACCGAGAATCGAACGCATCAAACATGTGAGAGGCCACCATCTTGCGCACGAGACCACACTAGAACAGCGAACATACAGAGTTCATCTCCAATTTGTTTTTTGTTTTTTTGAAGCATTAACTCTAATAACTCACAAATACATGCTAAACATTGTGCATATCTGTTAGATAATTGCTGAAATCTTAGGGGATATTTATTTTTGACTATGGTCATTAAACTGTCTATGGGTGGTTCTTCAGTACTTATCTCTCAAGTATACAGTTGATCACCGATTTTGTTATCTAAAGCTTTGGCTTCATGATTCCTATAAATGCTAAATTTCATGGATATGGCTTGTGTGGTTGCTGTGATCTTGCATCTTATTCATTTTTTTTCTGATCCTGGTTATGATCAGAAAAATAGTTATTATTACTTCTTAAGGCAACACCTGATCTCTGATTTTTTTTTTCTTTTTTGTTTAAATTTGAACGCTTTGTCCATTACTTACGTTTCAAATGTCATAGACAAGGGGACTGAAGTTGCTAAGATCAGATATCATTACATTTTTTTTTTTGGGCGGGGGGGCTGGAGCATTAGCACAGAGGGGTGTACTTCACTTTAAAGAAACTTCATGAACCACTAGAAAAATATGGATAGCCTTCTTGTATAGAACTCTTTAAAATTAGAAAAACCAACCAATGATAACTAATAATTTTACCAGGCTGCGATGCTTCCCGATTTTAATGACAAAAAGTATGTATCTTGATTGATGAATTGTCATTCCATTTAAACTGGTTCTATTCAAACCCTTACCTTTCAATGGATCTAAAAGAATTACATCCACATCATTTCATATATAGTATTGGGCCTGTCTTTTAAAAGCTTTGTTGTGGCAGCCAATAGACTGAATGATTGCCAAACATATAAAATATGCAACTGTATTACTTTAATGAATATACTAACATCCCTAAAAGTGTGCAAATGCAGCAGATACTAAGACCATAATAAAACAAATCTTGAATTTCAATTCATTATGATTCTTATCATTTAAACTGAATGACCTATGAGTTTATTGAGCGTTACAAACCAGCCATGAAACTGAACATAGTGGATAATTCAGGAAATGTACTAGAAATCAAGCAGGAAAATTACCTTTGAAATCACAGATCCTTTAATTTTACGTCAAAACAGTATTTTTCCACCTATCGTTCTTGATTATGTTGATGAACTGTTGATATCTTGACAATTTTTTTTTTAGAAATTCATTTTTTGGGTATACTTAATTTCACTTACATAATTTTAAGTTGTATAATTTTCATATTTTAATAAACACAGCTTTGGTAAAAGAAAAGAAAGAAAGAAAGTAAAAGAATATACAGCAAAAATCCTGAATACTTTGAAGCCAAATTGTAGATAAAAATCTCTAGACTGAAAATATACCTCTTGATTGATTAGAATATAATATTCGGCGGTTTAGTTTTATCACATTACCATTATTAGATGGATAGCTATCTAACTTGTGACCTAATGGTGTCTTCTAATTAAGTACACTATCCTATTAAAAGGTTTTCACATAATAAAGTATGGAATGGCTGAAAACTGGAGTTTCTCAGAGTTGAATCAGTATCCAGTTACTTAGTTTTGTCATGTTACCATAACAGCCATTGGACATGGGGTTTATAATCAATATATAAGTGATTAAATAAAGTGGTCAAAACAATTAGTGGATCATGGAAAATATCCTGAGGATGATGTATTGTCAGCAACAGTATGAACTACAATCGTGTAATATCCATCCATGAAGTGGAATAAGCAAGTTCTTGTTCAAGTAGACATGTGACTCGGTGAGACATGTTCAAGTAGACATTGGTGATGTCAGAAGATAGTCAGAAGTGTGCAGTTCTGGGAACTCCAGTAGCCGTACAAAGACAGTGTGAAAGTTCGTTAGGAAAGTGGGCAGGTAATACAATGCCTCATCAGCAAGATTCACAAGAATTGATGGCATGGAGAACCATAGGAAGGATGGAAGCTGGGCAGATACAGCGGGAGGTAGCAGTAGCCATTGGAAAGTGTAATTTCCCAACTTTGGACTCGGTTTCAAACGAAAGAAAATGTTCGACGAAGGCAAAGGCAAGGCTGTCCATGAGCAACTACAGCAAGGGATGACTGTTACATCTTGTTAACAGCCCACCAGAATAGATAGTAGACTGCAACGGGACTGCAATGTGACCTTCAAACTATCCGCAATCGCCTTTGTGAATGTGGCCTCTATGAAAGAAGGCCCATGTTGTGTGTTCCATTAACCATACAACACCGTACAGTCCATAGAAAAGAAGCAGAGGAACATTGTGATTGGAGGCATACTGAATGGTGTTGGGTTCTGTTGCCCGAGTCGCAATTTAGTCTCCAGCCTGAGAATTAACGAGTCCTCATCTGGAGGGAGCATGAACAAGAAATAATCCTGCCTTTACGCAAGAAACATTACAATATGGTGGTGGTGGACTGATGGTGTGAACAGGAATCAGTATTGGTGGATGTATGTTCCTCAATGTCATCCAAAATGGCAGTTTGACAGCCCTAAGGTATAGAGACGAGATCCTCTGACCTATTGTTGTATTGTATGCTGGAGCCACTGGTGATTCTTTTCATGGACGATAATGCTCATCCTCACAAAACTAGGTTAGTGGACAACAAGCTGCAAGAAGACGGCATCAGCTTGCTCACCAGACTTAAATCCCATTGAACAAGTTTGGGATGCACTTGGTAGATGCATTATAGCTAGGCCGGCACCTCCCTCAATTCTTCCGGAGCTGGAGATTGCCCTTCTGGATGAGTGGCGAAGGAGACTGAGTCCCCCAAGATCTCATCGAATCCACGTCACACAGGTATGCAGCGGTGTTAGCTGTTAGAAGAGACCACACACCATACTAGAGGGCAGTTACTGTTGTGAACATGTCTGTTTTTGACTGCTCTACTGATTCGCACATTGCCCTACAAGTGTTTCACATCATGTGAACATTGAACAAAGAATCCCTAGGGTGTTTCTTTTACCCACACTATAGCATCTTCTACTGTATCTGATATCCGAATGATATTTCACTTTTACATAAGTAACAGTATCATTTCTGTTGCTCTCTTGATCCCCTAATTGTTTTGTCCAGCGTAATTCTCTTCAAACATGATCAATGAATGGAGTTCTTGGCCAATTAAGTAACCAGTTATGTTATTATAAAAAAGTTAAATTATAAAATAGTTCTCAACACATACTTTGAATTAACATACAAATTAATAACATTTCATTTGGTACTACAGCAAGATTTCCAGCTTCATTATCTTACAGCATTGGACATAAATGAATACCTTATTAATACTGCTATTTATTAAGAGAAAAATATATTTAAAAAAAAAGAAAAAAAAGAAACTGGCTTGAAAATTGTCTGTACGAAAGTTAATGCCACATATATTTATTAAAATAGAAATTTCATAAACCTTCTTTAACCATTATTATTAGTTTTTGGATATCTTCAAATTTTATTTGCATAACATGGCCTCTTTTTTGAAGAGAGAACAAACATACAAGAAATGAGAATTGCAGATATTATGATTTTTCCTAATAGTAAGTTTCAAAACTGAGAAGATAAGCTGATAAGCATTAAGTGTGATAACTTTCTAAATTATGTATTAAAGTTCTAAATAAATAATGGTATTTTTATCTGGACAATCATATTCCAGAAAATTTAAATAGTTTTCCAATTTCACCAACTGAAGTACTTTTTGTATAGTTGGAAGTTGCTGAGTGTTTTTATTGTATGTAAATGTCTGGTGTAAATTGTTGTTCATTTCTTCACAGAAAAATAAATTCCAAAAGCTTTCACATCTTCTACAATCCTACATTAATTTTTAAACTGGAAAAAAAATATAGAAAAAGGGACTCCCAGATATACAAAAAAATTTTCTGTTCTAATTAGCAGTCATGAGAGGTCACCAAATTTTATATTAAGTAAATGGATTACAGATGATTTAAAGAAAATTTGAAATTTATTTTTCTACTAATTTATTAATAAATGGAACTGCATGAATATTTAAAACATAAAGGGGCTTTTATTGAATTTCACTGTTACAAATATATGCTCTCGTATTCCTTTTTGTGGCAAATCTTGTCCTCTAACCAATTAAGTGTTTTAATAAATGTATTAAGTAATATCTTTGACTTTTTTGGAAAAACTAGAGAAGCAGAAGACTTTTTTATTATTTTTTTGTTTAAGAAATAAATTTTTATAGCAAACACTGTAAACAACATTCACAGCAATTTACCAAGCACTGAAAGGATCAACCTTACTCGAATTTTTCTCTATTAAACTAAAAAGTAAAAAAAAAAGCACTCTTGTCGAATTTTTTTTGTGCCATATCTCTCCTTTCATCAATTAAAATAGATTTTCTTTGTTGTTACTAATTAAATTACTTTCTAAAAAGCCACTGTAAAATTTAATTATAATTTGTCAATTTAAAAAACAACTCTCCACTATTAATATTACTTATTTTCAACAATAAGTTCTGAATAAATTATCAAAAGACATAATGCTAACCTATCATTTATCAAATAAATCATCATCATAAACTAAAGAAGTTTGAAAGCATCACCTCTCTAAGTTAAGATTCAATCTATGTTGTTAAATTAGGAATGTATCTATCAATGGAACCATCCTACAGCACAGTATTTAAGAAACTATCTTTTTCATCATCATTATCCTCATGAGAATGATGGCAGAAAGATTATACAAGGAAGTTAACTTGAGTGTGGCTTAATGATGAGATAACAGCAACTCATAATTTTTAGATTCAAGATATCTTTTCCATGAATTACTAGAATTTCACTTAAATCTCGTGGCAATATAGTTAAATATTTTCACTGTTTTTGTACTATATATCATATCATTTCATGTAAGAAAAAATATGAGAAGTGATTCCAACTTCTTTGATTTGCTCTGGCAAGCTGAAAAATAATTATGCTATAGAAAAATTTGCTCACTTTTTTAAAAAACTATCTGAAGAATGCAAATAGCTTTACATGTTTTAATTCTACTATGCCATTTGGCAGTGGCCCCATGATCACATTGCTCAGGTAGGGGAGGTGGAGTTTGCTGATGGTTTAAACTGGAGCATTTTCCTATTCAACCACTTAAACATGTGGCCGATAGTGATCCCGTTATATTTATTTACTATTTATAAATAAGAACTTTTGAGTTTAATAATATCGTCCACATATTTCAAAAATTCAAAAACAGTCTTGATCTGCGAGAATGTTAATCTTTTATGATTGGTCGATTTAAATTCTGTAAAATTAACAAGTTTGCTAATTCTCATGCAAATGTGCGAGTTTGTATAAACAAATTAAAGTGGTAAAACTGCATATTACGGTAAACGGAAATGGCGGACATGAGTTATCGTTGAAATTGCAATGGGTGGAATTCGCGGGGTTATTTTCCAAGACATACATCTTGCAGCTAAGCGAACCTAATCTAACCTAACCTAATGTGCCTTATGGGAGTTAATTTGAGCTAACCTAATTCTAACTGTATTTGGTTGAAAATGTGCCTTAGGGTTCCTACGCGAAGTGAAGGTTTTCTTAGTTTCAGTTTCGATTACCGTATACTGCAGTTGAACCAAATATTAATTTAAAAATATTTGGCGAACGACTCCCTTTGGGTTGATCATTTTTATTTTTGGGGGCTAGGGGTTAACAGGCTTGATAATGGAATCCAGTACGTAGGGATTCGGAAACGTACGTTGCCAAATATTTTTAAATTAATATTTTAATAGGTGTCAATATAGTTGGCATTTTTTAAATTAAAGTAATTTCTAACCGCTTACATTATAAATATTAGAATTCTGATATTATTTAGAAATGATGCTAAAAATGAATGAATTATAAATGCACCATTCAGTAAGTTGGATATGAAGGAGTAATCATGTTTACAAAAATTAAATAATATAAATGGACTGAACAAGCCACAAACCGATTACGAAAGCTAATACATACGTTCTGCAACTTCGACTTCTTCTTCGAATTCTTCTAAGGTTACATTGAAAGCCAGCATTGGTCTTGTTTGAGAATCAGCATTCCAATCACAATTTAAAAATCGTCTTATAGTAACATCATTATCTTCTACATCATTCGTCAAAAAATCTCGGAAGGGCTTCATATCAGGTAATTCGAAATAGTCCTTCAAAAGAAAACCTATCCATATTATTCGACAGTCTTCGCCCTCATAATCATCATCATCCATGATTAGAGTTTTAATTATTTAAAAATATATTCTCAGAAAAAAAATAAATAAAATATAAAAACAAGACAACCGCCTTTTCCCGCGGTTAAGCGACATGTTTGTAAACGTTCTCATGGCAACCGTGTCACGTGAATTAGAACTTACACTACTTCCTGTCCTTTAAACTACGTACATCCGGGGAAACTCCTTTTCCAATGTTTACAGGGGGCGCCACCCGTATCCAGAGTTATCAGTAAATTCTGTCACTGAATTTTGAAACGTATGCTAAAACCAATGAGATTATATAGGTAGTTGGCTAAAACCATAAACTTCTCAGTCCAATTTGCTCTTCCTTTTTTTGTTCTTAAATATCATCAATAAATAAATTATATGCTTTTATTCTATAAATATCCATCTATTTTAACGATTTTTTTTCTTTTCAGCAATGCAGTAGTTTATCATTATAAAAATAATTTATTTTAAAATATGATCCTGCTTTATAATGCCAATTAGATGTAAACAATAATTCATTAAAAGCAATAAAATCTATAAGTAATCTTGCTCTTCTTCCGGATACAACTGGCAACATTCGGTAATGCTTGGTTAATAATTATTACTATCATTGTGAGGAGCAACAGATAATTGAGATTAGTTAATTTGAACTGAATTAGAACTAAACGAAAATATTAGAAGATGCTTATTTCAGCAATAATATAAATCAGAATTTCAAATGACTACGATCAATTAGTCATTTTTATATCCCTAACAATCTGTACCTCAGCAGCAGACTTATTCTAAAGGAAGGAAGCATATAACATATGTATCTGCTTTATGTATTGCATGGATAAAAGGATTTCTTATAAATTAACTATGCTTTGTTCCAATTCAACATTAATGGCATCTGTAGAATTAGACGTTCATCACAAGAGTTCATACAACAAAAATTAAAGCAGGATAATTTCATTTTTGTATTTTTAAAACTAAATCTGAAAAGTTTCTTAAAATCTGAAAATTACTAATTATGCCTTTCAAAATTAAACTGTATAAATTACACAATTTTCATTCAAATTCGGTAAATTAGTATCACTGTAGTAAAATAAAATATCAACAATCAATATTTACAAAAACTCAGTTGAGGAGGGGTTTTTCAGATTCTTGCTTTCAATGAATAATGAAGTATAATGAAATGCTTTATAATCCTCAAGTTGCTATAGAAAATTCTGTAGCATACTTAGAAATTTGTAATGGGTGGTATTGGACCTCCAGCCAACAGAAAAGCAAACGGACAAAAAAAAAAGGAAAGCCAATAGCCCCACATTATCTAACCAAAAATACAAAACCCTTTCCTTTTTCAGATACAATGGAGAATATGTTACAACAACCTCCATCAACCGCTGCCACTAGTGATTTTCACTATTCTCCTTAAAGAAATCATTTTTATTATCTTGCCATTTTCAAAAATTAAAAGCTTATCTGTATTTTTTTGATCATGGAGCATCATTGATAAAAAAGATTAGCAACCTTTATATTAATTTCATAATGAAATTATTATTAATTATATAACTATCGAATTATCTATATACTGAAAATTATTTTGCACTGTTTACAGATTTTTAAATAAAAAGATGATGATAAAATAATTGACAAAAAAGGAAAAGTTCTGGAGGGAAAATAACAGTCAACCTTTGACACTTTGCAGAAAACGTATAAAATACAGTAGCGTGACATATGTAAATTAAAATTACATCAGATAAGAAAGGAGAATGGAGAAAAATGATTTATTTTTACAATTTACAAATAAAAAGAAATAAAACAAGGCTTAGGTTATTCAGAATCAAATAATGCAGTTTGTATTGTGCATATAAATCATAATCCTCACCCATTTTCAGCTTTAGAGAGTATATCAGGAAATATTTGCTGTGAGCTGTTTTTGTTTTGTTTTTTTCTTGGTTGGATGGGCCGGTTTTTTTAAAACATATTTTTAATTTTAAAGTTATATACTGTATATATCATACTAGCTGAAATACCTATTCTTCGTACAGGTTACAAAAAACAAATATCCTTATGTGGATGAGAAAGAAACTGAAATTGTGAGATCACTTCATAACATTCCCAGTTGGTATAAAAATCACGTGACAGGTACAAAGTAATATTATATTCAAATTTTGTAACTCAAGATCCCTAGATATGAAATTAATATAAAGATTGAAGAATATAAGATTTCCCACCCCTTTCTCCAAACCCCTATCACATCAAACCTTCCCCAGTTGGTAAAAAATCACGTGATCAGTCCAATTAAAGTTACCACATTATCCGGTGTATAAGACGACCCCCAATTTTTCCAATTAAAATATAGAGTTTGGGATATATTCGCCGTATAAGACTACCCCTCTTCCTACGCACACCAAATAAAAATTAAAAAAGCATCAAATATGGTAATTTTAATTCAAATGCTTATGACATGCAGATACTTAGCAGGAAAACTGTCACTTAAAAACATAATGCTGTTTGTCATCAAACATGTAAACATAAAACAGTGCAAGTGGATTAAACTTTTCCTTTAAAAGCGATGTACCTTACCGGCGATTGGCTGGTTGTTGTATGCAACAACCTGCTTGGATTGGTCAGCTCTCCCTGTCTCCAAGTAACTGTAGCTTTGTTTATTCTGGTGCATTATTTTAATGCTACATTTTTTTAGAACTTCACTAAAATCATAGTATTTCTCAACTGTAGCCTTCTTTATTCTGTCCACACTCTATCTCTTTTTTTCCATACCCTGGGCATCCTGGACGCCTGCAGCTTGCTCAGCATTCGTGGACCGTGTGAAGTCACTTCTTTCCACGAATGCTGGTGAGTGGATTTTCTTCTACCATACTTGTACAGTGCCTCCTTGCTGCTTTCATACGGTTGCCGCATAAGGCAGGGATGCGGCTGCGGCCGTTTTTGAGCTTCACCCACCATATGCGGCAACCGCAGATTCTCCATTTCGGCTCAGAAGTTTCAGCACCCGGCGTATAAGACGACCCCCGACTTTTGAGAAGATTTTTCTGGTTTTAAAAAGTCGTCTTATATGCCGGACAATACGATATTTTCTTATTGTGCAACTTGAAAACCATGTAGAAGTATCCTTTAACCATGTTTGCCCATCCCCTCACCCCTCTGTTTATACCCCTTAGGGCTCGATATCGAAAATTCGATCAAATACCATCTTTTCAATTTTGACAAAGAACACTCATGTCAAATTTCGTGTTTCCAACTAAAGCGCTTGCATGAAATTAATATTGAGATTGGAGAATATAAGACTTCCCACCCCTTTCTGCCCTTCTCCACGCCCCTATCATTTCAAACATTACCCAGTTCATAAACAATCATTACAAATCTATATCCTGAAAACTGTGTAGAAGTATCCTTCAACAATGTTTGCCCATTCTCTCACCTTCCCTCCTGTTTACATCTCTTAGTACTTGATATCGAAAAAGCATCTTTTCAGTTTTGACACACAACACTCAGGACAACTTACTTGTTTCCACATCAAGCGGTTTGGAAACCCTTCAAGAAGATTCCCTCCCCCCATTTACACCTATTAGGATTCAACAATTCGTCTAATGCATATCGTTTCATTTTTGACAAAGAACACTCGTGTCAAATTTCGTGTTCACTAAGGAGAGGATGTAGAAGAGAATTACGCACAAAAATATGTTAGTTTTAGTTTTTGCCACAGGTTACTATGTGGCCCTATTATGCACAACAATAGTTTAGTTTCAATTGTCACCACCACGTTGCTATGTGATATTTCAGGGATTTCACCCCTTAGGGGTGGTTAATCAAAATCCCAATAGCTTACTTTTTCCAAGTACAACAGAAGGACATTTTCTGCCAAATTTCAGGTTCCTGGCTATAAGAGAAGTAAGAGAATTAGTGATGAGTCAGTAAGGACTTTCGCATTTATTTAGATATAGATATCTTAAGATTTTTTAGATTATAAAAATCTGGACTTAAATCAGAATTCTGATATATAAATAGGTCGATCAGAAAAAAAGTTTGCAAAGCTTATGCAAGAAAAGCAAGCCTTTATTAGAAGAAAATGAGATGGTGCACTTAAAGTGCACAGATGTACTATTTTTCTACAAAGTCTCCTTTACGACTGAGTCATTTATCTCAACATTTCATCAGTTTGTCCATCCCAGTCGCATAAAAGTCAGGACGCTGCTATTGTAGCCCCTTTTTTTGTATCACATTGGACTTCTTCATTGCATGTGAAGCATCTACCTGGCATGTGCTCTTTTAAGGCAGGTAAAAATCACTGGAGCCAAATCTGGACTGTAAGCCAAAAGTCCCAAAATTTCACATTGGAAACATGCAGCAAGTTCTATGTTCCATGAAACTTGTGATTGGGCATTGTCATAAAATGAGGATCACATGGTTATTCAGAAGACCAGAACATTTCTTCCTGATGTTGCTGCACAATTTCTCTAAGGTTTTAATAGGAGACCAGTTATTGAAGTGGATTGCCATTTTAAAATGACATCACATACCTCCAGTGACACACACAAGAAAGACCACATGGCACAGCCCTCTGTTGGATATTTCAGCAACCACTGGCATTTTGACAAACTCATAAATTTAATTTCTAGAGATTGTAAACTTTTTTTCTGATATTGTATTAAATAATTTTATAAGTTTTCCAAAGAATTGGTCTGCTTACTCTTCAAAATACACATTTGGTTTAGGCTATATTGCTAAAAAAGAAGTCTTTGAAATATCCTCCTTCAACTTTTGTTATAACTTCCATAAAATGCTGGGAATGATATGAAATGAAAATGTGTAGCTTACAATGTTTTACAATTATGTATGTATAAAAGCACAGGGGCATCCAGGATTTTAGAATGGGAAGGATTGTGATGGTTGTAGCCTTTCAATAAAAAAAAGATCATGTATAATTCAGAAAGGGGGCAGTGGTTTACAAACAAAGTAAGAATTTCCTAGATTTTTTCCATTTTTGGATGCAATTGGGGTGGGGGAGGGGATTTACAACCTCTACTAATACACCTTCAGTATGCCATTGGTATGTAGCTAGGAATACACTCCAACATATGTATTTTGAACGATTTAGAATTGAGACTCAGTTGCACCTGTTACATAGAAAGCACATGAATGCCTAAGGTGAATTGTGGGCAAGAGAAAATAAATGTGTGAAGCTGCACCCTATTAGAAAAAGAGATGGATTACCTTGAATATAGGCTACAAACTGTGCAGATAATGACTGGTATTTTCTTTTCTGACCTTTTCTTATCAGTGGATGTTCTGATCTTCTGAATAACTGTGTGATCCTCCTTTATGACAATGCCCAATTGCAAGTTTAATGGAACATACAGAACTTGCTGCACGGTTTCCAATGGGAAATTTTGGGGCTTTTGGCTTACAGTTCAGATTTGGCTCCAGTGATTTTTACCTGCCTTAAAAGAGCACATGCCAGGTAGATGCTTCACATGCAATGAAGATGCCCAATGTAGATACAAAAAAAGGGGCTACAATAGCAGCGCCCTGACTTTTATGCGACTGGGATGGACAAACTGATTAAATATTGTGACAAATGACTTAGTCGTCAAGGTCAAATCAATGTTTGTATCTACACTTTGAATTACAGCCAATTAAGTTTCAATTTTGATCAGTTAATTACAACAATTATACACATACAAAAATGTAGTTTGAAAATTGATTGAACATATTTAAAAGATATGTAAAAGATGATATATATTTAGCCTGACTAATGATCATGTTGGTGGTCCAGTAGTGTAGGCGCACTGTAGTGTAGGGTGGAGGAGCTGGGTTCAATTCCCAATGGAGGTCGGGGATTTTCCCTAGGTTTCTCTTCCAGATAGGTTTTAAGGTTCATCCTACCTTTTGTAAAATGGCGACCAGTTTATTTCCCTGGGTTAAAGGAGGGAGGACATTTGACCGACCACCTAACCCCAACTTCATCTCGATGGTTGAGAATTGTTGAAGCTTATACCTCCAATGCTCCAAAGAGGATTCCATGGCCTGTACAGTAAGATACTTTTACTACTTACTATTATAATTATGATCATATTATCGATCTGAAAGAGAAGGCAGCATTTGGATTTTTCAGCTTTAGGTCATTACTGTGTGTCTAATGTCTTTAAATTGTAGCTGATTATTGGTTATGAAGCCTCATGATTTCAAATGGACAGGCTAAATGCCCTTCTTCCTTCTGTATGGACCAGGATCTTACATTCAGTACAGCTTCATCATATTTGTTTATACTTGATATGATATTCTAATTAATTTGCATTTAATTGTAAAACTGTGATAAAGTTAAAACATTTAACATAACATAAAGTAAATGCTTAATGTATCAATGGTGCTACAAATTCTGCAGGAGGTCAGTGAAGCCATATATTCTGTGGTCCAAAATCTGTTTTACAAATATTGTAAAGAAACAAAAAGTAATACTGTAGAATCTTTGCTTTTTTTTAGCTTATCTGTAACAATATATAGAGAAATTCATATCTTGAGAATTTGTCATGTTTAAATTAAGAAGACACCTGATGTCTGTGAGTGAATCTTTTTTTTTTCCTTGTTGGCTGGCTGGAATCCTTTTCTTTTGTCTTAAGGAGTCTTAACTATCACTTCCTGATCAGCAAAGATCATGAAACCGTGGTTTAGAGGAGACACATTATGTACATAATGCATAAAAGTCACATAAAGATGAGCTCCATTTGTTCTCTCCAACTATGAAAACCATCCTGTTACTGCCATGCAGGGATGTGCAGAAAAAACAAAACTTAAGTGACTGGATAAGTTGTTTAGGAAGATAAGAGCAGTTTATGGGAGCATGATTTTTGATCGTCATTCTACAATGATCAATTTTTTATTTTATTATCATAAAACCATATTCTTATTGCCCTAAACTTTTGTACAAAAAATCATAGCAACTGGGCAAGTAGTCCAGAAGTGCTAAATATGTTTTGCATAAATACTGGATATGATAAGAGTTCCACTAATGTTTCACTTCAATTATTTTAAATCTTTATTGAAAACTAGCGGTGCCCCGCAGTTTCACCCGCGTTAAATTAAATATCTGTTTCATACACATTATGAGTACATAACTAAGTGCATTGCATTAACTATAAATACCATCTGGAAATTATGTGGAAACATAAAAGGACCAATCACTAAAAAGTAAACCGACTTGACAGAAAGTGTCTTCAGTTTGATGGCTATATACTAAGAAATACTAAAATAGATAATGAGGCTTTTTACGAATACGATATATTTTAAATTATTTAATGAAAATTTACAATACTTCATTGTAGACGATATTTTTAGTTTTTTCTCCTTGTCTATAATATATTGTTAACTATTCATAACACGATCGTTGCAACCTATTAAAAAAAACTACCTACAAATTGATTTTATTAAACGTAACTAAAAACTAAAATTTATATATAAGTCAATCGTATGCTTACCTATTACAGTTAGTACCTATTATATAGGAAACGCATAGAATTATTCAATGAAATTAAACAAACACATCCACAAAAATTAGTTTGTTGAAGCAGAACTGTTGCTTAAGGGGCCAACCACATGACTGAGCCATACGGCGTTGAATTTAAACCTTTCTTTAAATATTTTTAATTATTTAATTAAATTTATTATCTGTATTTATAATGACTATTTTATTGTATTAATTTCATTATATCATACCATGTCCTTGTTATTATACATAATTATAATTGTAACTTATTTTATATTGTTTTTTGACTCGTGCTTCCTTCCCTTTCCCTCTATTAATAGTGTGTTCGACTTCCCTTTCCCTCTATTAATAGTGTGTTCGACTTCCCTTTCCCTCTATTAATAGTGTGTTCGACTTCCCTTTCCCCCTATTAATTGTGTTCGACTTCCCTTTCCCTCTATTAATAGTGTGTTCGACTTCCCTTTCCCTCTATTAATAGTGTGTTCGACTTCCCTTTTCCTCTATTAATAGTGTGTTCGACTTCCCTTTCCCCCTATTAATAGTGTGTTCGACTTCCCTTTCCCTCTATTAATAGTGTGTTGGACCTGTTTTTTGAATCTCAGATTGCCAGATTTGTTGATGTTTATGTTTACTGCTCCGCTCCTATTGATCGTAGCGTGATGTTATATAGCCTATAACCTTTCTCAATAAGCAGGCTCTCTAACGCAAAAAGGATTTTTCAAATCGGACTGGTAGTTTCTGAGATTAGCACGTCCAAACACACAAACACTTCTGCTTTATAATAGTAGTATAGATAAACATGCTATGATGATTGAGAGGTAATTGATGCTCTGACATTTTTGTAGTTTAAAATTATTTCAGTTCTTGCATCATAGAATATTTAAACTTCCTTTCTTTTGAATTAAATTATTGTTTTATTAATAAGAGAGTTAAAAAAAAGCACATTTTTATAACCACATCTTGAGTTGTTATAAAATTAGAATCTGGAATAGCAGTTTCTTCCATTCTAGGACTCATCAGCTAGATTTTCCCTAGTTGATTAAATCTCAGATCAGTCAATCATTCATTGATAACAACTCACAGTATGTTGTGAAAAAGTGCATTTTTTTTTTTTTTTACTATTTATTAACCCTTTAAGGATAGGTATTTGAGAGTCTTTCCGGCAAGTACACACAAAAAAAAGAGGAAAAATGAGATTTTTTCAAATTCTTCAATTTTTTTTTACTTTCTTTCTCATTATCAAAAGTATTTCTGAAACATGTAAACAACTATCAACCCACCAAACTTTTTGCAATATCAAAATTAACTAGAGATTAAACAACTATTTCTCTTACTTTCTTTCCTTGGAGGGCAACTGCTGCTGTGGAAGGTGCATCGAAGCCAGCAGGTGGGCAGCAATTGCAGATTTCAAACCCTGTCAGGCAGAAAGTGGGATAGGAAGACTGCTGTCTGGTGGCTTCTTGTGCCAAAACAGCAGCTCTTGAAATTTTCCGAAGTTCTGTACTTTTTACCACATCCGTCCTCTCCTCTCCAGTTTATTTTGTCAATACGCCACACCTGGCCTCTAGAGCACAATATGTAGTGTATCTATAAGCCATGCCCATCCTTAAAGGGTTAATGAACCAACAATGCATGTTAAACTATTAATTTAATAAATTAGGACTGCTCAGTTTAATTTGTAAATTAAGTAAACTTCTTTTCTTGATTAAGTCTTTGAATCTGATTTATTAACATAAACATGTATTATAATGGATGACATACTTTATATGCCTTTTTATTATGAAAGACAAAGTCCCTGTGCAGTTTGGAAATATTTTCAACTTTGTAACTACCTGAGTTTCACTTACTTTTACTATGGAGAAGATTTGCTTCACAATTGCCCATTGTCCAAGACATTGCTCAAACTCATTCACTCTCACACTCTCTCTATATATACATATATATATGGAAAACTTTTTCATAATGACTCTGACTAAAATGAATGTTGAAATCTTGGCCAAAATGCAAGTAGTGGCTAAGAAGGCTTGAAGATATGTGATGTTGGGATTTTTTGTTGAAAGTTGTAAAATCTCAATGTAGAAAAGGAGACTGTAATGAAATTGCTGTCAGGAGCAACTTCATTACATCATCATCATCATCATCAGTGTTTTGTCGCAGACAGGTCCAATGGCAAGCAGCAAATAAGTTCAACAATGTCTCTTTCTCCAAGTCCTTCTATCTCTTGCCTCCTCCTTCAGGTCTTGATATTCACTTGTCGTTATAAGGTCATCCAGGATCATCTTTCTCTTTCTTCCTCTTGGTCTCTTTCCTTCAATCTTCAATACTTTCCTCCAATACTTTCTTCATGAGATTTTCACCTTTGAGCACATGACCAATCCAGTTCTTTTTTCTTCTCCGTATATTCATTAATAAGCTTCTCTCTTCCCCTATTTTTTCCAGAACTTCATCATTAGTCAACTTGTCTGTCCATTTAATTTTCTCCTTTTAATTGTCCTTTAATTTGTCTGTCCTTTTAATTTATAACTTCATTACAGTCTCCTTTAAATAACAATAACAAGAATAATTGTGGGTTCATATCTTAGAATGTGTGCTAAACACTAAATGGTGGATAAAATTAAAACATTGCCTTAAAAGCCAAAGCCTATGTGGTACTTTTGAAATATACTCTATATTAAAGAGTATATTGTGAAATATTACATGAATAAATCTTATATAATAGATTTTTACAGTTAAATCCACAGTGCTTTCCTAACATATTTTTTAGCACTAATTTAATAAATTCCATGTTGTATTGAATCACATCTTTTAAAGAATTTATATATATATTTGTTGCTATAAGCATGCATAAATATTACATAGATCTAATATTGCCGCATAGAGCTATAAAGATAAATAAAATTTTTAGTTTCAAATAAGGCTTCTTTTTTTTCTGTTAAAAAATATATAAAAGGAACTGTTCAGTTCCTTTCTGAAAGAAATGGATTTTTTTTCCTACCAAAAATTGAAAATTGAGTTAATTCATATTTTCAATAAGTAATCAAATTAATTAATTATTTTTAGGAACTTTCCAAGCACTGATTAACAAAGTACAATAGAACCTCATTATAACGGACTAATAGGGGCTGAAGGTTGTCCATTTTAATGAAAGTCCGGTTTATAACAAATAATTCTTATAGGGGTGTAGTGCAGCAGGGTGTACATCAATGAAAGTACAACAGTTAGGTATACAAAGTGTTTATTATATATCAAATAAAAAACAGCCTTCAACATAGTAGGTTGAACTGAAAAAGATGTGTACGTATATACTGCATTAATCTTTAGAATAAGAAGGTCCTGGTTCATGTTGATTGCTTACATTCATTGGTTTGAAAAAATAATTTATTTTCTGCTGAGTTTGTTTGCTGCTTATTTTTCAGTTAATAACTGACGGAAGTGCCGTAAGTGGTCATAATATGCAAACACATTTTCATTTGCCGATTGTTCAACATATTGAATAACAAAATTTAAGTGGTCTTTCACTTCGCTCACCTTAATTGTAGGCTGACAATTTTTTTTAAAACTGTCCGATATTAGCAACATCCGTTATAATAGGGTCCGTTATAATGAGGTTTTACTGTATTTTAGAATGTGTTGGAATGAACTTAATGAAAGCAGAGAAAGAGAAAGTTTGGCTATGGATAAATGGAACTTGGTTATGTACAGCCCCATACAAAACACAAATGCTGATGGAATGGCTTCCTGGCTAATGATGCAATCAGCCCAGGTGATGATCAAAAACATTATCTAGAAAACTTTAGGATACAACCAAAATGTTTAGAGCAAAACAAAATGTTGAATGCTTGTAAACAGTTATATTTAGCATAAACAAAAGAATATCTGATAATAAGAAAGGTTTACTAAATATTATACAGATTGCCTTTATTTGGGCTCAAAGAGGAATAATTCAAATTATTCTTGACAAATAATTACAAATTATTTATCTTTTTCACTGAATTTATATTTTAACTGTTCATGAATTTAAAAACATTTACTATTTATTTAAGTGCAGGAAGAACATTCTTTATATATATCATTAGCTTCAGAAGAGCTGCAGCTGGAATCCCTGGAATTCTTGAAGCCGCTGCAATCTGCAATATAAAATCAAATGCTACTTTCAAGACTGGAAACTTTATTCATTTACATACCAAATAAGTAGAATTTATTACTTAATTTATACAATTCTGCTTTTTAATTAAAACTTTAATTTACTTTTAATTTAAAACTTTATTTAAAGTTTTAAATAAAAAAAGTTTTGCACAAAGAAGTAATAAAATAAACATAAATTTCTACTTTCTTCATGTTGTCATATTAAGAACTGTAATAATCATGCAGCTAATACACTTATTATTTATTCATTTTACTTTCTCCATATTTTTATGAGTGGAAAGTATAATCTTCATGCCTAAATACTGATTTTTCTTTCAAATGACAATAGAAGTTAACGTTTATACTGTATATGATAAATATAATAGTTAATGTACACTGAAGTACCATAAAAACTGAGACAGTCACTTCCATTTCCAGTACAAGCCACCACACCCCTGCATTAAATAGTATCTTCCACATTGAAGTTACATATAAAGGCTGATATCTCTACAATCCATTATCGTATAATTCGCAGATATGATGGCAGCATATCACGATTTAAGCGACTTTGAACTAGATGTGATAGTAGATGCCAGAAAGATGGGTCACTCCATTTTTGAAATCAACATGAAATTTGGATTGTCACATGCAACAATTTCAAGGACATACCATGATTAGAAAGATAGGGAAGACATCCAGAGTGTGGCACTGCTGCAGCTGATGAAAAACTCTAGACAGTTGTGCACAGCTTCATCTGCCACACATTGTAACATCTGACTGGCATGTGACATTGCAGTAGATAACAGAATAATTCATTTCTGTGACCACATGTAATATCAGAGTTCGGACAATACAACATTCTCTTTCTCCTATGGAGTACAAGAACCAATGGCCCACTCGGTTATCACTGTTGACCAGACAGCGCAGGACTCTGTGCCTCGCTTGGGCTCATGAACAGTGCAATTGGAAATATGTAGTCTGATGCAACGAGTTGTGGTTCCAACTGTTTCGAGCAGATGGATAATGAGGAAAAAAACCCAAAAAAAGAAATGGACCCAGCATGCCAACAAGGGATAGTTCAGGGTGGTGGTGGCTCTGTTATGGTGTGGAGTGTTTTCAGCTGGCACGCATTAAGACCCCTGATACATCTGTAGACATCATTGACCAGAGGGTGTGCTGCATAACCATGCTTGCAGATCATTTGCACCCATTAATGTCATTCATTCAATCAGATGGAAACGGGCTCTTTCAGCAGAACAATGCACCATCTCACAGGTCTCCAGTCACCAAATTATGGCTGGAGGAGCATTCCTCTAAGTTTGGCATCATGAGTTGGCCTAATTGTTTATTAGATTTCAACCCAATAAAACACATGTGGGATGCAGTTTAATGTGCCATCAGTGCCAGGGTACTACCACCAGTGAATACTAGGGAATTATGGACCACTATTAAGGAGTCATAGTGTACACTAACTACACAGTACTTCAGAGAGCTTGTAGAGTCCGTACCTCATTACCATTGCTATGGTAATCTGATCGAAAGAAGGACCTAAGCATATGTCAGTTTTTCTGATATATCACTGTATGTCTATGATTGAATCATGTATAGTTACAATAAGCAAAATAAGCCCAAATGAAAGGATTTTTATTATTTTTTTTTAAAGTATTAGGGAAATATTCTTCCTTTCATTTCTTGTTCTCTTTCAATTGCCTTTGTGTACTGCAAAATCTAAATGCTCAAGTAGCCTGTTTAAACTGGATAAACTCTAATAATATTTTAATATTGGGTGAAATATTGAAAATGGGAAAAAAATGTTCAGTGTAAATCTACACTTAAGTACATCAATTTCAAATTTAAGAATCTAGTTGCATTGTCAGAACCTTACTTGATTTTTGTTTACAACTTGAATTTTTGATTTTTGTTTACAGGTCTAATTTAGGTGCCATTGCCATATTTTGGGTTACCAAAATGTTAATTTGAGGTCCCAAAATAAACTGTTTTGTATCACCACAATTTTTTCCCTGTTGTTCCAGCATGGTATCTAGATACCATAAATAGTGCTTCCAAGACAGGAAATGGCTCAGAAAATACTAAATTAATTATTTGAAATTTGGTCGGGCGTTAGACATTTGACATGCACATTGCGGATGTTACCAGTATTTGACATACACATAAACTTTAATCAACTGGTGAATAAATAAAAAATGAACAAATATCTAATAATTGTAATTAGTTGTATGGCATTGATCAGATTCTATTACAATGAGCAAAATTTTCATGTCAAAATTTTGAAAACAACCAGCAATTCAAGTCAAGCGGCCATCTTGGTTCGGACGTTTACAAGCATTTGACACATGGTTTTCATCAAGAAACAGGTTTCACAAATATAGTTAAAAAGGTGCTTTCTACAGCAAAACCTTCTTTAGTGCTTAAACATCTTAATAAATACTAAAAACGAATTTAAATTTGGATTAGTGATTGTTTTCCGAAGCCAATCTCTGAATGTCGGACGTTACAGATTTTGACAAAAAAGAAATTTCCCGTTTCATCATAGGCTTAAATTAAGAATTGTAGCACCCTCTGAAGCTACGAAATTTGCACAACTAAATAAAACAATAGACAGCCCAATAAGCCTAATTTTGATCATTAAACAATGCAAAAAGTATAGTATAAGATTGATTGTTTCGGACGTTACATTTTGACATATACAAAACTCAATTCAAGTCGGATTTTTGAAAAGAAGATGTGCGTTTTTGTAGTCGGTCCGATATCTCCCTTTGATGGGAATTGTTGGAACTAACTTCAAACTTGATTTCACAATTTATTCCGTATCAAAAGCGCTAGTAGAAGTGGAGCTATACTAATTCAATGACAGCGTTGTTTGCTCAGTTAACATTGGGCTGTCAAAATTAAGCACTTTTTGCTAGTTTTATAGTTAAAATTAGTCACATAAACCATTTTTATTATGGTTTTTATTGCTTTTCTTGTTTATTTGAATATTTTAAGACTAGGTAATACACGGTTTTTTTTTGTTTAGGTGGTAATAATGAAATTTGAGACTTTTAAAAAACCCAGTTTCTAAACTCCCCAGAATATGGCAATGGCACTTAGAGCTCTTAAGAGCCAAAACTCTTTTGGAATAACAATTAAAACAGTTATTCCCAAAAATACTCAAGTTTCATATTTCAATATGCTACATTGTCTAGGTCTGAGATTCTGATGTAGCTAAATTTGGATGAGAATTTTGTTAAGGATACTGTATAATGACTTAAATTTTGTTAAGGATACTGTATAATGACTTAAATTTTGTTAAGGATACTGTATAATGACTTAAATTTTTTTTGGGGGGAGGCAATAACTTAAAACAACAATGCACTTAATTAAACCATTAAATTCAGATATGAAAAGGCTTAATTGTACCATCTCAATCTATTTGAATTCTTGTAGTTCTTACGAATATCAATTTTGAGAGCTACCCTAAATATGGCACCAACCATTCTGCCCTAAAATAACAGATGTACACTAAATTTCATGTGGGATTGGTATCTCAAGTGGTAAGGGCTGGAGGGGCCAGGTTTGATCCCTCACAGTGGTCAGAGACGCTTCCCTTGTCTTTTTCCTTCCAGACAGGCTGCTCAGTTGGTGAGTTGCTAGGCCATTCGTCTTTCATCTCTGAGTACTGAGGTATGGTTCTCATGTGAGTTTCATGGTGGTGGACAATCATGATGGTTCCCCCATTTCCCCTACGCTACACCCACCATTCTTTCTCCATGGTTCTCTTCATCTATATTTCTTTCTGTGGGTATAATATAATAGACCCAAGGTAGTAGGTGCATGGTTTTCCTGCCACCCACATTCTCCACAATCTAATCTAATTCCTCCAGACAGGTTCTAGGGTTTAGTAATCCTGTGTCAAATTGATACTAAGTTTCATTCCCAGGGGTTAAAGGCAGGTGTGCCTTGGTGGGTGCGCTGACCACCTCATCTCTACTTAGTCCTGAACACTGGAGTCTTATCTCCTGCAACTCAATTGGAGAAAGGATTCATTTCTGTCAGTCTATGAATCACAGAACATTTATTCACAGAATGAATGAATCATAGAACAGTTTTTCCAAAAGATAAATTTAACAAACAAAAAAGGCTATTACTATTGTGCGACCTGTGCAGAAAATACTCTTCATTCAGGTTTGTCTGTAACCAAAATTACCAGAGATGTTTATGCTAAATCAAAGCTTTCTTATTTCAATACTTCTGTTTCAAGCATGTCCATACGAAGACATCAAAATGGACCCTGTCTTTAATCTATCAATCTTTAAGATGATTTTTGTGAGATTCCTATTTATCCAGTCACTCAACATCTATTATTTTCAAATGAATGTTATCATTTGAAAACTTCAGTTCTCAAAATCTGCTATTTCAATCTATTACAATTCGGAAAGTAATGAAATTAATGCCGTGCTGGCGTGGTCGTGCGGTCTCGGCGGCGGCCAGCCGTGGCGTCCAATGCGCCAGTTCCTGGGTTTGAATCCCGGTAGTGGCATGGGTGTTTCACTTTTCTTTCTTCTGTGTTGTCCGTTTCTTCCCTTGGGGTTGGCGCCCCCTTGCGGTATCTAGCCTAAACTCCTCTGGTAGGAGAGCGTCCATACCCAGTATTGGGTGTTACGGGCGATATAGATAGATAGATAGAATGAAATTAATTGCTTGAAGTTTATGAGAGTTATTATCAGGACATCTGATTCACAGTAAACACATTAAACATATCATCCTGTCTTCTTTTAACATTCCTTTGAGCTGTAAATTAGCATCACATTGCCCATAATTTTCTAAAAAAAAAACTGTTCATCATTTCAGATGTTTTCAGTTCCTTGGGTGATAGCTTAACAGAATTTCTTTTGAAATTAAACAAAGTTTGCAACTCTGATGGTTCCTAACAAACTGGATGTTTTCAATAATTTGTAGATGTTTGAAATTAAAATTCCAAAGCTTGTAATGTATCATCTTTTAGAAATTTTCTTTGTATATCCCTTAACATCTTAAGTTTCAATCATTTATGGACATCTTGGAAGAGATATTTCATAGTTTCGCCATAATCAGTTAAGGTAACCTTGTTTCTGAAAGTCACTTTAAGTTAAGTACTCTTTTGCTTTCCTAACTGTCTTTGGTGATGAAAATAAAATGATTCTAAATTTAACATCATATTACTAAGCTAATTAAGGCTAGGATTTTTACAGAAATTTCTTTGTCATGTCTCCTATCTTCCTTTTATTATTTTTTGTTATGCTCTTCCATCTCCTAACTGTTCTAATTTTTTCTATATTATAATTGGTGGAAAATAAATTCAATTTTTCTTATGTAATTAAAGAAACAAAATAAAAACAAGTTGGCATTCATTTTTGTTGATAAACAAAATTTAATCATTTATATGCAATCAATTCATAAATAACAGCTCTATCATAATCTTCTAATATGAAAGTGATTTCTTTCCAATTTTAATGTAAAATGTAGCTTAGTTGAATTCCTAAATCAAGCTTTTAATTAACAAACATTCCAAGTAGGTTTAATTTGAATTTATATCTTCTGAAGCTTTTGCTTTATAAATAAAAAAAAATCAATGCAATTTAATTTTATAAACTATCAAAAGAAAATGCTTGTTTACTCTTTATTACATTAAAATTTAAATTGTAGATATTAACAAATGACAGTTTCAAATTTAGTAAGCAGATAAAATATAAAAACTAAAAAAAACTAAAATATAACTTACTGTGGTTGGCTTAACTTCTATTAGTTTTTCTTTTGTTTCATTAGAAAATGAGAAATATTCACTACAAAACAAAAACAAAAAACAAATAAGTTTCAATTAGTAAAAAAATACATTTCTTTTATCAACCACGGAAAAAATATCCTGTACATAATCTCTAATACAGTAGTATTTACAGCCTTCTGATATTTTTGCTTATTTTCCAAGAAACGACTAAAATCACTGAAAACATGTTAATATCTCTCCATAACTTTCTCAAGGAATTACTTTCAGATAGGAAAAATCTTAAGAATGAAGCTCTTATTACAGTATATTGTAAACAACTGTTGAAATCCATTAGCATCTTTAGTAATGCCAACAAAAAAGGAAGAAAAAGGATATAATCTAACCTACACTTATACCCTGCTATTTATTAAAATGCAACACCTGAAAAAACACGAGACAGTAAAGTGAAATTGACAGTATAGATATATACAGTAGTATTATAAAAGAAGTAACTGATGAAATCCTCAAAATACTCAGTACTGAATGTAAATCCCACAAGCCTGACAGTAATATAGTAACAAACAAAATAGATCTTTGATAGTTATCTGAGGAATATCATACTAAGCTCTGTTCTATCTGGTGCCCATTTCATTATTAATAGCTCGCGGCACAGATTCATGGATGAGGAATGAGGTAACCATATCCTATACAATGGAAAGTCAGTGAAAATCTGGTGAGTATGCAGGTCACAGTAGAAGAGAAGGCCACTGCATGGGCCCTAAGAAAATGTTGTACAATCCACACCTCTTGAGGCTGAGTATAGTGTTATTGAAAGATTGAACCAGCTGCAGGAATGGCAGCAAATTAAGCTCCAAAATTTCATCTTTGCATTGCTGGCTTTTGAAGGTCCATGAATATGTATTAGATGGATACATCATAGAACTGAATTCTGAAATTACTACCATCTACAGGTATTTATCACATTATCATGCAAGGATATGACTGCCATGATGCATCATGTTGAATCTGATCCAAGCCAGTCATCAATCCAATATCAGTTTTTATGGCACCATTGAGGATGAAAGTATCATCAAGGATGGAAAATAATATTTTATTAGTAAAGCTACTGTTTTTTGGATAAATTTTGGTAAGGCCATTCCCATTTTTAAATTTTGGTAATAAAGTAACTTTAACCATTTTTTTTTTTTAACATCTTGCAGCAGGCTACTGATATCTCAGAAGTTTTGCAATTACTCTTTCTGGACTATCACACACTACATCTATATGGGCACAATGTAAGATGGTCTAGAAATATGCATCTGTGAGTGGATCCTGAAGAAATTGAGTTGAGTTGGCTCCGTATTTTTTTTTTCATTGGGAATATTTTTTTTCTGGTTGCATAAAAAAAGTAACTTTCACATTCCTGGGCATTTATAATGTAACATCATGGAAGTTTTAAAAGTGAACAATTCCTGGTGTTGCGCTTTCAATAAACTGTATCTGTCAGCAATGTCTAATAGTATGTAGTCAGTGGCTGATTTATTACTTCCACTGCTGTGTTAACAAATTAAAATATCTACTTATATTTATCATCTTTGACATAGCTTTTCCTCTATTCTTCTTCTTTTTTTTTATTAACTCAGGCATGATCATACCACCTTTTTACATACAAGAATACATACATAATCTATTAGACTACAGGGCCTAACAACTTTTTAACTTCATCACTGAACCAATAAACAATCTGGAATAATTCATTTTCCTCGCCCAAGCAGTAGAAGGAACTATTTAACACAAACATTTTGACAAAGGCTCAATGAAGTTGAGTACCTCATGCATTTAGGACAGGCAAGCAAATTTCCTACTGTCAACCTAGCATTACTGCATTTTGTGACTTGCAACATTGTTACTTTAATATATCACTCAAAATTGGGTTGTATTTAAGTCAAAGTATCCTTATTAGGGAGAGAGTAGTTTAGAACAAGAGAGAAGTGAAGAGAGACACGACACCTAGACAAACAAAGTAAGAGGTCAGTGATAACAATCATTGGCAAGTAAATCAATTTTGCTATTTCCACAAGAATGAAACAATTTGCAGTTTTAATTTAATCTGAGACTACTAAGACATACATCAATAAAAGATGTATAAAATTTAAACATTTCACATATATTGAAGGGAATAAACGCTATATCTACCACAATAGCTAATATAGTGATTACAGTGGAACAATTTTAATTTACAGAATGAGAAGAATTCATAAGCATAAACATTACCTATTGTAGTCGATATTTTCAGGAATAAGGAGTTGCTCCTCTTGCCGAATGAGATTGATATCAGCTTGCTGGTGTAAAATTGAAGATCTATACACAGCTAAAAGCAATGAAAATTAACATTTTTTTAATATGACAAGTTAATAATAACAGTATAATGTTAATTATTATAGTCTTTGCATTCATATGGAAAATATAGCTCTCAAACATTATTATTGTTTATAACACCTCTTAATATATATAATCTATAATATATATAAAGGAGGATGTTTGTTGGTTTGTGTGTTTGTTTGTTCGCTATACACTCTAGGGCCTTTGACCTATCAGAACCAACTTTGCAGAAATACTCTTTAGGACCCTGTGGAAAAAACGGGCTGCCTTGGAACCTGGATCCCCCCCCCCCCCAGGGGTTGAAAAAGAGTGAAATCCATGAAATAGTGCCACATATGCACCTAGTGATGACAATGAGAACTACACAAATATTATTGTGCATAATAGTGACAGGGTTTTCGGGATAGATATAGATTTGTAATGATCAGATGACGTTTTACGAACTGAAGAAGGTTTGAAATGATAGGGTTATGACATTACAAAATTCAAATAATCTGGAACTAGGAGTGTAAACATGAATGTAAACAAATATAAACTAATATATTTATTATTGGCTGATAAAGATCCCCAGACTGTAGATAGACATAAAAGCCACCGAACAGTAAAAAAGATGGAGGTAATTGATCAGGGATGCTTCATATCTTTTGTAAAAATTGTGTCAGAAGGAAGATATAAGGTACCAATTGTAAGAAGTTGTCTAGCTGAAATCCAAGTATCAATAACTTCTATGACATACTACTAAAAAAAAAACCCAGAAGATAAGTGTGCCATTTTTGAATAAAAGGCAATATCTTTTTCTCCATGAAAAATGATTAACACAACATAGAAGTTCTCAGTGGAGAAGGAATGAAGGTACAGCAAGAGTGCCATCTGGACTAAAAGAAACTAAGAAAGAGAACATGAAAGATTATGAACTTGTAAGCTATGAACTAAGTAGAGATATCGTAATTATAGCTGACGAAGAGTCCAATAATGAATATGTTATATCTGTTTCACATGCCATGAAGATGTCTGGAGATATTTCACTACTGCTAAAAAAGACCTGAGAGAGATTGTGATGAACTGATGTTTCTACAAATCTCAAGATATGAAAGATAGGATATGAAAAAGCAATTGTATAAATTTATTTTCCTTCTTTCCAGAATGGTCAAAATCTAGAACAATAAGATGGCTCTCACAGCAGTCGATGCATTTGGAGAAAACTTGTAATAATCTTTCCTATGCAACATCTTGTCACATTTGGGATAAGTGGTCCTGCCTCTATATACTGACAGCCCATGTCCATAATGCTAACAGCTGAAGTATCATAAAGAGTTTGAAATGTAAGTTCAAATTTGACAATCAGCACTCTAAACAAAATCTTTCATATGAATTTTTCCTTCAAACTCTTTCTTTATCTAAGAACTTTTAGGTGAACGAGTAATCTTAACATCAGGACTATTTTTAAACTACGCTTCTTTTTTTTATATTTTCCTTGAATGTATTTGTATAATTCTTTCCACAAAATATTTAATAAAGTTCATATAATACTGAATCAACTCTTAAAATTTTAGGTATGTTTGCTAATGCAGGTAATGTTTTTGCTGAACTGAGCTATAAAACTTACAAATATTCTTTCTTTCTAAAGAAGATGGTT
>JAFIDM010009631.1:42843254-42896070 GCA_023159025.1 Thereuonema tuberculata | reverse complement strand
TGTGACAGTGGAATTTTCACACTCAAAAACTATATCTTCAACATTTAAACAGATATTGCTTAAACAAATATTTCCTAAATTTTTATTTCCTATTTTAAATTATCTAATATCTTTGATATTAAAAAGATAGTAAGAAAATAATGTGAAAATGAAATTAACACAAGATTTTCATAATTTGGAATTGTCTAAACCAGGATATAGAAGCAGAAATCAAAATAGGATAAATAATTCATTCTACAACATAAAACTCACGTAACTAGTTAAATGTTTATATTGCAGATATAATTTCTACTCTAATTGCTCATATACTTAATAACAAACAGGCATATGAAGGCAATGACTTATTAATTCTCTTCTCTGCATAATTTCCTTAGTTGTTTTTTTTGTCCTTGTTTTGAAAACCCACAACAATTCAGTGGGTGATTTACTGTCTCAAGAACAAGGCTATGATTTACCAGGATAAAATTATTATATTTGGAACAAGTTAGGGAAATAGGACATGGAAGGCAAGAGACAGCCTCACCAACAGATTCTTGCTCAGGATGGTAAGGAAAAGTAAGAAAAAAAACATCCACATCTTATCAGGGATTCAAACTTAGATTATTTGATATATTATTGACTTGCTGTGTCAAAATAGAACTGTTGCAATAAAAAGAGAAAAAGATTCTTTAGTGAATAACCTATCCTGCATTGAAGAAAATGAGGCTATCTGTTGAAAAAGTGAGCAATTGTTTGAAAACGTTTATCAGTATTAAGGGGAAACTTTCAACAACAATGAAGACAACATCAGTAAAAAATGTAGATAGCATACTATCTGATAAAAAAGGAATGATTCAAAGAATTAACTTTCAATTAATACTAGCTAAAGCATAAAAAAAGAAATAAAATGTTAACTGATTATCACTAAGCTATTTTTTGAACTTGGATTCTACTAAAAGTTGGTTATTTAACTCAATGGGTGGAAAGTCAATTTTCAACAGCTCAATGACAAAAACTTAAGACAAAGATAATGATATTTTAAAATAAGAACAATCTAAAATAAGCTTGTGAAAAAGTCAGCAAAATTTAATTTATTAATCCTTTTATTCTTATTTTTATTTTTGATGTTACTTTAAAATGTCACTGTCTTATTTATTTGTTTCTTAAGTTATCATTGACTTTACTAGGCTGTCGAATACTGGCTAATTTTGGCTGATGACTTAACAAACCCAAACCAAGCTGGTACTGGAATGCCAGTTCAAAAATAAACTTAGTGATAATACAATTGTTTATTTTACTGCTTTTTAGTAGTTATTCTTAATTCTATGGGCATTAAATTTTGTTTTTTTAATTTATTTTTAGCTAACTGATGGTTTTTTGGTTGAAAAGATTTAGTTATTCTTATAAATCTTACTTAATCAAATTACTTCAATATCTAATGTGATGTTTTTAGCATACTGAAACATTAATCACAACTGGGACCCTAATTTACAGGTGGAGAACCGAAATGATTAGTATCAGACCCATAATGATTTTAAAAGAACAGCAGTAGGGATATTGTTTTATTGCTATTATTGTAAATCCATATTGTTGTTTTAGAACTTTTGAACTAAACTGAATGTATTTCTTCAAAATTCTGCTTTAATGCAGGTGTTTGGAGGCTATTGTGTAAAAATTTTCAGTATGAGATCTGTAATAGAATAAATAAAGTGCATTGTAGTACCTTGGCAAGTATCAGAAACACTGATAAATGACAGCAGGATCATTATTTTTAATATCGTTTTATCTTTCTATATGTCTGTGTTTGTCTTCGGTCCTACATAATGTTTTACATTCTATTATGCTGGTTAGAACGACAAAAATTTCAATTGCTGTACCTTTCATTCCTTTTTGCTGTATTTTCTGATTTTAATGAATCTATCCTGAATCCTTCAATTTAGCAAAGAGAGCTTGCATTGATCAAGATTACTAAAAAGTTTTCATTGTATCAGTTTAGAATCTAGGAGTATTTTATATACGAGGGTCGATTCATAAGTCATAAAAAATAGACCTCTCGAATGCCAAACTGCAGTGACGATGTCCTGTGTGCTGGCAAAGCATTTCCCATGCAATGGCTTCTTCACTTTAGGAATGAGATTGAAGTCATATAGACGAAGATCAGGGAAATAGGGTGGGTGTGGCAGGACCTTCCAACCCCAACACTGTAAACAATGTTTAACAGTGTCTGCTTTGTGAGGCTTAGTGTTGTCATGCAAGATTATTGCGTTGCCCAAGAGTTCGAGACATTTCTCCTGTACTGCATGATGAAGGTGGTACTGCAAAAATGATGTGTAAAACTGGACAGTTACAGTGTGTCCCTCCTGAACTGGATGACACACCAGAACGCATTGACTGTCATATGCCAAAATGGTCATCAGCTTCATGGAGGATGGATTTTGATGAACCTTGTGTTGATGTGGTGACCCAGGATGTGATTCATTGGACTGTCGCTTCGGTTCCAGTTTATAGGCTTGTGCTCGTTTCATCGATTGCAATGATACAATGTAGAATGTTGTTTCCTTTGCGATGAAATCTCTGCAGATTGATACGACATGTCTCATAGTGAGTCCACTGCTCTACCTCAGTTAGGTGATGTGGCACCCACTTGGCAGCAATCTTCCGAACATGTAAGTCCTGCCATAGAATGCAGTACATCAATGATGTTGGAATACCTGTATGCTGAGCTAATTCCAGCACAGTCCAATGCATATCTTTGATGAGGCATTGTTCGATCATAGCCACCAATACATCTTTATGAGCTGACACATAACTTCTACTGAGAGGAAGATTGACAGCTGAGGCTCTTCTCCATTTGAAGGCCTCTACCCATCTTGCTACGGTACGATAGGGTAGCACACGATTGCACAGTGCTTCATGAAGTTCGGCATGACACTCACGAGCAGTGTGGCCGCGGAGAACGGCTATCTTCAAGTGCTGTTCAACTTTGGTTACATCCCTTATGCACCACTGTCACCAAAAGACTGACATTGGGAGCATGCACACTTGCAGATCAGGGCACGCATGCCCCATCTGGTTGCAATATTACATACTACATGTCACACACTTTCAAACATATATATCCAATTTCCAGTGGTAGCATGCTTATGAGAGATAAAAAATAGTTGCCATGACTTATGAATCGACCCTTGTATTAATGTAAATTTATTTTTAACTAATTTATCAATTATATTTACTGAGGTATATAATTAGTGGCAATGTTTATAGCATAAAGATGTAGTAAGCAATTAAAAATGAATTAAATCTATAATGATTACTACAATAAAATGTTGAAATGAAAAAAATAATTGTAAAAGAAAAAGAAAAAATAGACAGAACAAAAATATAAAATACAAATGTAACCATAACAGACAATCTTGGCCTACCATATTTATGGGGTTGTTTCTTTATTTCAAACTATATTCTTACAACAATGACTACTGGGGCACTATGCATCATGAGCATGGATGGCTGTATATTGAAGCAAACAAAACAATTACATTGAATCATTTTGGCTGTTCAGATGGCGATGCATCTTAAAGAAAAACTTCTTTGCTGATGTTTCATCTCTAGCAATCTTCAGTGCATGATATCTACTAATCAACTGGCTTCCTTTCTTCTTGGACAGAGGTTATACACACCTTTAGGACTTCTGGGAAAGTTGCTAGGACACATGGGAACATGCTATATTGTGGGAGGCTCCTGAGGGTTTCTGGTAATATTCCCGACTTCTCTTAATTTCTTCTAGATTCATGATACATTATGGGTGGTATATCGAGGCAGTTTTAAATATTGTAATCAGGCTCTTGGTATTGAATAGCCGTCTTTCCTATTGAAATTCTGAGTTGTCTTGATAATTTCTATAGCTTCTCTCATTATCGTACAGTAATAACTGTCTTCATGGGCTAAGACTTCTTCAAACTTGATATTATGGTTCTTACTTTCGTAAAAATGTTCTGCCATTGTTGACTTGGTGGTGTTGCCATACATGTATTCACCAATCCTGGTTATGATTTTTCTCTTGGTCTGGCCTATGCATTTATTGCCAGATGAACAAGGAATTTCTTAGACTCCTGGCACTTCCAGTGGTGTGTCGTCTTACCCATGAAGCAGCACATGTCCTAGCAACTTACCCAAAATCATAGAGGTGTTTATAAACTCCACCCAAGAAGAAAGGAAGCCAGTTGAATAGTAGATCCCATGCTCTGAAGATGTCTCTGATAGTTAGAGATGAAACGTCAGCAAAAATGTTTTTCTTTAAGACGCAACACCACCTGGACAGCCAAGAAGATTCCTTAGACAATAGCAGCGAAAACAACAACATTCAGTAATACATTGTTAACCTTCCGCATCATCAAATAGTCCATATGTTCACTATTGATATTGAAAAAATGATGCATTTCTAATCTTATCTTTATTGGATATGTTTAACTGATTTTTCTTTGTAGAACCTGTCACTGAAGTTTGTCGGTATCTTTAAAAAAAACACCTATAATGCAGAGGATGCTATACATTAAACCAGATGTTTCTAATTATCTTTATTTCATTTATTTATAAATACATACAATCTTTTAAATCATCAACATAATAAAATAATAAAGATTACTTTAAGTAATAACACTAAAAACATGTTACAAACCTTTTTCAGTTAATCTTAAGTCTGCATTATCAGGCCTAAGATATAACCTGAATTCTGCTCGACTTGTAAACATTCTATAAGGTTCCACAACACCTAATTGCGTCAGATCATCAATAAGGACACCGATATAACCTTCAGTTCTACTTATTGTAAATGACGGTCTGTTTTGAACTTTACACCCAGCATTTATGCCTGCTATAATTCCCTGATGAGGAAGAAAGAAAAAAACGGATATATATAAAAATAAGTAATGCAAATGAAGATTAAAGGGAAAGGAGTATTTGTATGAATTTGCAAATATAATTAAATATTCTATTATTTACTTACATAATAAATACAATCTCGTGTGTGTGTGTGTGTGTGTGTGTGTGTGTGTGTGTGTAAAGTATCAGATTTTTTTCTTATAGTTCTGCTGTTGTTCAAAATTCAAGTTTTAAAAGCTTTTAACTTAAACCTTTCTCCTTAACAAAAATGAAATGCCCATGTTTCAAAATATGCAGGATATTTTTCCTTTTTTCATCAGAACACATACCAAGCATTTTGTTCATTTGTTAAAAAATACATGGTGATCAATCAGAAGAATTCTATATATGTTGCTACATGCTTTAAAAATTTCTTTAAAATAATACAACAAATAATACAAAATAAAAAATGTTTATGTTAAGAAATGCCAGAGGCTGATTACAAAGCTTGTGATGGAACTTTCAACATTAATGATCCAAAATTAGAGTCAAGATCAACACAGGGGTTAAAGATTTTTTCATGCGATACAAAAAAATATAATCTGTCAATATTGTAGATGTTACTGGAAACAAGATTTAAACAGCTTGTTCAAAAATATCAGGTTGATGATTATAAGAACTCTTCTTAGTAGAGTGCAACATCTAGCTTTTGTGGCCATAACCAGAGCTATAAAACTACCACTTTGGAAGCACTATAAAATTTGATCTCTTTGTAGAACATGAGTTAGAGGTACTGCCTTTAGACTGTGCAATGATACTGTGTCAATGATTGTGCAATGATTGGTACTGTGTCTTGAACTTGTTCTTCTGGTAAGATTGCTGTTGATGTTATTGAAACTATTAGTCTGAAAGTTTTAGTTATATAAAGCAAAGTAATTGTCTCTTTATCAAATAGTAATAATCTTGAAATTTGACTTATTATAAGAATTAACAACTGATGGCTCCTTGTAGTATTTATTTCTTCAAGTGATTTTACAGATTTCATAGTGGATCTTCTGTCTGAAGTGTAAGTACTCAAGTGGGCTTCATCTAAGCCCTTGTTTTTCTCCTTACTTCTTCTACTGTATATGACAATTCTTTATTATTTATTGGTAAGATTAATTAAGAGATCTCAATTTTTACTATTTTTGTCCATGACTAATTCTGGATGTATCAGTACTTAATTGAGTAGTGCTGCAAGGCATTTTCAGGAATTAACCATTTGTCAAATGATAATGTTAATAACTTCATGTGATTTTAAGGATTTATTTTGTTTCCTTACTACTTACCATTTATTTTTATTTCCCTCATTGCAGTATCATTTCATTCCAGTCATGTTTCATGCTTCAGAATTGTAAGCCTTTATTTACTACAGCTATAAATATTTCTCCATGATCTTCACAGTTCTGTTGCCAAACTTCTACTTAGTCATTGACAGAGCTATTTTAAAGTTTATGTAAAAAAAAAAAAAACCACCTCAATTTTTTTAAACTTGTATTGTTACAAGATGGAAAACCTCTCTTTTTTTAAATGAAAAAATTAATACCTTAATGTTTGTTAATAATTGCTAATGATTAGAAAGGATGGAGACAATCTGTAGATGAACTATGTTTCTAATTTAGGAACATTGACTTCGAAGAAGAAGAATGTTTGTTGCTGTTGTCTCAGACTTTTGTGCTTTAATTTTTATTTGTTTTCTGAGGTCAGCATTTAAGATTGGGATATATTTACATCAAATCAATGGGATGATTAAGCAACTGATAATTATAAGAAATCTGAGACTTTCTGAAATACTATAACGATATCTACGAGGGTGGTTTGATAACTTCTCGGAACGGAATAGAAAAAAAGTAGGTACGTCACTGAAGCTTTTTTATTTTTAATGTAGTCTCCTTGTAGATTAATGCACTTTGTCCAGCGATGTTCCAATGCTTTGATCCCATCTCAAAAATGAGATTCCTCAAGGCCTGCAAAATACCCGTCAACTTCAGCTATCAGTTCTTCTTTTGAAGAGAATCTCCGTCCCCCAAGGAAAATTTTCAGCTTTGGGAAGAGATGGAAGTCTGATGGAGCCATATCAGGCAAATACGGTGGGTGTGGCAACAATTCATTCCTTAGTGCATGTAATTTTGCCATGGCGACGGCACATGTGTGCGGACGTGCATTGTCTTGATGGAAGATAACTTTCTTCTTTGCTAAACCAGGCCTTTTTTCGTGTATCTTTTGTTCTAATTGGTCCAGGAGGTTAGCATAGAATTCTCCATTAATTGTTTTCCCGCTGGGGAAATAATCTACAAACAGAATCCTCTTCACATCCCAAAACACTGATGCCATGACCTTTCCGACCGAATGAATTGTCTTTGCTTTCTTTGGTGGCAGAGAATCAGCATGTTTCCACTGTTTTGACTGTTGTTTTGTGTCTCGGGTATAGTAGTGGACCCAAGTTTCATCTGTGGCCACAAACCGGCATAAAATATCTTGTTCGTTTCTCCTAAAACGGGCCAAGCATTGTTCCGACATATCCATTCTTATGCGTTTTTGATCCAGCTTCAAGAGTCGTGGCACCCATCTTGCAGATATTTTTTTCATACATAATTCTTCAGTTAAAATGTGATATACCCTTTCAGATGACATCTGGCAAGCTTGAGCAATCTCTCGCACTTTCAATCGGCGATCCTCAATTACCATTTTGTGCACTTTTGCAATGATTTCTGGGGTAGTGACACATCTTGGCCGACCACTGCGTGAATCATCATCTAAGCTCTCCCGGCCGAATTTAAATTTGTTTGTCCACTTTGCAACAGTTGAATATGAAGGAGCAGAGTCCCCCAATGTATTCTGGAAATCGGCATGAATGTCCTTTGCTTTCATACCCTTCTTTACGAAGTACTTAATCACTGCTCGAATCTCGACTTTTTCCATTGTCGCAAATCACAACGCGGGAACAACAATAGAGCCACGGCACCGCTGCAGCTGTCCTCCAAGAGCACTGATGTGACACGTGTTCATAGGCAATAGTCGAATGAATATCACGTGAACAACTCGTGGCGCTAGCGCTGACCTCTGGTGGTGATTCCGAGAACTTATCAAACCACCCTCGTACATTATACCAAATGTAGCATATACACTGTTTTTGAAAATCGCATAATATATAGCAAACCCTCCTCACCCTCACCATTTAATAAGTGTGACAACTCACAGCTAGATGTGTGTCTACATACACATATTTATTAAACTAATAATGAAAAATAAGCTCTTCATGAATCACTGCTAACAAGTATTACTATTGATCAGTATCTTCTTTCAACTCAATGTTGAAATTATCAAATAAGTATTCTGAAACCAGTCTTCAAAATTGACCATGAATGATTAGCCAATGAAGCAGAATGAGGGAGTGAAGCTCAATGGCAATACGTAATAAAGAAGAAGTACACTAGACTTGAAAGGCAGTAGGAGAAATACTTTTAAAAATCAGCAAATATTTTTCCTCTAGCTACAAGTATGGGGTAATGGGATTTCATTATGGGGTGAAATTGAAGACAGAAAAAATAGCAACAAGTTTTAGAAAGAGTGGCCTGCTAGGCTACTTACTCTGGGTGGACTACATTACATCTAAAAGATGAAAATTTAGTTATCATAAAAGTGAATAGATGTCTAAATTTAGCTCTGTAGAAAATATGTGTTTATTTAAATGACTCATTTATTTTCAGGTATCTCAAAAAGATATTTTTGGCCCATTAGATAATTATTTATCTTAAAAGCATTTTTAACAGATAAGAAAAGAAACCTCTACAGAACTGGCTTTGTGAGATAGAATCAATTGAAAATCTTTAATTATAATCTATAAAAATATTGAATAAGGCATTATCTCCCAAAGGCTTATTCAGAGGTTACCAGAATTTGATCATTAACTATAATGCTTATTTTCTTAGATGTTACTTAGAAAAACGACTCTTAGGAGTTCTATACTAAAATAAAATGTTAAAGGTTAAATATTTTTCAAGAGGACATGAAAGATAATATATAAGTAAGCATACAGAACAAGTGCTATGTGGGAACCAGGCTAACTTTTAAAATTTATGATGCATTATAAAATTACTGTGAATTGAAAGTGTAATAATTATGGAATTAAAATAAATTAAAAAAAATATCAATAGTTTCAATGAAACAACTTTCTCCTTCGGCTGTGACAATGCTGATGAATTATAACAAGAGAAATCCACAGAGTAAGACAATTTGAAGTGACAAACAATGTTTGTTTAGACTGTTCTCTATCTCCCACAATCTTTTCAGCTTATCCTTGATTAAGGGCTTGTTTTTTTGGGTTTTTTTTCTTTTTCCAGGACTGCTCATTTTAGTCCTGTTATCTTAATATATAAAAGGCAAACATCCACTGACTAACTGACTGACTCATTACTGCACTGTTGAAACATTGTTAAAAACATGTTAATAATACATAGGTTTGATTATGCAAAGAATTTTTCTTTTTGTGCATAATTTTTGTATTTTGACAACAATACTAAAAAAAAAATTGTTTGCACTCCTAGGGTGCAAATGTCTCAGGTTAAGAACCACTTTTTTAAAAGAATGCCTTTCATTTCATTATAATTTGCAAATACAATGAAAAATTGTTTTTTTTTCTGCCAAATAATAATAGGGATCTTTACCTGTGCAGCAGCTTCTTCATAACCTGTTGTTCCATTTATCTGACCAGCAAAAAACAAATTACTAATTTTATGAGTTTCCAATGTTGGTTTAACTTCTCGAGGGTCAATATAATCATACTGGACGCCGTAACCTAACATTAAAAGAAAGTAAGTTTTATATATATATATATAGTACAGCATTGCTTTTTAGCATTTTGCTCATATAGCAGTTTTCAATTACACCCATGGATATACTAAACTGCACTTGTTTCATTCATTCAGTCCTTTTCAGCATAACATGATGACATGCTTGTCAGTTGAGACCAAGTCCAGAGCCCGCAACCATTTTTGTTTCGATTCATTCAGTATATTTATTTTATATGCATATTTCTTTGTGTTCTGATAATTTTTTATATTTTATTTGCACAGGCAAGCAACATAAAGGGCATGCTTTGCTTTTCGATAGGGGTCTGGTCCTAACCCACCATACGAGCGGGTTCTACTGTAAATACAGTAATACCTTGAGATACGAGCATAATCCGTTCCAGGACCGAGCTCATAACTCGAAGTGCTCGTATCTCAAATCATTTTTTCCCATAAGAAATAACAGAAAAAAAATTAATCCGTTCCGGCCCTCTAAAACACCTCCCTTATTAGTGCTAATAATAATGGAAAAAACATGTTTTTAATTGCTATAAAGACACACACACACACACAAAATTATATTATATAAGGATTCCTGTGATATAAATAAAATGTGATTTTTAATTATGAGTTCTTACTGACAGACGATACAGTAGCGGCTAATGGCGGCATGTGCGGAGGAGGAGGAGGAAGAGAGGAAGGGAGGAAGAGAGTTGGCCCGTACAACTAAGGATTTACGTTCTTGATAGCATCCTTCTGCTTCAGAATGGTACATGTCGTGGACGTACTGCGATCATACATGCATGTTAGAACACTCACGTTGTTACCACACTCATATTTATCGACAACTTCATGGTTTAGTCACATGGTCATCATGCATTTCTTCTTCTCACTACCATCCTTACCACTCACTTTCTTAGGACTCATCACTATTGTGAAGAATAATGCACAAAATAGAGAGAAAATCACGTAGATAACGCAAACACAATATGGAAGACTCGCGGGAGATGCAAACGAAAGTCGACAAACATGTGAAGTGAACGAGTGAGGCGGCGTGGGCTGCTCCGAGTGCTCGGCCACCTAGCATCGGCATCTGTAAGCGTGCTCGTATCTTAAAGCAAAAATTTGTTCGAAGGCTTGTTCGTATCTCTGAATACTCGTATGTCGGGAAGCTCGTATCTCAAGGTATTACTGTATATAAAACTGGAGGGCAACAGCTAAGTTACAAATCATTATTCCTAATTTTTCCTTTCAATATTTAAACATGAAGCCGATATGGTCAGAAGCTATGGAAACAGCTTCAGGATGCAGGGGACATTGTTAGACAGTCTGTTGATGGACATCCTTGGTTCACAAGATCTCAAGATGACCATTATCTGCAAATAAGCATGAAGATAGACACCTAACCTGCTGAACCTGAAGGAGAATTTCAAGGTTTACAGTGACCAGAAGGCTTAAGGAAATGTCAGGAGAACCAACAATCTATGTCTCTTTGACATCAATTCAGAAAACTAGATTCAGTCTGCAATCCATAAGATTTTATCTGAAAGAATATGGCAAAGATATCAGCCATCAAACATTACAGAAGCCCATCTCTTACAAGTTAACATCAATTGATGTGGGCAGGAATGGCTGCATAGATCTCCAAATTTTTTAGGAGGGAATTTTAATGGACAACATTACAGAAACAGGATTCTTGAGTAAAATATTCTTTCATGAGGCAAGGTGGACGCAGGATTCATATTGATGGATGATAATGTTCACCCACATAGGCATCACCTTGTGGACTAATAGTTTGAAGAATGATCAAATGGGTTAGCAAGCTAATTCTCTTAACTTGAATCTCATTGATTCTTCATGGAATGCTCTTGGACTGCCCTTTTACTTGAATAACCATTAATAGCATTAGAAAAGACACTCTGAGATCTGCATTGCTATCTGATTTATTTTTATTAAGATTACTTAGCTTTCCTAATTCATTATTTTAGTTATTATGAAATTTAAACTCAATTTTTTAAAAGTCAAAGTGAAAGCTTTTCATTTATGTATATATACTTGATTACCATATTAATGTGGTGACAGAGGGATTGGGGAAAGTTGGCATTAAAGGAAATGCTGGGGAGTTTGGTCAAAATTTGAAAAAAAAGAAATACTGAAACACATCGTAGGGGTTACTTTTTTTTTTCCAACAGACAGGCTCTTGACGATTTTGCCTTTTTGGCATCAACATGGGACGAGAACTGTGAACTATTTAGCTTATCAATCGCTGCCCAGGGTACATCTTAGGAGGTAGCTTACATTATATCTTCAGAAACAGATGAAACAATGTTATAGCCATGCCAGCTCTGGGATTCAAACCCAGATTCAGATGTATTATCCTCATGGCAGGCGATCACCATGGCCACAAGACTCTGCCTGAAAGGCTTATAGGGGTTACATAAAAGACAGAATTAAAGACTTTTTCTAGGGGGGGGGGGGGTTGGAATTTGGTGAAAATGAATGTGGAGGGTTTTGTTAGGTAAACCTTGTGAATATGCTGGGAAGACTTTTTCTAATTAATTAATTCTAATTAAAGACTTTTTCTAGGGGGGGGAGGGTTGGAATTTGGTGAAAATGAATGTGGAGGGTTTTGTTATGTAAACCTTGTGAATATGCTGGGAAGACGGTGGTTGCAGTGATAACAGTTTATAATATATGTCAAAGCAGTTTCATATAAAAAGTAAAAATGAAAACTAGCAGTTACTGTTGAAATCAAGTTAAAAGATGTCATTAATAGTAAGATTTTCTTAAGTATAGGAATGTTAAAGTTGAAGCAAGAGAATAAAATAATTTTAAAGGGCTTTCAAATTAACTGTGAAAACTAAATTTCACCATGACCATTTATTTTTGTGTGTTTTTTATTCAATCCATTAAATACTCACCAGGACGAATCATTTCAACTCTCTCCAAACCTTGAATCTTTCTAAGCATTTCAAATTGCAAATCTTCAGGTAATGTGCATGATAATCCATTGGGATAAATAACATCTGTTTCAATACCTAAAAAAAATAGACAGATACTACATCAATTAATTTTTTAAAATCATAAATTTATAGTGACTGTACAGAAAAATGATGTGTCCTCATGTCTAGTTCTTCTTCTTCTTCTTAAATGGCGCTACAACTCTTTGTGAGTCTTGGCCTGCTCAACAATAGACTTCCATTGTCGTCTATCCTGTACAAACTTTCTCCAATTTATTATCTTCATCATTCTAATGTCATTCATTACATCATCTATCCATCTTAATTTAGGTCTGCCAGAAGGTCTCGTAGCAAGAGGTTTCCATTTAAAAAATTTTTTGACATTTCTTTCATCAGACATTCTTTCGATATGACCCAACCAGTTTAATCTTTGAGCTTTTATAAATCGAATAATATTTTTATTATTTATAAGTTTATCTAATTCTTCATTAGTTTTAATTTTCCAAAGGCCATTCCTCATGTCTAGTTAGGTCTTATAATTCCTTTTATATTAAAATAAAAACTTTTTTTAAAAAAAATACCAGTTATTTCTTTTTTCATTTATGAAACACCCCTCTCATTAATATATAATTTAAAATATTTTAACAAAACACAGATGGCAATAGGTCACAGTCTATGATATAAAATCTATATTTGATTAAAACATTTAGAAGAAACTATACGCTTGCATCTCACTTGAACTTTTGATATATTAACCAAGCCTTTCCAATGAGAAAAAATAAAGAAACATTTAATGTTAATGTACATAGCAAGAAAGAAAGGCTTTTTTTCATGGAATAGATATGCCAAAAGAGTCAATGCTGGCTTCTAAATTGGTGGCAAAAGATGTCTGGTCTTGAGGTAGAGACTTGACATATTTAACATGTATCAAACATGAGTTTTAAATTATTGATAATATTCCAAGAGACCTGAAACCTGAATGGGACTGATTGCCCAATAAAGTAATGAAATCCAACTGAAGCAGTTGAGTGTTTACTAAAGCTGGAAACAGCTTTGGAAAAAAAAGCAAAAAACAAAACAGCTTCATTTTCTGAATATTCCCAGGCTTTTATTTTTTTATTCATGTCTTGTTAATGAATGACCCTACAAGTTCAAATTCCATTTGTATGTAACAAACAGACTATTCAGTTTGAATATGTTTATATACATTAAATGCAAAATTACAATAACAGAAAAAAGTCATTAATTGTTGCTATTGGATAAATTATAACATGTTTGTACTCATCATAATTTATATCTTTCATTTTCTCCTACAGAGCACATTCACTTGGAAGTAAATGATTTTAAATATTCAAATACACCCCGTCCCCCCCTTTTTTTTAATCAACATTAAAGTTAAATGATATCCAAATGATTTCAGAGAGGAAAAAAAAAATGTGTTAAAGGTAGATAAGAAATTTTATCACATTACCTTCAGGTTCCAACCAAATTTGATGTCTTCTTCCCTTGAATTTAAGTACTTTTGATTCAATTGAAGGACAATATCTTCAAAGAAAAAATTTTACTATGTTAAAATCAACTATACAACATCTAGCTTTATATATACAGGATTAAAAACATCTAAAATATTATTTTTTTTTTTTCTTATGAAATGGTCTGAGGCAGAGATATCTGATAAGCTCTGGCAACTAGTCCACTCACAGAATTAATGGCAAGGACTCTGGCCTTCTGCCCAGTTGATACTGCATTACTGAACTGAACTTATGATTTCAATGACATTTTATTACTATCCTATAAAAACAAAAGGAAGAAATCAAAAAGACACTGGTTTTGTTTTTCTATACTATTTGCTCCCAACTCAACAATGATTTATAAATTAACAGATTTCATGTCTATTTTATAGTAACTTTACCATTAAGTTATTTTGGAAGGTGAATAATATTTCTGTCAAAAATGTTAATTGAAAATTTGCTTCATTTCAACCTTAGGAATAAAGTTACTACACACAAAAAATGTTATTATGAAACATGTAAATAATGTTGCTTGGGTCACCCAAAGCAGTATTTTTAGGAAACCTTGGAAAATGAAAGTATGATGGTATTACCAAGGGTTACAGAGAAACCCATAGTTCCCACTATTGTATAATTAATCTTCATATCTCTTCTTTGAGAACTTCTTTATTAACAATATTTCGATCGTAATTTCGATTTCTTCAGGTTATATTTTCGAAACCTTCTTTCTACATTTTCATAAAAAATAACTAACAAGTTTTAAATTCAACATAGATCTAACTTAACAAATACATACATTAACTTCAATTACTATAAAACTCCATAATCTCCACAATCTCTAAACGGCAATATTTCATAAGACTAATCGTCTTACTTTTTCAAGCCTACTTACAAACACCATGGGAAGAGGGAACCATTTCCCTCCTTCCCAAATCAAAATTAAAATAAAATAAAATCAATCACAAACAAGAATTCTAAATTAAACAAACAAAACGTGGATTATATTAATAATAAAAACGTGAATCATGTTGATAATAATGATCACACTTCTGTTTTATTGTTTTCTTAAAGTCCAATTCTTCACTGTCTTATTTTTCAATATTTTCTTAGTTTTTCAGTAAATGTCCAATCATAAATTATTATGGCAATGTATCTGTATATGCTGATTTTGACAATGTACACATATATATAAATTGATAAAGAATTTGTAACTTAAGAAAATGATCAAAATTGTTATATACTGAATGTGTACATTGTCAAAATAAGCATATATGTATATATTGTCATAATAATGTATGCATTTGTTAAGTTAGATCTATGTTGAATTTGAAACTTGTTAGTTGTTGTTTTTTACGAAAATGTAAGAAGAAGGTTTCGAAAATATAACCTGAAGATGATTGGAATTACGATCAAAATATTGTTAATAAAGAAGTTCTTAAAGAAAAGCTGTGAATGTTACAGAGAAATTTTTCAATTCTGACTCCAACAATTTAATAAGTGCAATTTTCTCTCTCTATTACGTATTATCATCTTATCTATGATCATATCTCTGATACGCACACACAAAATAAACATCTTGTAAATTTCATTAATTTTAAAGAAAGATTTATTTATTTGTGTTATTCTATGGCTCTTCTATCAGAGATAAACAACATATTAAAAAAAAAAAAACAACAGAATTATTAAAGTGTCACAATGATTTATGATAGGAAATTGAAGGCTATAACAACTTTCATACTGCCAATTTGTGTAGGATAGGCAACAAATTAATATTGGTTTCCACTTAAGAAATTTTAAGTTTGATTTAATACCCATATTGTCATGAATGGTGTTCACGCCCCTCACTCTGCTTCCTTGTATCTCATCTTCCCTCTTTCTTTGCTCCTTTACTCATAGTTCAATTAATTTTGATATTTTTCATTCTTCATTCCCCCATTCTTTCCCAACTTTTCCCACCATTGTACTACCTCAAATTTCAGTGTGTGAAGGGTTCTTAGGGTCAGATAGGGCTGCTTTTCTCATGCCAAACTGGCACAGTGAGAAACAATGTTCATATCTAACTGATGACTTCAGGAATGGCCCAGAACTTTAATGAATGATTTTCAAAAGAATACAGGCTGTAATTCCAGTTATTTTATCTCCATTAAATACTGTAACCATTCATTAATTCCATCCCGAGCCCTCTCTTGATGAAAAAAATAAAAGGGCCATTCATTCCTAATCGTCATAAAATCAGTCTGGGGAGAGATATTGTGCAGAAGAAACAGTGGAGACAAACATTTTTGCCATCCCTCTTTGGTCAGTGAAGCACCAGATTCTCAATATATAAAGACTGGTGCAAGGAGGCAGCCTGAATGATAAGTGGATAGTTCAGTATCACGCTACATGTGATACCGCTGATCAAAATTCCGATTTTGTATCTTCACTCTGCCTGAGCAAACTTCAGCAAGCACCTGGATAGCTAGTGTTGCTACTTCATCATTATTCAAGGTGATTTCAGTGTGACAATACCTCATGATCCATCTATGATTGATCTTCTCCTACAGCTATGGCGAGTTGCCGAGTGAAAAACGATGTCTTTGTCCATGTTCTTAACTCCAAGGTGTTTTTTCTCTATCATTTAATATGTTGAACTAAGGACAGAAAAACTCTGCTAAGACAACACTCAGAGAGAATTTGCAAGAGAAGACATCAAAACTAGGAACTGTTTGTCATCCACAAGAACTGGTCAAATTAACCCCAGTGATGCAATTATTTAATGCTTTTATAGCCATAATTCTTTCTGAAAATTAAGAATTTTTGTTTGTGATTCTGTGTTTGCTCTCAAACCATTTTCTCAAACCATTCATGTGTGATTCATTAATGGCATCAGGTAGAGAATTTAAAATTTTCAGCTAGCTTAACTGATCAGATGCTGAATACTGTCCTGGAATGCTTAAAAGGCCTGGCCACACTTCTAGCTTGAAAAATGCAGAGAAAGAAATCCCTAATTTACTGAAAGGTATCTCTAAAAGGACTTAAATGAGTAATTTAAAAAAAAAAGTTTTTCATTTCTAGGAAACAATGGAATTTAGCTAAGAGACAATGTCTGAATTATATTTATTCCTTGTTTACAGTATTAGTTGAAAAAAAAAACTTAATAAACATATCAATAAACATTTCTTGGAACAATTGTTCTTGATTAATACAAAGCTATTATGTCTAGATCTTAAGTCTTTTTTTTTTAATAATTACATAACTTGATTTCATTTGAATTTTCGAAAACCTTCTTTGCACTTCCACAATAAAAAAATTATACCCAACTAATATAAACAGAGCTAAATTTTACAAAACTTGCAATAGCTTGAAAAGCTGTGATAAAAATTTCTACTAACAAATTTCATGAAAATTTTTTCCCAAGCTTTTTCAGTAGTTGATCATCCTATAAGCCACTATTCAGAACTTGCTTTATTGTCTGATCCAATTCTAAATAGTGGTTTACAATTGGCCTGATCTGAACTTTATGCATTATTTTATTTATTTATTTTGCATAAAAACAAAGAAAATATATATTAAGTGAAAAATCTATTACAATTTTAATATACCTAGGTCCATTAGCTTCCTCTTTGACATGTGGACTCAGATGAATGTTTTGAAGAATTAAATCATCTACTGTAGGATTGGTGTAGGTCATGTGGCATACACACTGATCTTCAGGCTAAAATTTAAAATGAAAAATAACGTTTTAAATTGTTTTATTTCATTTTTAATTAAAAATAAAGAAAACAAGATAGGGAAAAAAACTTATGAAAATATTTATAATTTTTTTTTATCATAATTACCTTGAGCCATACTTTATCATTTAAGAAAGAAAATGGAACAGGTGGTTTATCTCCATAATGAGAGATAGTTTTACTGAAGTCTATTGTTCTGCCATCTAATCGTGGAGGGGTACCTAGAATTGAATCAAATAATAAAATGAGCTTGAATAGTGATTTACAGGATTATTATAAGTCAGCATTTCCTTCTAATTCAGTGGCCTCAAAACTCATTTCAGTCTAAGGTCCAAATGGTATGGTTGCAGAGTTTTCAAGACCCAACTTTATGTCCATATTTATTTGTGGGATACAGGAAGATAAGCAAAACTCCTGAACCATAATAATAAAATCTTTCTCCAAAAACCAATAAAAATCTCTTTTTTTTTCCTTTCTAATGTTGTTTTCAAAATTCTAATTGAATTTCAGAGCCTTTTCGAGCTACACTAAAAACAGTACGCAACTTTTAAACTAGAACAAAGGAGGAATGCCAAACATATAAGTTACAAAATGCAGATGGCTTGAACAAAGGCTACAAACTGAGACCACTATTCTAATGTTAGTGCTTCTATCTAGTGAGATAGATTAGAAGACTGATAAAGAAAAACCATCCCTACCTGTTTTTAGTCTTCCAAGCTGAAATCCTAAATTCTGAAGGGTAACTGCTAATCCTACAGCAGCTTTATCTCCTATTCTGCCAGCTGGTGATGATTTTAAGCCAATTATAATTTCTCCACGAAGGAAAGTACCTGTAGTTAACACTACAGTTTTACCATATATAACGCTATCATCATCTAAAAGAGTAAAAAATATTTAGAAACATTATGGTGAATATATTCTATTAGAAATTTCTGACATATCATTTTAGTTATTAATATTAATATACAAAAGCAACTACTGGACGGGGAAGGTGGAATGATAGGAGAATCTTTGTTATGCATTACAGAAACATAACATAAGATCAGTTACTATCTCTTATACTATATTTCTTTGCAAGACAAACAAAATAGAAAGATTCTGCTACATTCAAAAAGCCATTTAGATTTCTTAATGTGATATTTTCAAAATGATTTTCTTGTCATTGTAAGCATAGAATAATGGGATTTCTTTCTTCTTGATAAATCTGTTGTCAGTGAAATTCTTGCCAATGACAGAATTTTGGTTTTATTTTTTTTCCCAACTTTCATGGGGAGCCTAAAAGTCCATCATCCCTCCCAAGTTCAGATCATAAGAGTTTTATTGCAAGTTCTCTAAATTAAACCCCTTTTATGATTTGTAACTTTTAGACACTCCAAGAGTTTTTTCTTGTTTTTTTGAGTCTGACAACTTTAAGTAACAAGACAGTGAATAAACAGTGGCCAGGCTGAAGACTCATCTATTTTACTTATCTGTTCTCTAGTTAGGGTTTGAGTTTCATAATTATTTTTTTTTTCGTTTTTGAACCAAACTGATATTGCAGGAGAAATTTATTTTGTTCCTATTTGTAAACATTAGAAAACACTATGTCTAATGTTTTTCTTTCTCCATAAAGTAGTAATAGAAATTACAGTAATCATGCAAATGGCATGCAAATACAAAGTACTTTTTTTTTCTGAATATATCTAATCATTTTAGGTTTTTACAACTCAGATATAAAACAGGACATTCACCACACTAACATCCGTGTCCTGATTTTAATGGAAATTCACATTATTTCCTCTTTAAAGCAAATTTAAGCTATTTTTTGAGTGATATCTGTGTGTGTGAGATCACTTACACATCTGTGTGTATTGATAATTTCGGGCAAGATAACTTGAAAATAATTAACTTGTCTACATCAAACTTCATAATTCAGAGTTCAATATTATTATCTAGATCCGATTAGATTTTGGAATATATTGGTCCATTATAAGGCCTTACATAAAGGTCAAAACACTGAAGAAATATAGAAATGTTTACAGAAAAATCATTGATCTCCATCAAATTTTATGTTTGAGAGTCTAACTCTTTTTAGATTTTGTTGTTTGTAACCCTGTTTTTAAACCCTTCACAATAAGAGCCAAATATCCTTATTTGAGAATTATTATTATATCCTTAAGTAGCTCAAAGAATAAATGCAATCATCAAACTTTATATTTGATAGCTAAATGATACTGTTCAGCCATGATGAGATTGGCATTTGTTTATAGATACTTCACAATAACAGCCAAATACTGTGCCCTGAAGTCACTGAAATAATAATACATTAATTTTCATGAACTTTTATATTTGGAAGTTTAGAATTAAGATATACCTTATTGATTATTGGTATATATAAATCCATCTTACAGGTCACTTTTAAATAAGGGCACAAATTCGATGCTCTTAACTAAAAAAATAGGCACTAATTTAAATAACTTTATATTTTAGTTTAACTTTACTGCCTAGATCTCATGACATTTTGAGAATTGTACACATATTTTAAGGCTCCAGAAGTAAGGCCTTTCATAGCTCAGCTAATAATGATGTAAAATTAATTTTTGATTTTGAATTAATTTTTCATGTTGACAGTACACGATAGGTAATTAGATTTTAGCTTATCGATGTTATTGTTAACATCTATTTTATATAGGACCAAAACTTTCTGAATTAATAAAAAAAATCCAAACTATTTACAGTCCTTAGTATGGAGAAAAGTTTTCTTTTCTTAGTATGGTTGCATTGCTATTTATTACAAAAGCCATTTGTGTGCTTGATTAGAGCAGAAGCCTATTTTTTTTTTTACAAGAAAAATGCATATCCATTGTCTGTAATGTCCTATAATCATATGGCTCTAGTGGATATTTCATTCACATATCGTGGTTTTAGAGAAAAATGAAGAAAAAAGAGAAAGCATATAGTGAAGATAGTGGAATTATCAATGCAAAAAAAAAAATTAAGATTCCTATGGAAATCGCATTATAAATTGCTAAGTCCACAATTACCTATAATGATTTTTTTTGTTTGAAGTTAAACACAACAATAAGAGACAAAGACAAGCAATGATATACAGAACAGAAAATGATAACATCCATTTAACCCAACTTCCTGAACATACAAAATGGAAAACTTATAATAAAGACCAAACACAATAAATGTAAAAGTGTGGTGAAGACAATGGTGAAGGGAGCAACATCCACAACCACTGATTTAAACTGCTCAAGGACCATTTAAGGACAGCAGCAAATAATATGCATTTAAAATATTGCGAAACTAGCTTCAGCTGACTGAAATGTCTGAATGGAATATGGTTAGAGATGGAGATTCAATTGTAAATTATAATAAGAATCACTGCAAGCTTTTGAATCAAAATACTATTAAAAACATGGGAAAAGCTGGTCAGCATGAGAAGAAGTTTTGATTCCAAAGCTGACAGGTGCATATGATATAACTTGAGATAATCTACAGGACAGTAATTGCTGTCTATACATTGTACTGTGAAAAGCTACAGAGAAAAGTAGTGGCCACAAATTTGATTTATCTTGAGCTGTCTGACATGGTATCATGATGAAAAGATCCATAAATTAACAAGTGGACACTTAAATTAAAGACTAGCTCAACAGGATAAACTTTTCTTTTTATATCTGAAAGTCAGGTGGATGAAAATGACATGTATGGGTCTAATTAGCAAATGATTTAGGTTGGTTTTTTTTTTTTCAATATGTTCATACAGTTACAAGTGTGCTTATCACTTACTTACTGAACATCCTTGCTCCTTGTAGCATACTAATAATATGTAGTTATTAATGATAATGATTAAATATACAATGTAATACAGTATACATTATAATCAATTTAAAACCAGGTCATCCAACTCAGACCTGTTACTTATACAGAGTGGCCCAAAAGTTGGTTTACAGTTAATTTTTAGTAAATTTTTCATAAAGCAGATCTTTTATTTTATAAATTTTTTATTCCCTAGATGATGGCAAACAATCTCAATGAAGAACAAAGGAAATGGATATTGAAGCAGTATTGGAAGCCTGAAAATGCCGAGAAAGTACGTATAGCCTGACAAGAAGCTTTTCACACATCCCCACCGTCACGCCAAACAATTTATCGCATAAGAAAGAAATTTGATGAAACTAGTTCAGTGAGTAATGCACTGAAATCTGGACTTCCCAAGACTTCTGCTACTGAGGAAAATGAGATGTTAGTGGCAATGACATTTGTGAACAGTCCAAAGAAATCCACTCGTCGTGCATCTGCAGAACTATCCATACCAAGAACATCATTGCAACGCTTAATGCATAAATTGAAATTAAAACCTTACCTTAGGACATTTTGAACACCTAAGAGATTAAATAGTTGATGTTTAATGCTTAAAACATGCTTATATTTTGAAATCAATTGCCTACGTTTACATGATACTTTAACTGTAAACCTACATTATAGTATAGTATGTAAACCTGCAAGCTTATCAGTATTCATGTAACAGTATCATAACTTGATTTTAAATTTGCAAGATCAGTTAAATTTATTGTTGTATTGATCATCCTAACTAAATATCATTAAAAACTTGAAGAAAACTCTTTAAAAAAAAAACTGTTGTCCTAGACCTTGGCAAAATGGTAATCTGTCTTTTCCTGGATATATTCTGACTGTAAATGAGCATTTTTATTCTACTCAAGCTAAATGCTGCAGAAGATAAATATCTCTCCTAATTAATAACTAATGATGAAAAATTAATTATCTGACTAAATAAATAAATAAATAAATAAATAAGTAAATAAATAAATAAATAAATAAGTTACCTAATACAACTCCATTGCAACTGAACTCATTTTTGTCAAGGCACTCTGACTTGTTGATAATTAAGTTTTCAATTGTTGCTGCTCTTACTTCCAAATTTTTATAATTGAAAATTTCTTCTTGCAAATGTTTCTTGTACAACTTTCTATCAATTTGTGCACGTAACCCCTATAAACAAACTTCATTAATCAGCATAATAGATTAAAATAAATGTAATGATTTTTCATTATTAAAGTTAAAAGATAATCCATACTTACAAAGAGAAGTCGGTAATCCTGGAGTTTAGCGTCCCAAATTAAATAACAATAAAAAACATACAACAGAAAATGACACAGTCATAAAATGTGAAATTTATTTATTTCACAACATATTTCGGAATATTTTCGAATGTTATAAATAATCAGACAGGATAACTTTCAGCAATAGCTGTTAAGAATGTCCCAAAAATGTATCTGAAATGTGCGTACCCGACTAACGATGCTAGTAGTTCACGAATGGTGCAAATGCATGCATTCATTAGTAGTCGGTGTTTAGCTAACCACTGCATGCAATGTTCAGTTGTGTCGATCTCTGGAAATAGAGAAGACAAATTCCATTTTTCATGTATGATTTGTTCAAGTCATTATCTGCCCTACTTCAAGTAACTGAGTTGGTGCTCTTGATCTTCCAGCCATATTTGATCTTGATTTCTTTAATTTAATTATACACTGCATAATTAAACACGAAGTATGCATAAAGGAAGTGCACGTGACCACTAAATGTCATAAACAATATGTAATTAAGGATTTCAGTAACAAATAACCGAAATTTAATTTGGGATGCTAAACTCCAGGATTACCAAGAAGTCTCCAGATCAATTTTTGCAAAAGCTTTTACATACTACCATTTTTGTTTTGTTTTTTACATTCAACCATTCCAGTGGTTGAAAGCAATGTAATGAATTTGTAATATCTGCAGCAATGAGTTTGAATCCATTTCAATTTTGTTTTTGTTTTTAATTATTAAAAATTGTTTTTTATTTATTTAATTATTTTATTTTATATTTTTTGTTTTATTTAGTAACTTTTTGTTCATTAAAAATAAGCTAATATTTATTCTGATACGATAAACTAACCTTGAGCAAATAACACATACATTCATATATACAGGGTGTTTCAAAAATACACGGCATAATTTCAGGTATGTATTTCCCACATGTAGACAATCAAAATAGTTCATTACAACATATGTCCGGAAATGCTTCATTTCCGAGTTATGGCCTTCACAACATTGAAAATCACCGGAACGTTTTTCGTTCCGCCGGTCGTTGCCATTACAGAAGATGTTCAAAATGACCACCTCCTGCTTGAATACAGACCTCACATCGATGTCTCAATGACCTGCGAACACGATCCCACACTCCAGGAATGTTGCGTATGTCCTCAGAACGTGCCACAATTCGATTCCGAAGGGATTCCAAATCAGGCACCGGAGACGAATAAACCAATGATTTTAAATGGCCCCACAAGTAGAAATCGAGAGGGTTCAGATCAGGTGAGCGTGGAGGCCAAGCAATTGGGCCACCTCTACCTATCCATCGATCAGGAAACGTTCGATCCAAGGACCGGCGAGCCGTACGACTGAAGTGTGCAGGAGCGCCGTCATGCAAGAAGTGAGCGTGCTGACGATCGATCAGTGGAGTGTCGTCATAAACATGAGGTATGGTGTTTTCCAGGAAGTTTGTGTACGCCTGCCCCGTAAGTCTGTTTACAAGTACATGGGGTCCAACTAATCGATCACCAATGATACCGGCCCACATGTTGAGGGAGAACCGCACCTGGTGATGAGATACAACAGTTGCATTTGGGTTTTCATACGCCCATACATGCTGATTGTGGAAATTTGTTATGCCATCTCGTGTGAACTGTGCTTCATCTGTAAATAATACTAAGGCAGGAAAGTTCGGATTTGCAGCACACTGCTGCAAGAACCACTGACAGAACCTAACTCGTGCAGGGTAATCTGCTGGTGACAGCGCCTGTACACGTTGCAAATGATAAGGATACAATTGATGCTCTTTCAGCAGTCTCCAGACAGTCGTATGGGGAACATTCACTTGCAACGCTAACCTTCGTGTGCTGACAGAAGGAGTTCTGTTCACAGTCTCCAGAATCTCCTCCTGTTCTTCTGGAGTTGTAGACCTTGGTCGTCCCCTTCCCAATCCAGGAGAGTGAAATTTTCCATACTCGCACAGACGGTGATGGAGACTTACAAATGTCTTCCGATCTGGACATTGTCGCTGTGGGTACCTCTCCTGGTACAAACGACGAGCCAGCGCAGCATTGCCGTCTGCCTTACCGTACATGAAGTGCATCTCTGCCAGCTCCTGATTTGTGTACATGACACACAGTCGAACGCCAAACACACCACTGAATTTAACCTTCGCCTCGGAATGATCTGTCAGAGTGCCCTCTTAATGTGTCCTTTGACGGCAACGACCTGCGGAAAGAAAAACGTTCAATGAGACATCGATGTGAGGTCTGTATTCAAGCAGGAGGTGGTCATTTTGAACATCTTCTGTAATGGCAACGACCGGCGGAACGAAAAACGTTCCGGTGATTTTCAATGTTGTGAAGGCCATAACTCGGAAATGAAGCATTTCCGGACATATGTTGTAATGAACTATTTTGATTGTCTACATGTGGGAAATACATACCTGAAATTATGCCGTGTATTTTTGAAACACCCTGTATACACTGGGGATGTTTTCAGTGTTTATATATACACATTGAAATGCCAAAAAAACCCAGGGAGGGGCGCTGCCATGTCCATTTCATGCCACTACACTGTTGCAGTTAATGGAATCATCTGCAAATGATGTATATATAATGGCAGATATCTCCACAATCTCAAGTAGTGTCTTGGCAGCTCCAATGACAACTTATCACGATATAAGACTTCAACAGAGACATGATTGTAGGGGCCCAGGAGATGGGTCACTCTATCTCAGAAATTATGATGAAATTCAGATTCATATGTTCAACAATTTTAAGGGTATACCTGGGCTATATGAAATCAGGGAAAACATCCAGCGTGCGAGTTCAATGTGGCCAAAAACGCCCTTGACGAATGTGAACAGAGGTGTCTGGCATGCATCGTAACGTCCAGCTCAAGTGCAACATTGCCACAAATAACAGTGCAACTCAATGCTGGGGCCAATACTAGCATTAGCATTCAAACAGAGCAAAGTTCCCTCTATTATGTGGGGTTCTGGAATTGGCGGCCCACTCGGGTGTCATTGCTGATCACACAACACAAGGCTCTGCACTTTGCCTGGGCTCAGGTACACCATCACTGGAAATGTGTAGCCTCCTCAGATGAATCATGGTTCCAACAGTTTCGGGCAGATGAGCAACTGTAGGTGTGATGAAAACCCATGTGTCACTGGATCCCGCATGCCTACAAGGGACAATAAAGAGTGTTGGTGGCTCTGTTATAGTAGGAGATAAGTAATGATCTCATTACTTATCTATTTCAAAGTTTATTTACCTATGTAGCCTTCCCTCATTTTTATGATTTTCTAAGCCTTTTTTTCTCGCAATTTTCTTATCTTTATTTTTAAACTTTCTTCTCATAATTTACTTTTTACTTTAATCTGTGACCAGTAGCTGCTACATCACCATCCCTGTGGATCGTTTGCTCCCATTAATGTCCTACATTTATCCCAACAGGTGCTGCCTCTATCAACAGGATAATGCACCACCTCAGAGCATTCCTCTGAGTTTGCCTGAGTTCACTAGATTTGTGGATGCTCTGCAGGATGAATGGTGTGCACTATATCCACTGTATTACAAAGCACTCGTGGACTCCATGGCACATCATGTTGCTGCCTTATCCAAATGTGAGGGACCTGCATGATATTAGACAGGTATCCAAGCTTTTTTGGCTCTTTGATATGTGTATATATATATATATATATATATATATATATATATATATATATACACACAATTATTTAAATATATATTTATTATGTATTGCTACATATTTTAGATTCAAATATATTCATTATATACAAACTTCAGATATTCTGTAATGATAGGTGACATACTGTTTCTGATCATAGGTCGATGGCCAGTATAATAAAAACAAGAGATTCATAGACTTACGACATTAATTAGTGTAGTGACATCTATCAGCCAAACACTCCTTGGTTTCATAATAGTCAGAACATAAAAATACAGTGTCTTGTTCATTTATTTATTGTTCACCTTCATTTCAAAACCCATGTATTGATGTCTGGATTTATAATTATTTTCCAAAAGAATAATTTGGAAAAAAAAAAACAATTCTATACATCAAAAATTAATTATTATACTACTATTGCAAGGTTTTTAAATGAGTCCTGAATGTATAACAAAAAAATAAAAAAATAAATACATAAATAATCTTTGATAATAAAAAAAAAAAAAAAAGCACTATTCATTCATTATAATTAGGACCCAGATTTCTATGACTTGATCCTGATTTGAATATGGATATAAATACATTTCAGCCTATTCCAATTCAAATAATACCATTTTTCTTCTGCATATAATGCATATTTTGAACATTATGAGATTTAAAGGATATTTTGTTTTTCTTTTATTTGGATAGTCCATTTTTTTTTTTTTTGGTCATAAAAATGTGGGCCCTAATTATAATGCTTTAAAGCACTTGATCGTGGGAACACGCTTTCTAGATGTTATTATTTAAGAGGTTTTCTGATAATAAAATTCTTTTTGGTCATTACCTCAAAAAATATGACCTATGGAGCAGAAAGCCAAGACATGTGTCTTTTTATTTTGTCTTTAGATTGTCAACATTTCAGCAACATCAATCTAGTGACTACTTCGTGTTAGTCACAGTTAATTTCTTGAAAAGCTTGGCACATTTGGTTGGTTGGATTTAATGATACAGAAGCAACAGTGGCTATGCTGCACCAAGAACACTAAAACAAAAAAATGTTTTTGTTTTTTGGAATACGTACTGCAAAATAATTGACAAGCCCAAAATACAAAAAAGGATTAAAGTTTAAAAATATAAAAAAAAAATAACAAATCACTAGATTGTTAATGGATAAAATTAAGCATATTAAATTTAAAGATTATTACTACATAGTAAATACAAGGAAAGAACAATAAAGGATAAAAAAAAAAAGCATGCTAAAAAAGATTAAAGTAAAAAGTAAATTATCAGAAGAAAGTGTAAAAATAGAGATAAGAAAATTGCAAGAAAAAAGTTTTAGAAAATCATAAAAATGGGGGAAGGCTACATAGGTAAATAAATTTTGAAATAGACGAGATAAGTAATGAGATCATTAAATATACTAAATATACTTCTTCTTCACCTCCAAATTTCCTACAACTATAAACGATATTTCACAGAAGCCATCATTCTGCTTTTTCAAGTTCTGAATTTTGCAAATTAAAATAACAATAATAAGATCTAATAACAATAGCAACAATGTACAAACACTGAAGTTATATCAATGGCCTAAAAACAACACATAATAAGCCATATCCTTCAACATAAACAATTTTGATATCAATTATTGAAATTTATCGTCTTTATTTCACATTAAGTTCTGGAAATAAGACAATGTGTTACTATTAACTGCATAACCTTTATCCTTGTTAATGAATGGATAGCTCTTTATTTTGCAAACCTCTATAAGAGCTATAAGGAATAAAGAGAAAACAGAAAAGGACTAAAATCAGATGACAGATAACAAGCCACAAAATAAAACCAACACATTCATGTCTTGCAGTGCCTGAACATGTAAGCTACGAATGAGAACTAACTTAAGTAAAAAAAAAATCAAAAAAAATCATGAGTTAGTTACTTATTTGCCAAAATAATAAACACAAGTAGGAAGACCTGCTTAATTGTCCTTTCTCATCTGAATGAACATAAGAGAAAACTACAAAAAACTTGCCTACACGATTGGAAGGGAAATGGCTTAATCCATCTCTAAAGGCAGCATGATCCATTTTGTGAATAGATAATGCTCCAAATGAATCTCAACTACAAGAATGTTGTGTTGAGAAGTAAAGCTAAAGAACTTGATGATCAAGATGCCCTCCACCCACTGCAAGATGGGCAATCTACATTAACATCAATATTATGTTCAGCTGGTAGGAAAAGCTCTAATTATATGCAGAAGGGCAAATTATCTAAATAAGGATGTGATGATCTTATTAATGGCAAAAATATCGAGAAAGGAGTTCTCCACTGTACAGGAATAACTACTGATAAGTTATGAAAATTCCTAAGGCTCTTGGTGATAACCTTAAGATGATGGAACTTCTGGAGAACATTATAAGGAATGCCAGAAGACAATGATTCTGAATACCTGCAGAACAGTCAGAAGATTCCTAGACCAAGAGTACTACTGATCTTAATTACTTAGTATTGCCCATATTTGGACTGGTAAAGCAGGAAAGAAAGATCTTGAGGAAGAAAAATATAATAATAATAATGCTGATAATATAGATGGGGAAAAGAGAACTAAGAAGATGGAACATTTCAAAAGATCTTCTGATTTACAGAAATTCTTGAAAGTGGCTGGAAATCTGAAGTCAAACAATAACTGATGCTGTCCTTTTTGCTACTGTAGAAGTAAGAGAAATGATGGAAAGTATGACACCTGAGTGCTATGAAAATGACTGTCACATATATCAGCAATGGAGTTATTTAAAAGAAAGGCCAAATCCACAGACAAAGAGTCCACAAAGTTGTGCAGAAATATCATCAATCATATTGTTAGCAATCAGAAAATGCAAATAAGGAAGACCATAAAGCCAGAGCTTTTACAGGGGCAACAGCATTAAAAAGAAATGACTGAACAGAGTAAGGAGTCTTTCTTCCTATCTTTACAAAGAAGATGGAAAGAACAAAAATCAGTGAGGTGGGAATCCGACACATCAAATAATCTCTGAAGATCAGCACAAGTGTTTAATTTGAAAGATATGCTCACAAATATCTAATGGCTGCTGATATGCTCGTAGTTGTCAGATGGCTAATGACCTCTTTTTTTATGTAGTTAGGCTAGGAAAGGCTTGCAAAGAATAAAATTGTTGAAACAATTTTTACAACAATGATTACTGTTTTATGAACACTTAGCAAAGTAATTATCAAAGCAGGAATTATTATGGTGCAACATAACAAGGTTCATAAACTGATAAGTAGTTGTATCATCTAATTCAGGCTCCTAATTGCTGTAATGTAAAGGTTAGTAGAAGCTTCTAAAACACAGTAATCCAGACAAACACTGCTGAGAAATAAAAAGGCATCTGCAGATGGGATTGATATAACATCTACACATACTACATAGAATTTACTGAAGAAGTATTAGAGACTAACAGAATTCATTCCAATTCAATAAAAAATTGTATTATACTTGATATACACTAATAAATCAAGACAAAGGAGTCGAGCTATTTTGGAACAGGAGTTTGCTGCTTAGCACACATTTTTTTGCCCTTTCTTTATTAATTACTAGTTATCTGCCTTACGTATTCATATCTGCCCAAGATGTTCAAATTCTGTATCATTAAAAGTGAATTTCCTTTCTATATTTTTTAAGGGTGCCATTGACAAGGCCAATCTAAGATTCACAGTCCCTAGACTGTCTGTCTAACTCTGATGTATTAACAGTCAGAAAGTCTGATTAAACAGCTCATGATGGGCAAAACTGCTCTTCGCTTTGTCTTCAGAAAACAATGCTTACTCTCAAACAATTATAAAATTTTAATTGATAGCTGCACAAGCTCATCTTCTCATTTGATAATAATATTTTCATGGGAAAACTATTCCCCCTTTCACTGAAGAAAACGTTAAGAAATATTTTAAATTAACACTTTATCACCACAATAATAAGGAATTCAGCTATTTGTATTCAATATAATTATCATGCACTGGTTTCACTTGGAACTTAGTTTTAACACATCCTTTCCTATTTGTATTCATTACTATAATTATTTCTTGTAATGCTGGATGATTCATGTGATGATTCATGTGATGAATCATAAGAAATGGCTTCAATAATGCCTGCTTTATCATACAGTTATACAGGTAGATGGTCAGGAGTAGTAAAAACTCTGGAGGAAGGGAACATCTGTGTGACAAAAAAAAAAAAAAAATGGATTTTGATTTTAAAGGCAGTTTCCCTGGTCAGCAACAGTAGGAAAACTGTAGAATAAAAACTTTTTATTGTAAAAAGTTTGGATGCATTATTTTTGAAGTTCCTGTTGTACAAGATGGTTATAATTAAAGGTGGCATATTTAGAGCATCCTGCAGCTGCAACCAATAGTCAGAGAGACACCAAAAGTTGTACACATACTATTCAAAGGATGAGCTCAACGACGATGCAAAAAACAAATTAGTTATAAAATCGTCTGCTAGAGGACGCTTTTTGCTACAACAATTAAAATAATTGTAGAAAAACATTAAACATGCAATGCTATAACAACAGAGTACAGTTTTAATTGTAACGTTTCGTTTTTTTTTATTGTAAAAGTGGTCCAAATGTCATCACAATTGCATAGAGTTAATCTTTATGCAAAGAGAAAACAATCTGATTTGCATAGACACCAGGAATGCAGCTGACATCAGGCTATAAATAATTGGTGTGCACAGAGAATGTGTTATTAGTAACAGCCGCGATGACGATGACTTTACAAGAACATGCGTTGATGGTCAAGTTTTAATACGAAAGTCATGGTAATGCTGAGGCTGCGATTCGTGAATTTCGTCGAGCTAAAAAAAGTACACCATGGACCGATGTCACCACAAGGTGTGAGAAAAATGATGAAAAAATTTGAAGAAACTGGATCTTTAAGTGAGCAACGTGGCAGAGAATGAAAGTGCATCGGTTATCATGTGATTGAAGATGTTGTCACATCAGTCATTCAGCAGTCGTTGGAGAATGTTGCAGTGGGCACAGGCAGTGCCCGAGTCGCATCACAACAATTAGATCTACCCTGGAGCACAGTTAGAAAGATCCTGAGAAACTTAATTCATTTTTTTCCATACACGATCAGTCACAGACAAGAACTGCTTCCAAGCGACAAGGAGAAATGACTCACTTTTGCATTGACCTTTCTGGCGAGGATGGAAGTTGATATGTAGTGGCCATGGGACATCCTATGGAGCAACAAAGCACACTTTTATTTGAATGGCATTGTGAATACCCAAAATTGCCATGTGTGGGCCAAGGAAAATCCACACGTTTTCCAGGAAATGTCTCTGCATTCGCCCAAGCTTACAGTCTGGTGTGGGTTCACATCCAACTTTTATCCTGGTTCCTTATTTTTTGGAGAAATTACTGCTAATGGTCCTCAGACACGTTTCGTGACTGCGGCTAGATATCGTGACATGCTCCAGAACTTTGTGATATCACAGCTGCAGGAAAGACAGTGTCTTGATTCAACCTCTTTTATGCAAGATGGTGCACCTCCTCATATTGGAAGGTTCGTGGAACACTTTACCAATGATCGAGTAATTAGTCGCATGTTCCCTACTGCCTGACCACCACGTTCTCCTGACCTAACTCCATGCGATTTTTGGTTGTGGGGATACCTAAAGGATGTGGTGTATCATGGAGGAATTGCAACATTAGCAGAACTAAAAGACAGTATCACGTTACATGTGCAAACTATCATGGGTGATTACCTACGGTCAGCAGTTGAGCATACAGTTCATCGTCTGCAAATGACACATATTTATCAGAAGGAACATATTGATCAATATCACATGACTAGTTTAAAAGTCTGATAGATTTGTGTGAAATAAATGTGTTTTTGAACAGTCTGTTTTCGTTTTCCGTTCATATAGCTGTAAAAGCGCCCTCTCAATTTTGTAACTATTTTGTTTTACAGAATCGTTGAGTGCATCCTTTGAATAGTGTATGTACAACTTTTGGTGTCTCTCCAACTATTGTTGAAGCTGCAGGATGCTCTAAATAGGCCAACTTTAATTATAACCACCTTGAATATGGTTAATATAATTTTGTACATAAATTACTGCCTGTTTTATAAAACTTGGAATATAAAAACAATAATGAATCTTGCTTTTCTTTTGTCAGTGCACTTTATCTTTTGACTTTATAAATTTATATTGGAGAAACATTTATGGCAATCTATGTCATTTCAAGTTATTAAATTATCAGTGTACCTATTGTTGTGAAAAGAATAATAAAATAAAATACATACTATATATTATTCCAAAAAATGAAAATACTGGAAATTCAAATTGAACTGAATTTAATAATACAATAGGTTTTATTAGGATTTAAAGGAATTATTGAAGGAAGCCAAATTAACCAGCTTATAGAAAGACTGAACTGAGAAACTGAACTTCCTGAATAACTTAGAGAGTTGATTAGGCTAAATTTTCCATTATTTCCACTGTTGAGATTGACTAGAACAATAATGTCTAACTATTTCCAAGGACTATATGTGGTTTTTTTTTTTTTTAATTATTAAACATATTATTTAAGTAATTAATTCTTCTAAATACTAAATTCAATGGTGGGAGTTATATTAAATAATAATAAATAGAAAAAATCTTGCTAATTGCTGCAATGGCAAACCGATGAATTTACCACAGGATAAATGGATAGCACATTTAAAAAATTTTAAGGTATCCAAGAGTTATTAACACATTTTCTTTCAGGATTGCAAATCAAAGTGGTTTTTTTTTTTACTTTCTCTATTACAATAATAATGCAAAAATGCAAACAACATGTAAATACAATTTTTTTCCGAATCATTTTAATTTCTTAAAACTACTATATAAAATAGGACATTAATCTTACTAAATATCCATGTTCTGATTGTAATGGAAATTTATGTTGTTTGTTACAAATTTAGATCAAATTTAGACTGTCTGTGTTTGTGTTAGTGAGAATCTTGTAGGTGTAACTCAAAAAGTAGCTGATCTCCCACCAAATTTCTTATCAAGTTTAGTGTTATTATCTATATCTGATTACATTTTAGTGAATATAGGCACAGATGGGTTGCTTTACAAACGTATCAAAACACTGACATATTAACTTAAGAAAATGCATTGATCAATATCCAAATATTATATTCAAATATAACATTAAATATTCAAATTTATATGTGAGTGTTAAATGTTATTGTCAAGGCTTTTGGTGTCTGTAGCCCTGCTTATGGATCACTTCACAATGTGAGCCAAGTACTTTGCCTTTAAATAATTCAAATAATATATTGTTGTATACACAACTTTAGATTTCAGGCTTTAAATTTTGATATATATGAACCTAACTTACGAACCACTATCAAATTTGGGCCAAAATATGACTAGGAAATTTAAAGAATAATGTACTGATGTACATCAAATTTCTTATTTAGGATCTATTTTATTACACACTTCTCTTCAGATTTTGGTGCTCGTAGGCTACATTTAATGTAGAATGTGTTAAAAAAAAAAATAACAAACAAACTGTTTTAAATAGCTCAAAGGATAATTTACTAATCAACTTCAAACTTTATATTTAGGCTTTAATTTTGTGGCCTAGTTTTGATTAGATTTTGATTCTGAAGCACAGTTTGGGCCACTTAACAATCAAATTGAACCAAATTGCTGTCTTATGTAAATCAATGAATGAAATATTATTTTACAGAAAATTTCACATTTAAAAGTTTTAAACTTAATTTCTAGTTCTCATTAAATTTTAGCAATAATACACCTATTTCATTTGAAGTCCATGTTTCTTAAGGCCCCAGAAGAAAGACCTTTGATAGCACAAGTAATAATGCTGTGAAACAAGGCTGGTTAAAATGAGGAGAGATGAATTCTTGTGCTGTTATTAGTTATAAGATTGTACTTAAGTTTAAGTGCGAAGAAATGAAATATAAATTTTTATTAATTTTCTATAAAATGTTAAAGTTTTTATGCTATATTATGTTTAAATGTTAAATTCTACTTAAAGTAGGATCAATTTCTCACCCATACTGCTGGTCCTTTCCTCCTGTTTAAAACTTTGTATTGGATTCCTGATTTATCTGTAATTTCAAAAACTTTAAATGTAGGTTATAAAATAATAAAATGTATAAAAAATATCAAAGAAATTTCAAGACAGATTCTAACCATATTAAATAACTAAGTAAAGAGTGAAAATTATTGTTTATATTTCTCATTTTAAATGAACAACTGTTGTCATAATTCCATACTGCTGAAATTTATTCACGTATCAGATATTAAAAACAAATTAAAGACATATAAGGCAATGGCTTATGAACACTTAGTTAACAATGACTGTAAATTTACTTTTTACAGCCGTTTATTATTTTCCTATGGTTTTTGTCAGTTACAAAACGGTTTCTAAAATACTAATAAAAAAAAATCTTAATTTCTATGGATTAAAACTACATTTATTAACCACTTTAATTAAAATGCTCAAATCATGCACATTTACATTTCATACTAGGACTAAATGATTGATAAAATTGCCATCACATTTTAGTGGCTGTAGATTTTAAGAATAGAGAATTTGTCAATTTGAAGAATGAATTCTTCTTTTCCTAAAGAGTTATTGCAGTATATTTTAAAGATTTCTATAAAAATTTTCTTTCAAAAGCAAAAAACAAAATCAAAAGAAAAACAAACAAACAAAAACTAATGCAATATCTAAAAAAATACTCAAATGCATTCAATGTTCTGCCATTTAGAATTTTCTAAATTATTCAATTTTCTCCTAAAAGAGGGGGGAAAAAACAAGCTTACCACAAATTCGGGAACAAACACCATCCAATGCATCTATTTCTCTTAAAAGATGACCTTTGCCAATCCCACCAAAAGAAGGATTACATGACATTTCACCTAAATAAATGAAGCAAAAATATAAAAATTACAAGTTTAATAAAACAAATTCATCTAGTTACCCTGAACTTATTTTACAAATGATTGCATTGTTTTATTCACAATGTTTTAGATATCTTCAAAAATTCTCAAAATTATAGATAAATATTTTTTATTCTTTCTTGATATTTGCTTGAGTATGATCTTATCTTTTTTGATGCAGTTCTTTCCATTATTATTTATGGTTGTATTAATACATTTTCATCATTAAATGATGATATGCTAAGTTTCCAAAAATTAATATCACAGTATTAAAGTCCCAAACCTATTGACTAATCACACTTCAACTCATATATAAAATATATATAAAAAAAAAGACTTACTAATTCAAAATTTAAATTAATCAGAACAATATCAAGCAGGGCTTTTTCAAAGAACCAGAGTTGTTTAAATGTCAGCAGAATGGCAAGCAACGTGTGAAAGTGATTTTTTTTTGTATAAACTTAAAAATGAATATAATAAACTTTAATCCCTAAATTTATTTCAATCAAGAACTCAATAACTGTATTTATTTTTTTTTTAAATGGGAGCTGAATCACTAGAATTTTGATACTGTGCGTTCAGTCAAATGACATTTTACTGTAAATAATAATTAATAATTAAGATTTTCATTAAAACTTATGAACAGATCATGATGGTCAATTTAGTTTCAAAAATATTTCATCAGATAAGTAATATTTTTTTTCTAAATATTTCGAATTAAGAAAAAAAGGATTAACAAATAATTACATAATGAAGGATGGAATACACAATGATATATGTAAAAGATGCAAACCAGCAAATCAGTTTTTTTGACGCTTAATAATAATAATAATATTTACCAACAGTCTCTAGTTTATGAGTAAGCAATAATGTCCTATTGCCCATTCTGGCAGCAGCTGCCGCTGCTTCTGTGCCTGCATGACCACCACCAACAACAATCACATCATAAGCTCCACCGGTAAAGTGTCTGGCTGGGATAATCAAATTCCTCAGACGTTTAATTGAATGATACATTGCAGAGAAATCAACATTAAAATCAGCCACAACAGTATCTGAAATACAATTTTCAAAATTTAACAAGTTTGCCTATTAATATGTTTTCATATTTATATAGACTATTTCAAGACAAAATCAGAAATACTGCTTTTAGGAAACTATGCAATTGAATAAATTGATAGCTTCTTAATCTTTTCAATTTTATTTTCCAGCAGATAACTGAAGTGAGAAGATTAAAAAAAAATCAGAAGACGTGTATTTCATTTCTTCTGAACAATATAGTCCTATTACTTGAAAATTTACACAAAAACTTACAACATTCATTAAGGCAATTACTTATTATATATAATAATAACTTGTATAGGCCTATTTATTATAAACATTTGAGTGAAAAAAAAAAAAAAAATTAATAAAATAAAAGGAACTTTTATACTAGAACAGATAATCAGTCTTTAAAAAAACAAAACATACAAAACTCATTCAAATATTTAATTCTTTAAATATTCATCTATTGATTCATCACTAAAGACATTTAAAAGATGGCGTTATTTTTGGCAAAAATGTGTTATTTCTACCCAAAAGTGGAGTTATTTTTCCCTGAAAGAAGTGTCATTTTCACTCATTTTTTTTCCAAAACCATACTCCCACCCTCAAAAAGTCACAATGTAAGATCTTTGTATATTATTTTCCCAAGATACATATTTTTTTTTTTTTTTTCACTTTTAGAAATCAAGAGTTTGTTGACAACTTTGACTACTCTTTGCATTGAGGCCTTGTCAGAAGCCACTTATACAGTTCCAAGATCATTGATACTGTAAATATTGCATCAAGAACTTTTCAAAGTTCTTCCTTAGATTTCTTAATTCCTCACACAAAATGTGAGCAGTGCAATTGTTGAAAGCCGAATTTTTGATTAGGTGCATCAAAAATTAACAATGATCTTTAACAAACATGGTCTGAATATAGTAAGAATCTAAACGGAAATATTAACTATACAATAAGTGAGGGTAAAGGAATTCAATGACTTGCTTAAATTTGATCATTGTGTTTGAAACCTATACATATGCAAAGGCAACATATTGAACATGAACTGCTTAATAAATGGAGCTAACCATAAAAGCACAATATACAAGGTGTTTCAGAAATGGTAGACAAAGCGAAGAGATACGGGTTCCAAAGGTTAATTTTGAGTCGAAAATGTTCTATGACATTTTGTTGTGCGGGCCGTAATTTTAGAGTTAGGAAATGAATGCTTTGCAAATGATCCCTAATGAAAGAAAGCTCAGTTCTGGCCAGCATTTCAGCATTTTTTTTAATTATTATACCTCTTTTCAGTCATGACATTTGTTATCCGGATTGCTTTTTATAATAAACCTTTACCTTATTTACTTACACTTCCTAATGTGAACTGAGCTTTCTTTGATTAGGGACCATTCCCAAAGCATTCATTTCCTAAATTTATAAGTATGGCCCATACAACAAAATGTCAATGAACAGTTTTGACTCAAAATGATCTTTGGAACCTGTATCTCTTCAATTTGTCTACCATTTCCGAAACACCCCATATACAAGAAGTTAAAACTTATAAAAAGTTAAAAAAAGCTTTCGTTTTTTTTGTTTTGTTTTGTGGGTCGCACAAGGATCTGTTTAAGTGATCATGTGTGGGTTCTTTTGATCACTGCCAAGTGGCAGTCTTTGGTCTTCTGTTGGATGGTATGGCAAATTTCCACCCTCTTCTCCTGATTGGACTGTACACCAGGCTGCTTACTCATTCGTTCCCTGATGCTTTATATGGGCTATATTGCTGTGGGTTCATTTGTATTGAAAAAGGGCTGCACCATGGCAGTTTGAAACTGGTCTGTGCATTTTTATTGTATATAGTTTTTTTTTTTTAACTTTTTAACTTTGTGTGTAATTTGTTTTTTAATCGTTCATTAATTTTAGCACACATAAAAAGAACTTAGTTAAAATCTTACACGATGTTTCAAGTCTCCCTCGGACGAGACCTATTTTCAAGTGACAAAATAGGTCTCGTCCGAGGGAGACATGACTGAAACGGCATGTAAGTTTTTAATTTTTTATAAGTTTTAACTTCTTGTATATATTGTGCTTTTATGGTTAGCTCCATTTATTAATATTTTAACTGCACATACAAAAAAATTAGTAATATGAACTGCTTAACTTCTATAAACAAACAGTGGTTTTGCAGAGATCAAGGCATTTGATTAGAAATAATGTGCTATGAAATTTTGTTGCTTCCATGGCCAATGTCCAATTAAACTTCTTGGCTGTCAAGTTGACACTGTCTAGAAGGAAACCTTCCTTGCTGAAAGTTTATTCCTAGATGTCAGAGACATCTTTAGAGCATGAGATCTTCTCAACTGTTGAGAACAATCAGGTGAGACGAAGATCTCAAGGTCAGAAGATGCCTCTGACAATTAGGGTCGAAACATCAGAAAGGCTTTCCTTCAAGATGCAGCACCACCTGGACAGTAAAGAAGTTTCAATATGCTATAAATCTGAATATAGAAAAGAAATTATTTTAGAACTTAGGTATTTTATTTCTTTACAGTTTGCATAATATTTTTTTAAAAACATAATACATATATAAAGCAATCCTAAAGATATTAACATAGACAACATCATAATATTTAAAATCCTCCTTCTGGAGATATTTCATCCTATTTAAAGGACTTTGACGAGCCATTTACAGGAATCTTAAAGAAAAATACATCTCTCCTTCTTAAATTTGAAATAACACAACATCCAAGAATTTAAAAGCATGACTACTGCAACAAAAGAAACATGATGTCAAACACGTTCAATTAATTAATAAAATCATGATGTTATTAATTTTACGGTAATACTAAGAAGTTGTTAATATTAACATAGATTTTATGTGGATTTTTTTTTTTTCTTTTTATGATTTCTTGTTTAGGAAAATGGCAAAATCTTCTTATTAGCAATTGGCCTGAATATGAAGGTAGGAAAAAAAAAAAATAAAAAAAAAATAAGAAAACAAAAAACAAAAGAAAACAAAAGTTAGTTTTTACGAAATTTTCAAAAAGCTTAAATATTACAAATTATTATTATTAGTATTTTATCAAAAACTGATAATAGTATAAAAGTAATTGTGACATGAATGCAAATCACAGCATTTACCATCCTATACCTTTAAGAAGAAACAAAAACATCATCACTATACATATGAAAGAAGTTTAGTAGTTAGGCAACTCATATTTTATTCACTCAACAACAATGTCTGGATTCTATTTTCTAAAAAACATGGTTATATACTATATAGATCCTTTTTTTTTTTTTTGAGGGATTTTCGGGATGAGATATTTTCTCGATATTTCTGCCCGGTGCCTCGGGCCTTCTTTGGGAGATGTATATATATCAATTACATCTAGGTGGGTGCAAATCTAATAACTTCTGTTGTTAGATTTTTGTCCACCTTGATGTAATTGATATATATACATTTCCCAAAGAAGGCCCGAGGCACCGGGCCTAAATATCGAGAAAATATCTCATCCTGGAGTGGGAAAATCCCTAAAAAAAAAAGGATCTTTATAGTATCATGTCCCCCTCCTCCTTGAGAACCAAACTACATGGTTGTATTTTTCACAGTGATGAAAATAAAGCCCACCACTGAATTTCCTAGCCTTAAATTAATTTCTAATTGAGATTCTTCATATTCGCAATCTCAGATAGTTCTCTTTTTGAGTTGATTGACTAAAAAAAGGGCCTCATTTATTTAGAAAGACATTGAAAAGACAAACTAATGCAAAAGCTGATTTTTTTTTATTTTTTTTTTTAAAAAAAGGCAATTTACTAACAATATTTTCATTTTTACAAAGGAAAAAATATAAATAAATTATTGAAAAAGGCTAAATGAGAAAAAATACATGCAATTAAAATTGATCAGAGAATGAAACAATGAGAAGCAAAAGTAACAAGTAAGGATACATTCAAAAGAAACCATTAAAGCCTCCTTAATTTTAATATATCTAAGTTTATTATTATTATAAAATTATGCAATCTTAAATCAATTGTCAATAGGTCAGAAATGCCAATTTATCTTCATTTGAAATGAAGGATAATTATTTTCCTATTGAAGGACTAATTGTTAAATCTCCAATTTCTATTGTATGCTAGTTCAACTTTTACAAGCTATCATTCATCAAACTGGCTGACATTTTTTTTTTAAATTACTGCCGATAGTATTTCTTTTTATTTACAATCAGACAGTGGCATATATAGAATATATTTTCGGGGGGGGGGCAAGATTAATATATTTAAGTAGACACCCCATGCAAACCTATCTGTTCAACCAAAAAAAAACATTGGGAGGACAAATCTTCATTATTTCGGGGGGGGGGGGGCCGGGCCAAAACATCTATTTAACCAAAAAAAAAACCCAATAAAAACCTATCTGTTCAACAAAAAAAAAAAAAAAAAAACGTTGGAAGGACATATCTTCATTATTTCGGAGGGGGCCCGGGCCCCCTCATATACGCCCCTGCAATCAGAAAATGCATGTATTATTTTTATTCTTTAAAAATATTATAACACTTAAATAACATGTTATTTAGATTTTTATTTTCTAAATTTACTGTTAAAAACAATGTATTTTTGTTTTACAAACTACATGTTTTACTTTCTTTTATTCTTTATAATTAGCAAACTTATAGATATAATTTCATTCTTTTTACTGGTTTTTTTTTTCATTGATAACAATTTCTACATCCTATTTCATAAATTTTGATTCTTGAACTTAAGTAATTTTTTTAGCAAGTAACAAAGAATGCCAGAAATTATTGTTGAAAGCTACGAAGCTTGTTTTTAGCTGTGATCATAAGTCTTTTTTATTTTTTCTTCTTAAAAAAAGTTGTTTTATTAAACTAATTTTAAAATAAAATAATTAGAAATGAATCTTGAAATTCTGCTTGATTGGAACTAGTCAATCCTTCTGATAAATGTATTCATCATTTAAATCACAAAGTTTTCGTGAAATTGAAAATTAGTTTTTTTGATTGAAAAGCTCTATGAGATTATGAAATTTGTCATGAAGTAACTGCCAAATTTATACTTTTATTCTCTTTAATGTTCTGTTGTAAGCTATCAACAGTGTTTTTATAGTACTACCTCATACATAGTTTCTAAATCCATAAATTAAATTTTGATTTTTCTTTTTTGTCTCTTTCATTTCTGAAAGTATTACTTGCTTTCTTTAAGAATTATTTACTTTGTATGACTAAACAAACAGGAGGGACAAAGCTATAAAAAATGTTTACATTATTGAGGGAAATTATTTTAAAAGAGAATCCATTAATTGCATAGCATTCCTAGAAGATAGATTTCTATGCTATGACAAAATAACAGCGTTATTGTCATTTTTATTATGAAGAAAGGATAATAGCAATACTACTACTTGAAATAAATGTTTGATTTAAAAATATTTTTTTTTTTAATCAAAAACTTCTGAATTTGTAAGGACAGATATTAAGTACCAGTGAAAATATAAAATTTTTTGGAAAACAGACCAACAAGAGTATTTTGTATATATGAAATTAAGCATTATTAAGCAGATTATACATATGTATTGCATGTAGTTTGGTCAATATCAGTCTCTACAATTATTTTATTTATCAATAATCAATTCTTAAAAATATATAAATATATTTTTGTATATTTTTATCTGGACAAATCAAGGGCTGGACAAATCAAGTAAGGAAAAACGAAGAAAACTTAAAATTCTTTACAATAACAAAAATACTATAATTTTAAATACGCAATAAAATTTTAAAACAAATGAAAAATTTGAAAATTTGGCATTTTAAAGTTCTTAAATTCACTTAAGCTTATCATCAGCTTTCCTTAATAGTGCATTTCATCGTTTTAAAAACTTTTTAATTTCTTAGTTTTTATCTTCGGAAAATGAGCAGGCAGCTTTTTTTAGAATTAAAATATTCTACATTTCAAATTTTTAAAATATTTTTAATAGGTATTTCACATATATAAAAATAGATATTAATAAAAATTTTAAAACCTGATATAGAATATTATATTATCAAAATGATGATTCGAAACTAATATACAGCAGTCATGCAATAAACCCTTTTTAACATCAAATTATTAATTTAATTTATTTGTTGTAAAAGCTTTGTTATATTTTGTAAAATTTAATAATAATGTAAATTTGATTTACAGGGCTACAAACTAACCATGCAAACATATTCAACTAATGATAGCAGAATTAATAAATGAAAGGATTAAGCTTCGTTATAATATCAATCTATGTGAACATAAATGAAATACGCCTAAGTTCCTAATGTCATTAAAAAATGAATGAACTTCGTCTTTTTATGACCAGGTATACAGCCAGCTTGCTTATTTCGGAAACTGTGTTTGATTGAAGTACCACCCAGCGGCCAATGTCTGAACTAATTCTTGAGTGGAAGAACCAACCATAAAACAGACGCGCGCAGGTTGTTGTGATGCATATTGGAAAAGCCGATACTGTATCACCAAAGTAGTTTGCCTTTGTAGTAAAAGATCATTTTTACTAATTTAAAATTTTTAAACACTTTTCCGTTGTTTGAAGACGATCGAAGAAGACAGCGGCAGAAGTTTGGGGGGTTGCACAGTTTTTAATGGAACGATTTCAGGAAGAACGACCGAAAAACCGATCGTATTGACGATTGAACTTGGACCTGTTGGGTGAGCATTACGCAGATTGTGTTTTATTCCTTGTAATTATTTTAACTTCAAACTGAATTTTTTAGATTTTTCATTTTATAATTATATTTTCCTACAAGTATTGTCTAGATTTTGATTGAATATTGTAAGATTATAGAATTCCGTAGTCATAGCGGAATTATTTTATTTAAAATCAATATAGGTAAATGTATGAAATTAATAATATATTTAATGTAACTATTAAATGATCAACATTTTCATATTCAATGGAGAAAAATTCTTGATGGTTGCTGCGAAGCCGCTTCAGCGAGGAAACGGCGTCCGTTGCTTTCTACCATCATGGCAATGGAAAGTAACAGGTGGTGCCAAATCTTGCCACGCTCTGTGACACTGGCCATAGGATTTCCCTCTTACTATTTCCTATTGCCCCATTTTTCTCTCTCGAAAAAGCTAGAAGAAATGAATGATCAGTTACTGATACGAAAATTAACGATTTTTTTTTTAGTTCTTCTTTTCTAAGAATACGAGTACATGGTAAGTTGGGAGTCCGCCCACTTTCTTATAATCGGAAGCAACCTTACAAGACTGTTATTTATTATTATTTTTTATATATATAATTTAGTTACATTATCAGTTGACGCTTCTGTATCAGTATAATTTTACTTGTGGATGGTTTATCTAGATTACTTAAAGACTTTGAGGAATTCGAAAGATAAGTTTATTAAAAGAACGAAATTAATTCAATCCTTAAAATTGTTGAAGATAAAAAAGTCAGTTTCATGAAGATTTTATTATTTTTCTTTTTATTTATAACTGTAAAATCTTGATCTTTTTTCTTATTAATATTAGTGTAGCCAAATTAATAACTTTCCTGACAATAAAAGTTAAAAAAAAAAGTTAGTTACAATTGGATTATGAGCAATTGTTAATAGCATTTTAAAATCAAACTATTGAGCTATAGAAAACTGAATAGTAAGGATTTCCATGCTAATTATATTGTAAATGAATTATTTCTTTTTTAAATTAATAATATATTTACAGAACTTATATTCATGACATAGATTTAGTAATTAAAACTGCAGAACTATGGTGGTAATAATGGAAAATTAAAAACTCCCGCTTCTGGCTGCTCCCCCTTCTGACACGGGTTAATGGACATTTTAAGAGTCTTGTACCAAAAATTGGACGCTTACGAATGAAAATTTAAATTTGATGGTGAATTCCTAGTAAACATTCCTGTATTTTCAGATATTCTATTTAATATGCAATGTAAATCTTTGTTATCAATTCAGAAATCAAATGTGGTTGAAAGGCAGAAAAATGAGAACAGGTTTTTAATTAAAACATCGCCTGAAATTGTAATGAGTCTTTATATATTTCAATTTATTCATTGTTTAAAAACTAAAAGGTTTTAATGAAATTTTACTAAGGTTAATTTATTGTTACTAAGATTAATTTATCCCATTTTGGATTTTTATGCTGTTGAAAGTTTTGTGGATTGATGTTAATATAGTATTTCTTTGCTTTTTTATTAGTTAAATTTGATAGCAGAATAACTTTGGGTATATTAATTCCTCATGAAATATCAAAGACAATGGATGTATTCTCAAATTGTTTAAAAGAATTTATTAATAAAAAAATCTTAGCTTAATAAATTGAAGATTTTGTTTTAGAATTGTCTTAACATAAAGCTCCTCTCAACATTGTAAAATGGATTGTTTATCAAAACTTGACTGATTGGTTGTAAAATTAACAGATAAATTATTGATTTTTACTTAATTAAATTAAAATAAAATAAAAATGCTTGTATCAACAAGTAGGGATTTCTATATTGACCGGTCAAATTATTAACAGCAAGAATCTATTCTGAATTACTGAATTGGTGATGCTTACAAAGAAAGATGAAGTTGATTATTTGTAACGTCTGTTACAGGGTCAGATTCCAGTTTAATAAAAGTCGTTTTTAATCGAACTCGTATTCTTATTTAATCACATTTATGGTTTAATTCCAGGGTTTCAGATGGTGGTGGTTAGAGAAGAGGGACTGATTTTTTATTATTATTATTATTATTATTATTATTATTATTATTATTATTATTATCTAACTTAGATTTAAGTAAGATAATAATAATTATTTTCAGTAAAACGGTGATATTTGCTCATTTATAACATATAATTGACCTTGTATGTATTAGAAGATAGAAGTGAATGAATATTTTCTCTCTTTGGTTTGGCCCTCTTATTTACTTCGTTTTGTTTTCCTGTCTTGAAATAAGTTCTTGTAGTCAGTGATTAATTCAGGGAAGTAATAAAGAAACTTCAGAGGTTGGCGAAATGAAAATGCATTATTTGAGTTGAACAATGCTCTATTTTGAAACTAAACAAATAAAATCGGCAGTTGCTATTAGTAATTTAAATTTTTAGCTTACTTTGCTAGGAAGGTGGTCAGTCAGTCTGTGTATATGTTAAATAACTGACGGGTATTCTCATTTAGTGAATGGGTAATTTCCCTAATATATGCTTGTTATTCCCTAATTTGTTTTGTAGAAAAAAGACGAACTATCAAAGTCTTTGTTATTTATTTAACCTCTGAAGTTTACTTTTTATTGTAAACAAAGTATAAGATTAGAAATAATTAGAAAAGATAAAAGTGAACTAACCAGAAAGCAGATATTCGCATTGCCGAAGAGAATTCAAATTAAAGAAAGAAAATAAAAAGCTGTATTGAGAATGGCTGATAACAGGATTCCAAAACAAATGTACAATTACAAACCAAAGTGAAAAAAGAGATTTTAGGAGACCAATGAAAAGATGGACTGACTTCAGCGCACACATCCTCGCCAATAACAGAAGAGCAGTGATGATGATGTAATCTGAACCAGTCTTTTAACCTTTTAAAATGGTTCGTGTTTTTTAATTATTTTTTTTAAATGAGTTAATTTATCATTTGTTCATGGAAAAATATCTGTTTTTGTCTCATTACAATTTAAAACCAACGGCATAACGATGTTAAACTAAATTTTTGGTGACTGATGAAAATGCTGCCTGAAGGCCCATGGTCTTCCATCCAAAAGAATAAATAAAATGGTAGAAAACACCAAGGATCCCATTTTTTTTCCTGGTTCCTAATTTTGTCTGCCTTCTCCAATTACTCTACTGATAAGACGATATCATCAAAACTTAAGATATACTTAATTCCTCTAAGTCATCCCCATTTTGTCCAGTTTCTCTTTATTTACATTTATGCCAATTCAAATCGCTAGGTGACAAAAAAAAAGGATAACATCTTTTTTACTTGTTGAATCGGATGATTCCTTGATTCAAAATAGTGCATTTGAGATGAAATTTACATAATATTTAGGCTTTCGATCCTTCGTCTGCTTGAGCCAGAAATTGCAGTAAAATATATTTAAGTGGTCTCTTCATAATATGTCAATCATTCATTCATCGAACGTTACAGGTCGGCTACATTGGCTAACAGCAGTAGGTAAGGGAAACATAAGAGGTTGAAGGTTATTGCAATGATCATAGATGTCCACGGAAATAAGAAGATTGGCGGGAAAGGTACGAGGAAAAAAAAATATTCAAGTAAACGCAGGACCTTGGGGAATAATGTAGTATCAGCAGGAGTTACCAAGGTAAAGGGTTTTGGAAATAGAAGGAAGCAATAACAATAATGATGAAATAAGTTGAACGTCTACTTATACAACCCAAATTACACATTAAATACATTGATGATAGTCTTTCCTTCTAGCACATTTCATGTTTCCGTTACTTCAATCTTTGAGGTTCTCCGTTGGTTACCTTGTTATCCCTTTCTTTTCATTTAACCACAATTTTTTTCATTCTTTTTGTTTTCATTTGAATGAAACTTCCATTCATTTTCTACACTTCCCTTTCTTAATCCAGTTTCCCTTTATTGATCCAGTCTATCTTTTTTTATTTGGGCTGCTGCTCAACTTTACCTTTACTGTTACGGCCCAACTTTTCAAGAGTGACCTGATGAAATGGATCGAAATTCTGAAACAAAATAGCATTTAAACAAATAAAACGATAGGAGAGAATTGCTCTGTACTTATGTTTTCCTGCTTGTGTAACTTAGTTAATCGTCTTTAGATTAAATACAGGTTTGTCGCCGAATTTCCGGTACCTATAGTTCTGCAAGCATGGTGAAATAGCCGTTTTGCTGACCAACGGAGGTTATAATTCTCACTCACCTCTGACACGATAATTAATTAAATTTCAACATTTCTTCTACCTTATCTCGTATGCACTTGTGTGTACCCTTAGCACCATTACATTGTGAATTGGATCTCGTTTGAAAGCCATCGCTAGGGTTGAAAGTAAGCAAATTGACCAAGAATCACTCAAAATCAACATTTGTGCTGTCCTAATGTTTTTATGCTTAAGGATCTGCTGGACCATCCATTGCCGGAAGACACAGTGAAACTTGTACTAGAAGAAAATTCAAGTTCACAAGAAAATTCCACATTTAAGTTAAAATGATTTTTTTTTATTTAGAAATATTTCTAGGTAGAAATAGAAAAAATTCTCAAATTGATAAAATTCAATAATGTGATTTTAGGATATCATAGAAGCTCTACATTTAGGATTGACCGGAAACCGATATCTGCGAATCTCTTGTGCGCATTAAAAATTTTAGCTATATATTGCTAATCTTGTTTACTTATGGTTTGAATACAATTTACAAATTATTAATAAAATTCAGCAGATTCGACAATTAGTTTAATTTTCAACTTTCGTATTTTTATTTTTAATATGAAAAACTAATCGAATTTGACTGAGAGTAATTAAATAAACACAGAATAGATTCGCTAAATGTATATTAATTATGAAATAATTTAAAGCGTACGTTAGATTTTTAATGTTCGTTTTAATATGAATTGCAAATTGCTGAATGACGTCTGACATAATATAAATTTTCAATGCATTTAGCATAGAAGATAACATTACTAAAGAGAAAATGGTAAATAGGAAAATGCAAAGCAGTAACTATGTGGAAATTGGCCATAAATGCACTCGTCCAAGCCATAAATCATTTTGCCGACTAAATATGGGTGGAGATCGAAAACGTCAGCTCAAACTGATAAAAGAAAGACGCGAAAACGAGAATCTAATGTAAATTGGTTGATGCTAAAACTTTTTTTTTTTTGCCATTTCTTTAATATTTAACTTTTAATTCATTATTATTACTTAACGCTAGTTGTTCCGATCTGATAGATGATCAGTATTTGAACACAAGTTTATTGTGGGACAGAATTAAAAAAAAGCAGTAAAATGAAGTCATTCGTTCATTAATGATATCCTAATATTTCATATTTATTTGTATCATTAGCTAAGTTTCTTTTGTAATAGTAATATATTTGAACTTTGGAGGTGATTAATTACGTCTTCCATTTACTTAATTAATAGTTGACTACAATTCTGAAAAAAAAAAAAAAAAACTCATTAAATAACTAAGCAAATAAATCGTCGTTATAGAATGTTTTGATGGTATCGTGTCAGCCTTTGTCTTTAGAAGCGAATTCCACAGAAACGGCGTTGATTGTTAAAAGATATCCGTTGGTAGACTAAATAAGTACTGATTTAGGTTATTCATTAGCTTAGTTTCCTAAGGGAAGCTAGGTTCATAAAATCAGTATGTCACTGTGTCTATCTGTATCCTCCCATAATAACTTTTGAACCGATAAAAGGTCTTTTTGAAAATGGTTTGCATATTTACAGACAAAAGACGATCAATTTTTTTGTATTTAAAATGTTCTCTGCATTGCTCTTAATGGAAGTGAACAGTTAACTCTGACAAAAAACAATAAACTTACTGTTGACGTCTAACAATGGAAGTAAATCCATTTCAATGAAAATGACGATTCCCGAAGTGGAACATGAAAAGTTCGTCTCTTTTATCTTCATTATGTAGGTTCAATCCTAGAACCTCTTCATTTTCAGTAAATGCACCCACAGTAATATGAATCCATTTGAAATTTGCGTATGCTTTGATTTCATTAAAATTAATTGAAATTTAAAGTCTTATGGGATTTAATTAATTAAAAAAAAATAGAAAATGTGGATAAATCTGCACAAAACAAAACAGTTTAATTTTACAAATACGGATACTTTTCCTTTGCATGGTTTTCATGACTTTAAATAAATAAATATATTATGCAACATTGTAAGGAAAATAAGTTTTACGTTCTTTTAGGAACTTACGGTTCTTATCTGAAACTTAGAATTAAGTTTTTAGCTGTCTTTTGGCATCGAGTTGCAAAATTGATTCTTAAAAAGAAAAACACAACATTGCAGTTTATTATCTGATTTCAACGTTGAAATTGTCTGAAAAAATAAAAGTTTTAAAATTTATATTTTAAAGAGCCCTTTCCATAATTTACTTTCGCCATTACAGGTCAACTTAGCGTTGTATGCAATCGTTAAAACTTACAAGTTAGTCTTCAATGTATCATAAAATTAAGAATCGATGTATAAAATTATATTGTGTAAGTTAGACATCAAAAAGCTTCTTTTTTTTTTTGTCAATATGCGACTAAGAGTCTCCGGATTTTAGTAAGGTAATAATAGCTTTAATTTTATATATATAATATGTATCTATATTTGTCTCTCAAAAAAAAATAATTACCACATTTATTTTTTCAATAGTACGTCTTAATTTATGAGACTGTTATATTGTGATATATTAAATTAATTATTACATTTGTGTAATAGAATTAATTTATATCACTATTCATTATTACTCTGATCTAATAGAAAGAAATGTATGTATCAATATCGTTGTAGCCATCGAACAGTTGTCTTCAGAAATTGCAAACGGGCTTGAATTAAAAACAGTAAACAATTCTTGTTTTTAAATTTGTTAACTGATTTTGATACTTCCATTGTATTTCATTAATTTGTTGTAATTTATTGTAAAGCTTGTCATCTGTTGCCATTCTGTATTTTCTTATTTAGAAATTTTATGTGTACTGTGGGATTTGAATGAAATCAAACGTTCCTTTTGATATTTCTTAATTGTTTATCAAAGAATTATAATTAACTATATAAAGTAGTTTTACGTGTTATCTAGGCCAGGCTGGTGTCCATGAACTTGGATGAGGAAAAAAAATTAAGTTTAATTATTTATTTATTTAATTTTTACATTAATCCAGGGTCGGCTCAATGCGGTCCTGGTGACTCGATTGGAAAAGCAACCTTTACCGAGGCAATGACCCTACAATTCCAAGGGTTTCCTTGAAAATGGGGCTCGTCTGGCTTATTTTGACCGTTTCCTTTGTAAATCCTATGTATTTTATTTTATGCATTTAAAATTCATAAATTTGGCTTCACCAAACTGCCATAGGAATCATTGGCACAAAAAAGGGTTAAGAAGACCTGATCTAAGCAATCCTTTAATTTGTTCCAAAAAAAACGAATTTGATAATAATAGAGTCACTACGTTATTAAAAGATATTTTCGGAAATTGAAAGAAACAAAGTTTGAAATTTATGATTAAACTGCATGAATTTACCAGTGCTTGAACCCAGTTTTTACATAATCAAGAAAAGAATGTTTGACCTCATTCAATTTTGTGTTAAGTATATTTTGAATTGTCCACCAGAGTCGTAAAAGGAAGTCCAAAATTTTAAAGAATTATAATTTATTTGGTGAAATAAATCTTCTCTTATATCTCATATAACCGCAGGCAAACGTTGATTTTCTTAAACTGTTGAAAGTCAATATTGTTTTTTTTTTTTTTTTCATTTTGTGGCCATTCTTACAAGCCAACCACAACTATTTGTGGACGATTTAGAAATTATCCCAATGCCTTTGTAATTATTTTAAACCGAACGTAGACTGTTCTTTTTCATTACACATTAAATATAATAATATGTAGTTTATGATTATTTGGAAAATACTGTACATATTGCATTCTTCCCTACCTGAGCAGATGAGCCCGGGACCTTGTGATAAACGCCGATTAGAGGTCGTAGATCACGAATATATGCCATTCAAATTCTTTTTCCCACGATATAAATATATCTATATCGTTGGAAGAAGAATTTGGAATGTATTATTTCCACTTTTTGACGATTTTTCCTATTTTCAAAACCTTTTAGTCACTTTGTTTTTAGAGCTTTCGCCACAAACTTTTCCGAGCTTTTAGGACATTGGTTGAATTACAAATAAGTATTAAAAAAATCGAAATCTGTTCACGTATTTTTAGGGGGCGGGCCTTTGAAGTGGGGCGTAACCTCAAAGTTGTGATGTGCATAACTGCCGTAAATTTTGAGTTTTTGAGCTAAAACGTTTGTGAGTGCTAGACACCCTTAAGGATTCGGCTGGTTTTGTATTTCAGTCGTATCGAATCAACCGTTCCAAGGCTGATAGAAATTTCAACTTTTTGACGTTTTTCCTATCTTCAAACACTTATCCTGACGTTGTTTTTACAGCTTTTGCCACATACTTTATACAGCTTTTAGGGCTTTGGTGTAACTACAAATAAATAACAACAAAGTCGAAATCTGTTCACAGGTTTTAAAGGGGCAGAGCTTAGATGTTGGACGTGACCTTAAAGTTGTTTCGTGGATAACTTCCGTAAATTTTGGGCTTTTCAGCTAAAACTAACACATCGGATGACTGAATATCAAACTTTATTATATAAATAGTATCACAAATCTCAAGGTGGTTGACCTTTGGGAAGTACACTTAACGCGGTAGATGCGCGACAAAGATATTAATATTTATTGATTGTGCCAATAACAAAATAAGTTAAATATTCGTAATAATGAGGAAGTGAAATTAAAATATTAATATAATGGAACAAGAGCTGCTGTTAAACGGTAATGTATAAAAACACACTTACTCATTTGTTCTTACAAGCACTGTTTCCATAACACCTAGGAGATCATTACATTTTATAGAGCGTATTCTAGTATTTTTGTATGTCACTTTTGCATTGGTAAACAAGAATTTCTCAATACTCTAAGTCCGTGTGGGCTTCCTCCACATTCCCCTAAATTAAAAACAAGCACTCCCATTATTTTATTAAGAAATCTTACACCACCAAATTTGTGTAATGGAACCAGACTCCAAGTAAAATTTCTCAACAATAATGTAATAGTTGCTACAATTTTGACTGGACTATCAGTTGGGCAAACGGTACTGATACCTCGCATTCCAATGATTCCCACTGATTTGCCATTTAGTTTTAAAAGAATACGATTTCCCATTAAGGTATCATTTGCAATCACTGTAAATAAAGCGCAGGGACAAACTTTTAAGCATATCAGAGTCGACTTAAAAGAAGAATGTTTTTCCCACGGACAACTATATGTTGTGTTATCTAGATCAGGTTGCGGAGAAAATCCGTATATACTTATACCACAAGGAGAAAAAACTAAAAATATCGTTTACGCTGAAGTACTGTAAATTTTCTTTAAATAATTTAAAATATACCGTATTCGTAAAAAACGTACATAATCTATTTTATTACTTCTTAGCAGTGGCGTATATAGAATATATTTTCGGGGGGGGGGGGGGC
>JAFIDM010009631.1:42785472-42842854 GCA_023159025.1 Thereuonema tuberculata | reverse complement strand
GCCCCCCCCCCCCCATATACGCCCCTGCTTCTTAGCATATAGCCATCAAACTGAAGACGCTTTCTGTCAAGTCGGTTTATTTTTTAGTGATTGGTCCTTTTTTTCCACATAATTTCCAGATGTATTTATAATTAATGAGATGCACTTAGTTATGTACGCATAATGTGTATGAAACAGATATGTATAATCACAATTTAACGCGGGCGAAACCGCGGGGCACACCTAGTATATTAATATATTAAATATACTTCTTCAAATTCCATTACAACTTCAAATTTCATACGATATTTCACAGACGCTATCGTTCTGCTTTTTCAAGTTTCGAAATTAAAATAATAATATATATATGCTAATAATAATATCAACAATGTTTACACTGAAGTTATCTCAATGGCTTAAAAAAACACCAAATAATAGTCCAAATCTAAATAAAAAATTTAATGTGCTGTGATTGTAACATAAAAATGAAAAAGCAAGAATAAGAAACAGCATCTGAATAAAGAAATTGCGTTTCTGAATCAATTATCGGAAGGAATTGGGAGGACGAAACGGCCGTTCCCAATTCCTTCCGATAATTGATTCAGAAAGGCAATTTATTTATTCAGGTGCTATTTCTTATTCTTGCTTTTTCATTTTTATATAATCCAAATCCTTCAACATAAACAATTTTTGATACCAATTATTGAAATTTATGGTCTTTGTTTCGCATTAACTTTTGTAAATAAGACAGTGCGTTACTATTAACTGCATAACCTCTGTCCTTGTTAATGCATGGATAGCTTTTGTTTGTACAAGCTTCTATTACATATCTTGTGTGTTTATCTTTAATTTTGAATCAACTTTGAATTAACTTCAGTGTGTATACATTGTTGGTATTAGTATTGGCATATATATTATCGTTATTTTAATTGGCGAAACTTGAAAAAGCAGAACGATAGCGTCTGCGAAATATCGTTATATGAAATTTGAAGAAGAAATCGTCATGTAATCTTTTTGGCGTGAAACTTGCTCTTAATGAAGTCGAGCGCAATCAACATAAAATGCAGCGGTGCTCTTATCCTGTTAAAGGATATACTGCTCTGTAACTGATATAGAACATAATCCAGAATATCTATAATAAAAAGGTAACAAAAGCTTGTTCATTCTGCAGTTCCTGATGGGTGGCTGATTTCGTGCGCTTATTATGGTCTACATTTAACCCTCTTGCAGCCTGGATAGATAGTATCCTTTTAGTTTAAAACCTGCCCATATCTTCAGACAGACGAGATCACAGACGATTACAAAAAATGGAGGCAGTGTTGGATAACGTATTAATGAGTTCGTGCGAAACTAACTACCATCCTTCGTCATTTGTCTTTGAACTTTTAGTTTGATGTAGTGGAAAATGTGTTGATCGATCTGTTCTTGTAGTCATCTGAAAATAACGACCTTTATTGTTTACACTGGTTCACTTTTCAGCTTTGTTCCTTCTTTTCATGCTTCTTGTCCCATTAACATTAAAAAAAAATTGTTTTTCAAATTTACTTGATTACGTACTTTCAATGCAAAGTTAATTGAATTAAGAGACGACAAAATACAATGTAACCAAATGTCATTGCTCATACAACGCTCAAGTTCTTAACGTTCCTTGGCTAGAGTTCCTATTTCGAAAGACCCTCGATAGTACTAATTCTGACGACATCCGCTTAAAGTCATTTATAGTCGTTAATGTCTACTTACTGTAGCTGCTAATATCATTTCTGTCTGCAACAGATGAAAATACTTTTGAAACAATAGACTCACACATACAAAATATTCGAAATTCTTAATATGAAAATTTAAAAGTTAGTTTTTGGCTGATTTTTTAATTTTGAACATCTTCACATACTCATGTTTGGAATCCACTTCAGTAGGAAGAAGATTCAATGGCACAAACCCCTCCATTCCTGTCACCTTCTACAAGAGTAGCTGAATCATGTATTTCCTCTCTGTAGAGGGCCTCGTTGCTGATCCCACGATCAATCGATCTGCTTCCTTTCCCCTTTGACTTTTATGTGTGGGACCATTTGAAAACCCTCGTGCTTGATGATATGATTGACACTGATATCCAATTTATTAACGATGCTACCCTCTAGATCAGAGGTGTTAAACGCTCCCGAGAGCGACCCGAAGTAGATTAAAATTTAATTGGGCAAATATTGAAAAATAATAAAAATACGGATAATATTTCATTTTGAAACTGAAAGTCATCAAATAATGGTGAAAAAAGAATGTTGTGAGAAGCACGAAATGAATTTTTTTTAATTAATTTTCTTTTTATTAAAATCTTTTGTTGTTATTATTATTATTATTATTATTATTATTATTATTTAAAATTGTGGGGAATTTTCCATCATTGTTACTTTTTACTTCTTTTCTCTCAAAAGAAAGCCTGTTTTTCATCAAAAATTGTAATGGATTTTTTTTTCAAAATAAAATTCTTCATTTCTTTCAAAAGTCATTTTGAAACAATTGGTTGTCAGAGAAATTGTCGAGGAGGAACAGCATCGTTGTTATTACGATGACTATCAACAGTGACTTAATTTCAAAAATTAAAACAACTTTTGTTTTCATCAAAAATAATATTGATTTGTGTGAATAAATTCAATACAAAAAAAAAAAAAAAATTGAAAACCACAGCGTTTTCAAGTCAAATCAAACATGCGCACGCACTGATCCTCATATAAGGTTTAATGACTCCTGTTCTTATTTGAGTTTGACACCTCTGTTCTAGATGAACTAGCATTCCCAATCCCTTATTAGTCCGTCGGGTTGGGGCCCACATTGTTCTCGTTAATCGTGGAGTCTCAAATCTTAACCCGGCTGCAGACTGGGAGCAGAATTTTTTAGCATTTGTTAGATTGATTTAGGCTATATACTTTAGGTTAGTATTGTACTTGCTGTAACAAACAGGCTTCCAATTAACTATTATCCTGTTGCCCGTGTTTGTTTGTTTTTTTCCACTCCAATATCTCAATAATCTTTGCGGAGCGGACGTACGTTGATACGGGTTCTCTGACTTGGAATAACCTCGCAATTACTGTGTTGAAATTGTATTGTATCTTCATCATCCTATATATATAAAAAAAAAATAAAAGCTTTTAACAAAAATTCCTAAATTCGAATATGCAATCAGTATATTAGAATTTATGAATTTTGCAAAAAGCTTTTTTTTTCTTATTATTGAAAGCACAGGTTTTAAGATATATTGTGGAGTAATGATAACGTAGTGGTAATGATGAATACAAACATTGAGTTATTACTGATTCAGTAGAAACTGAATTAATTGTATGTTAGCTGCAGCATAAAGGAAATAATAGCGCCTTAAAAAAAGAAAGAAAGAAAATAATAATGGTAATACGAAAATAAGAAATAAAAGAATATTAACATTGTATTTAATTAAACGTAGAAACAACTTTCAAAACAGCAAAGAGCATTTTCTTGATATCCAGTTCTCCCAGTTTCTTCAGAATTATTGTTTAAGCTGAATAAATATTACAGTTTTAATTGAAATAGAGATTATAAAGGATTGAGATTTGCACGCTATTAGTAAATATTGTACAAGTGAAATTGCCAGCAAGCAAACATGGCTGTAGTTATCGTGATAACTTCCAAAAATTACAGGCTCTCGGAAAGAATTTCTGTTAGGTAAACTGTCTGGAATAGTTGTCACTAAAAAGCGACATTTTATTCTTTTTGACAAAATTTATAGTTATAAAAATGTGCTTGGCTCCAACAGTTAAAATATTTTACGTTGCAATAATTTTTTTCCCTTCCTTTTGACGTCTTTTGCAAATTTGAGATAAAAATTCATATCCCATTGTTTAAATAAATCAGAGAAAGATTGCAGCGATAGGAAAGTGTTTACCCAATTGTCATTAGTACAGTTCTTAGGTACGCAACAGAATAGATTTAATGAAAGAAGAGAATCTTGGAAGGTTAACGGCCTGCCATTTTCATTTTTTTTCTAAAACTTGATCATTCGTAATTAAACTTAAACAAAAAGCAGTTGATTGCTTTTATGCGAGATTAAATTATGGGATTACTTCATAGAGAATAGTAATTACTGTTATTTTATTTTTCATTTGGAATGATTATGAAAAATTGCAGCTCAGAAAATTGTTTTGTCCTCTTAAGCAAATTGAATCTCGAACTCTTTTAAATTAAGGAAGAAACGTATGGAGATGTTTGCTCACTAAAGCCCGAAGTGAAAATTGTTTTAGGAGAGAGAAAATCAAATTGATAATGGAATGAAAATGAGTTTTCTCTTTTCTTAGGATTTATAAAATTATTCAATATCTGACAATTTCTAATGTGTTAGAGAAGTAGGTAATCATTTTGGAAGTTTGCTATCAGAGAAATATATTTATTTATTTACTAGCCGGATAGCGTCGCATCGCTCCGGAACCCTTGCATATATAGCATTCAAAAAACAAACTTTATTTATTTAGCAAATTAATATTGAGATCGTCGGAGAATATACGACTTCCCAGCTCATCTTGGCTTCTCCGGATAACTCAAATGTATTGCGGGTTGGCGCCACACCGAAAATTTAAAGCGAAAAATCGCATTTTTGCATGTATCTTGCAAACGCAGAAACGTTTGTGAATGAGTGATATATCGTTCGATAGAACTTTCAAATACCAACATTTTCTCAATATAATGTTCTCTTCCAACTTTTATACTTTTCGTTTAAATTGAGAAAAAGTCAAAATTTGACCCTTTAAAAGGCGACATCTTGGAAACCAAAAACTTTTTGCGAAAGATTTTTGTAGCATTTTGTTTGTCTTAAAAAGATCGACATTTTATCCATTTACATGACCAATCTATCTCTTATAGTTTGGTCACAAAATTGAAAAAACTGAAAGTCTTATGACAATGACAGACAGAATAACGTTTTTATAACCTATAATAATTTATTTATTTATTATTATTTCAATCTTGTTTAACCGTACGATCTTGTTTAAACGATTGGGCTCATAATTTAACAGTAGCCTTACTATATTCGGGCAAACCAAAGAACGACCGTGGCCACCAGATGTCGCAATAGTAGAATTTGAATCGATTGTATATGTCAGTTTTTATGGCGGGAAAGTGCTTGGCTTCTGATTGGCGATTGTGAATAGTTTCTCTATACAAACTTCAGTCCTGGAATGATTAAGAGATCATTGTTGTAGTTCAAGGTCAGAGTCATTCTTTCGCTAGGAGGACTTTAATTGGGGTTCGAATCCCTGGTGGGATACAGGAGTTCCTTTATTTCCACTATCTGTCCGAAGGTAGAGAACAGCTTGGAGAAGCGGTTCTTCTGTTCATCTTCTTTTCTGCTTGTTCGTAGTGCTGTGAAAGGCAATAGGATATTCTTGCTGTACTCGTTTCTAGTCGGTTGCTATACGTCAGAGGCACTGAATTTTGTAAATTATTGAGAGGATCCAATTCATTGCCTTAATTTTATTTACCCCTATTATGAAGTGACGAGATGAGTGAATTTGAGGAAATTTATATATAAATAATTATTGCAATAAAGATCTTTATTATAAATGGAAGAGCTCGGCCCTGTAATGACAATTATTATGAGAGGAGGGTGTCCAACACACTCGAACCTCCTACAGTCGGTTCTTACCCCATTCACATTGAAGAAGTCTGCAAATCTGCCAGAGCGCAGATGGATATTTCATTGAATATCGTGTATTAAGCAAATCTAGCAGAACAGTACCTTCTTTTCTTTGAAAATCATTAAGATCTTAAATAAATTACAGAATATTAACAGTTATTTTCAATAAATTAAATTAATTTTAGATTGAATCAATTTAATCATTTTTATATGTTAGATCATTGATGCCAAGTATTTTAAAAAGAAATATTTTGTAAAAGTCTCTGTAATCTATTGCTTATGGATTTGTACTTTAAAAATGCTGAATCAAATTTTCCGGTTTTTGTTAAAAATATCATTTTAAAATATATGCGATAGTTACGTACAAGTTTTACAAATGTATTTCATGAAAAACCAGCGTTTCCTCTTTTGGCCACGGATCCTGTTGATAGATAGAGCCAGAAGCGTCCCCTATCTAAAATAAAAATACTTATTGATGATTTCAGTAGTTAATGTCAAATAAGACTCAGCTTCACATTACGTGGGTGGGGGTGGGGGGTCTAAATATTTAAAGAAATCTGATCTATTACAGTCAATCTCATCACATACAGTATTTAAAACATTTCTTTATCAGTTGTCTTAAGAAATTGTTATAACCTGTTGCGTTTTAATAAATGAATCTGTCTGTTGTTGAATCAGCAAATGCCCTCCATCATGAGGCTGTATTTCTATCAGAGCCTCCTTTATCACGTAGCTTTTCCGCTGCCTCTTTGATCTGAAGTAACTCTTGTCATCCGTGGTTCATTCAGGTGTGTGGGTGGAAGCAGTAACGAGCTTGGCGATGAAAGAGGGGGAGCAGGCAAACCCTATCAAGACGCCCACGTTTCCAGTCGCCTGACTTAATGTCACGGGGTTATTTCCGGCTTGTCTTTTGACTTTAAAGAAGTGTGAAACTGCTGAATGTTCTTAAATCTCCATGTGGTCCCTAAGAATCAACAGATTACTCCTGATGTATTAGTAAGAGATGGCAAATTGAAAATTGCTTTCTTTATAATGAGGACCCGAGTCCTACAAAGACAATCCGTATTGTCAACTGTGTTTACAAAAACACATTGATTGTATTAGTGTCATGGCAAATTGAAAGTTGTTTTCATTGCAGTGCAGATCAAAACCTAATAATATTGAAAACATGTATTGTTTTAAATGATGTCTATAAATATCATCAATTAAAATTAGAATTTTTTTTTTTTATTCCTTTTTGCATAAAATTGTATTTGTATTATTACCTTATGGTTAAATATTATGTTGCTTTAATTGCTTATAATTAAAAGTTTTATTTTTGGAAATAAATTTATTTTTTTAAAATCGCCCATTTTAGTTCATGGCATCAAAATTAATAACTCAGGATAGTACTGCTTTCTCAAGAGTTTTTCTTTCTTTCTTTATTTCGTTCATTCTTTCTATGACAGTCTTCAGAATTAGTGAACTTTAATGTCTTTAATGTAAAAGTTTTCAAAAAATTGATCTGACTATTCTTACTAACGCCAATTCATCACTGACCATCGGTACAGAGAAGATAGGCCATATTGCTGGAAATGACAATGTATTAATATTGATCAACGCTAAATGTCTTTAACAGGCATGAACTTTAAAATGTTCGTGTTTTAGAAGCATTGGATTGCATTTTAATAGGCTTGAATCTGCGATAAAATGGCAAGTGAGCTGCAAATTCAGTTTTGTTTTTCTTCCTATATCAATGCAAATTCGAGAACTTCCTTCGATGTGTAGATTCTAGTATTGTATAAGTAAGCAGTTAGTAAGAATTCATATATCAAGGGATTTTAGCCTATATAATTTTGTTGAAGACTATGAATATTTTCTTAAACAAATATTATATAAAATTCGACTGGAAAAAATAAGTTATAAATTACTTACAAATTTTGCTTCTGTCAAGTTAAATTTCCCAATTTTGTTACCCCCCCCCTCTTTTATACATATTTTTATTTGGGCTCCGACAGTAAGATATAAGTAGAAGATTTTGCAATAAATTTAATAATTACAGACAGAAGAACAAGAATGAAAGAACCAAGTATTGGAATTTATTTAATATTCAAGGATTTATAATATTCCTTGAATGCTAAAAACATACAAATTGATATTTTTTTACATTCAGTTTTAGCTAATTTGATATCATAGAACTCAATGCGAAGGATAAGTTTACATTTATTAGATTTGCTTTGTAATGTAATTGTTAATTATAATTTAGTTTTGAATTATTTAGATTAGCGTGATTTGGCAAAGTTACTTTTCTGTTCACGTTTTCACTACATATAAATCAACTAATTTAATTAATATATTTTTGGTTATTGTAATATAAAATATGCCAAATGAATGCTAAACATCATCTCTGTATATTACTGAATATACAGTATATTCCTCGTTTTTGTTGTAAAGTTTCAATATTATTTACTTGTAAAATGATAATTATTCCTCTGTTTTTCAGCAAAAAAACCCCAAAAATATAAAACTTGCACTTGCATAGAAATCAATTTATTATCCTTACAAAATTCTTTTCTTTCATTTTGTAATTGTAGTTTCATGCGTCTTCATTTTTTTCCTTTCAAATAGGCCTTGACTAAATAACCTTGTATAAATAGAAACTAACATAAAACTTAATATATATTACATTTGTATTATTTATTTTATTATTTATATATATTATATAAAATAATATATATAATAATTATATAATATATTTATTATTATTAATATTATTATTTATTATAATATTAATATTAAATAATTAATTATTATTAATTATTTAATTAATTTTAATTAATTAATTATTCAATTTTTCTTCTGTAACTGAGCTGAGGAAGCCAGTAATATTGTAATTTATATCTATATAACTGAGCATCTTCTGCACTGCCTGATTACTTATTATATCTACGTTCAAGTATTTTTAAACTTGCTGATATGACAGACGTCATGAAACCATAATTAGGGGATTTCATTATCCCCAGAAACGTTTTTTTTTTCTTTTTTTGAAATGGGTTAATTATTAGAAAACTTGTGGTTCGGCTATGAAAAAATAAGATCTAATTAGAATTAAGGATAGATGTTGTTCTATCTCTATAATAGAGTTAGGGCTCGTATGAAGGAAACATTGGATTCAGATTAATATAGTCAAACTTAAAAAATAATCTAAAGAATAATGTCAGTCTACTTTGAGAATATTTTGTTCATCTAAAATCTTCGTTCACCTAAAATTTTCGTTTTATTCGTTTATTTTAGATAAAGAATAAATAGTTACTCTGTTTAATCAACTTTCGACAGACCAGTTACCAAACTTAAAAACCCCGGTTTCTTTATCAGTTACCCTTTCTTTTTACGTTTAAAAACCGTAAAGTAGAGTTCAAAGATCTAATATTGCTAGCTAAAGAGTAAAAGATATTCCATCAATCTTTTACACTTCACGAAACAGCCACATATTTCGTGCACTTGAGATCCGGTTTCCGACTAGAGATCAACAGTTAACCACCCAGTGTGAATAACACATATTTTCTCTTGCTCATTTAGTGGTTGGAATTTATTTGTTACATCTTGGTCATAAATTGTTTTGACTAGAAAGGGAACAGTTACTATAAATCAAAATTCGTCAAAGGCATACTAAATCGCAGTGGTTTTAATTAATCAGTATTTTCAGTTATAAGTCTCCTTACCAATTACATTTCGGAAGCGTTTTATGACTGTCCTTTTATTTATTTATTTATTTATTTATTTATTTATTTATTTATTTATTTATTTATTTATTTATTTATTTTTGCTGAATTAATCTTATTTGAAAAAGCTTCATGAAGAATGTTATCCATTATTTGAAGAAGAATTCGATGGATGGCGTTGCAAATCTGATAGGTGAATGTTAAAATGTGTTACGGATTGGATGTGATATGTCAAGAATTGGTTATGGTTCTGTAACCATATGAATCATTACCTCCAAAACAAAAAAAGGAAAAGGTGTTCTGAGCGGAGACGTAGAGAGTATAACGATCCAACTGTTTAATTATTTGTGACCACCCAACATTTTTTTTTTGTAATATTTGTATGACTACATTTTCACTGTCTCAAAAATTTACTATTCATTGTAATGCTACTAACATTTTCGTATGATAGAGTTAAAAAGGCCTACACAGACATTTAAAAATTACGATCATTTAAAAAGGTGACACGACCTGTTTCTCTCGTTAATTAATCATCTTCAGGAGTGCAGTCAGTAACAAGTGCCTCAATATATACGAAAATACTATAGTTGGGCACCAATCATTTTTTTTTTTTTTTTTACTTAACATTTTTATATGTTATCAAGAAAATATTTTTCCGGTATTCGCGCATTTCAAAGTTGAGTAGTAATATGTGAGGTGAAATCACTTTATTGTCAAACCTATTACCACGACAACTGTGTTAATTCTTTCTCCGACTTAAGTCTGCGTTCGTTTTTGTTTCTTCAATACCTGCATTTCAATTTTTGTCATCTCAGGAAGCCGTTTCTCGTTCCTAGCCCGCAGAAACTTCATGTTTATGTAAGTCTTATCGCGTTATTAATTCGCGAATTAGGTCACCAGAGGGCATTTGACCTGTGATCTCAACGCAGAGATTGCGTACTGTCGTCGGCAACTTTCAGTTATGCGCAACTCATTTTATTTCAGCTGCAGGGCATGAAACCTTGCTAATTAAAATTAATTAAGCTCAAAGTCTGCGTTAAAAAAATAGTAAGATACTTTTAATTACATTCTCAAATTGCAAAATAATAATAATAAAAAAAAGTCAATTTGATGAATAATGCAAAACATCAAAGCAACTCTTTAATCCCTCTAATTTTGAATATTGCTGTCTTAACGACAGTTTTAAATTAAACAAAATGAGTTGTCAATGACTTGCATTACTTTCAGTATATAAACTCTTATTTCTCCTTAATCGCTCTCTGCAACGTGCCACTAACGTACTTTATTCTTTCCCGACTCCTTCCAGCCGACTATTTTGAATTACATTATCTTAAAACAGTAGTGCACTGAAAAGTGATTTTAAATCGGAAATAAAGAGTTAAACCTGTAATCTGTCGAAACCTGTTTTTAGCAAGTAAAAAAAACAAAAAACAAATCAACGAAGCAAAATCTGCTCTCTTTTCAGAAACAATCGACGCTTCACAAGATATAAGTTTATGCAATTTAATTTAGTAAGGGCAATTTGATAGATGATGTCATCAACAAACTCTGGCAGCCCACAGTAGAGAATCTCTTTGATTCAGTATTTGAAATTCCAATGAAGAAGATTATTTCATCCAAAGACACAACATGAAGCTTAGCTAACAACCGTTGACTGAAGAAAATAGTGAGCAATGGAGCGTAACAGAGGAAATCCTTTTTAGTTCGCATTATTAAAATACACAGTCTGTTAATTTGTTGAACAAAAAATGAAGTCTCTCTCTGTATTAACCTCAGTTTTAATATTTGATTTTTCAGGCCAAAGAATTTTGAGCATTATGTATAAAATGACGAAAAACACCAAAATAATATTAAAAAAAATACAACGGATCAACTTTATTTTAATTAAAATTGCTGCTGAATAAAAAGTTTCTTTTTAAAAATTTTAACAAAATTGACATATTTAAAATGAATTATCATTATTATTTTTTTTTATTTTTGGTTGTATTTAATTGACTCATCTATTAATAAATCTATTAATATATATTTCTCCACGCTCCATTCGCCTCCAAGCATGTCCTAGGGTCTATCCAGCCCTGTGTTGAATGGGTACCGGGTTTCTTTCCCGAGGGTTAAAGGCGGGCGGGCGGGCGTCGGGTGAGGACCATCCGACCTCAACTTACTCCCGTTGGTCACGTAACGCCAGGAGCCTTACCTTCCGCGACCCAAAGGACCACAAAGGCCCTTAGCGGGCACTTTTTTTTTTGAAAAAGGTAGTCTAATTTTCACTAAAATCCTGAAATCACGAATTGGTCGCTTTAGGATGTATGTTTATCTTCTGTTCTTTCTCCCCAGTAATGATTATGAGAAAAAAAAAATTAATAAATAAATAAATTTCCTAGTCACATACTGACGTTGTCAGGTAGGGCTAGCCCGTGGTCCATAGTTGGCCAAAGTCGATGAAAGAAGAAGAAATAGAATAAATAAAATAAATAAATAGTGCCCATCTTGCAGAAGTAAAACTATGAGAAAAATTAATTTTTTCGTAAATATCATGTCTTATCGCATCGTAGAAACAAAGCTCATAAAAAAAATACTTCGTTTCACAAGATAACTGCAAGAAATTAATCATTATTATCTTGCTCTAGTACTACGCGTAGGAAGACCAACAGCAAATAAACGAGAAACTTAAAAGTTTTCATATGAAATTCTGTTAAGAAATAATTGTTTTCATTCTACTTTTCCCCTTTTCTAAATCCTATAAGATTCTCACTAACTACATGCAGTAAGTAAGTAATCAAAGTGATAATAACTCGTTAAAACTGTTGATGTTAGTATTACTGTAATATATAATTGATTAATATTAATTTACCCGACGTAAATTTCTCGCTTATGTAAAAAAAAAGGACAAAGCGAAGCTAGATCTAAAACTTTTGATAAATTGCTTTAATCAGTGTTAATAATTTGAGGAGCAATAAAAGAATATCTGTAATAGGATTACTCAAATAGTATCCAATGACGGAATAGCCGAAGATGCTTAAAAATTAGAAATAATATTATTAGCCCAGTCAAATTAGACTTTTGGTTTCCATTAATTCGTAAAAAGCTGGAAATGATTTTATTTCACTTTGGGCTTCCCAAATAAGAGTAATATGAGTTTGCGACGGTTTCTGAGGTGAGGTAAATTTTTGGGAGCCAAAAAACCTCAAAATTTTGGCACTTTTTTCAGTTTTTGCCTTATAACATCTAATGGGTACATCGTACAGATAATTTTACTAAAACCAAAATTAAAGAGCATTAATTTCTGCGTCGAATGACCTCCTTAAACATTAAATTTGGTTCAGTGGTTCGGTCATAATCAGCAGTTAAAGATGAACAAGATTTTCCGTTTCGGCTGAAAAGTGCATTACGCTCACTTTCAAACGCCTGTTACAAGAAAACGGCTATTCCAAATGAAAAATGTAACTACCTGCTGTACCTGTACCTATCTACTCAATATAGGTAGGTACCTAATTATATTAAAAAGTGGAAGTTCAAATGGTTATGAAAAGGGCTTTGTTTTAGGACAAATTCAAGTACCTATTGGTCGTAAAATTAATAGTAAAGGGTTCAGAAGCAAGAAAGCCATATCATCAAAAATGTTTTATTTAATACAACAAAAAATTACTTAAAATCAATACTTTATATAGCTAGGTACTTCAATGAAATAGGAATGTGACGAATTCAATGAAAAATAAATGTATCATTTTTTCTGCCGCTTGGCAGAAGATGGTCCAGAAATGTTCTCATCATTGTCCTCCAGCTCTTCATCTTCGAGAGTGTTTTGGTATGCGTCCTCTTCAATAAGGTCCACTTCTTTGTCATGTGAAGCTGTTTCCAGCAGTAAAATATCATCCTCGGACAGACAATTAGTGCAAGTGTGACCTTTGCAGTTCGCACATATCACCGAACATTTCATTCCAGGTTTTCTACAGGAGCAAGCTGTTTGACATCCTTTTTTGCAAGAACACGATCAGTAGTTCTGGTGGCGCTGGTGGTAGCTCTGTGGCATTTGCTACGAGAACGTTTTGATGGTCTTCCAGCCCCACTGCGGAACAAGGAAATTGTTCCTCCACACTTGCACTTGAAGGTATACCCTCAGAGAGTGTTGTCGAGCAGCTGCCTCAGTTGGAGGCAAACTTGCCAGTTTAAAATTATTCTTAGAGAGTGCCTTCTGGAAGAGATGCAAACGAGTTTGGTTAAGAGAGGCTTTGCTGTCACCCGTATATAGGTGGACTATAAATTTGGCTCCTGCTTCAGTAACCTGATCAGGCGTGGCTTTGGGATTGTTGAAAACCGAAACAGTTCTTTGAAGGCTGGTATTCTTCTGGAAGATGTTGACAAATTTTGTTTTGCCCTTCCTGAAAAAAGCGGAAGTACTGTCGCAGACACTGAAGGCATGTAGGAATAATAATTATTTTTGCCTCTTCAGAGAGCGTACAACTGTTTGAACTGTAGATAGATGTGTCCTGTTTCCTTTTCCAGGTTTCAGCAGGAATATTTTGTGGGTGGATTCTGTTTGGGGATGCGAAGTCAGCAGGACCAATAGGTCTATGTCCTCCCCCAACAATGAATATATTTCCACCCTTTTTTAATACATCAAATACTGTTCTGATAATCAAGAGATCTGCGTCCTCAGTGGCCTGCTTGGCATGAAAATCTTCAGCTGTCACTTTTTCTGTAAGCAGTGATATAAGACGTTTTTATTCAGTTCGTTTGATAGAAACCTCTCTTTCGGCATTGTCAATGTCATTGTGTCATCAAACAAAACTGACGCTGATGACATACTACGTGCTCTTCGGGTGCATTCAGCTGAAGTAGATTATTATTAATGTAGAATTATTACTTTTAAAAAATAATAAGTGATTCAGTTTCTGTATAGAAACTACTATATTCTCAGCCCTCCTAGATAAAACGTAGAGAACCAAATTGAACGATCGAATTACATAGAAATTCGATTCCCCACACGAATTGCGGAAAATCAGCGCTACGACTATTTTTGTTTTTTTGCGTGTATCTATGCTTAGGAATGAGTAATATTTTAAAATTTTAAAATTGCTCCCTGAACACAGAATTTGATGTTCTAGAACTTTCGTATATTACATTTTTCATTTGGAATAGCCGTTTTCTTGTCACAGGCGTTTGAAACCAAATTTAATGTTTAAGGAAGTCATTCGACGCAGGATTTAATGCTCTTTAATTTTGGTATTAGTGAAATTATCTGTACGATGCGCCCATTAGATGTTATAAGGCAAAAACTGAAAAAAGTGCCAAAATTTCGCGGTTTTTTTGCTCTCAAAAGTTTAGCTCATCTCAAAACCGTCGCAACTTATATTACTTTTATTTGGGATGCCCAAAGTGAAATAAAATCATTTCCAGTTTTTTACGAATTAATGGCCCTTTTTGGTTTAATTTGACTGGGCTGTATGAAAATGACTTCATTGCATTACCGCGTCCGACTTGGAAAATGTGAAAAATTTGAAATCAAAAGCTCTCCTGAATAATGCCGGAAACTTATGTAAATTAACAAAATTTGTTAATATTTTAGAATTTTCTAGACATAGTCGGTGTTTCAGAAAGCGAATAAGTTGTCTTTTTATATAATTAAAAATTTAGATTATCAGTAAAATGATTCAGGACAAATATGTCTTTAAAGAATGGTCGTTCAGAAACTTGTTTGAGGATTGCATTAATAATCTACTATTATTATAAAGAGAAAAGAGATGTGCATAATAAGTGACTCTCATTTGTTAGACTATATATATTTTATAATGTTATCTTAAAAACTCAGAGAATTTCAAACTAGATTTCATTAGAGACCTTTTATTAAAAAAAAATCTTTAATATCGCCGAATTGTCTACATTTCCATATACCAAATTTCAGTGGAAAAAGAAAAAGAAAAACGGTATATAAAAAAACAAAACTGGAAAGAAAATAAACAGTTCCTAGAGAATTCTGCGTTGTTTACAGATAAGACGTCATTAAGAAACAACGAAGAGGACACACGATTCTAATATTTAAAAGAAGAAAAGAAAAATACCAATTGGAATAGAAATAATTATAGATCTGGGGTCTCATACACTCTTTCAGGTAAATATTTGGGAAAAGAAAAAGTTGATTTTTATATTCGTAATTGATTAAATTCAAAGTTTTAGATAGATGTCTAACCTAGTTTTATTATTCTATTGTCTACTATCAGTCATTTTTCTAATTAAATACCTTTCATCGAATTGTCCTGTAAAATAAGAGGACTTCATTCTGCAAGTTTTTGAATCTACTTTCAACACTGACCCAACTTTTCGATTTCCTAATTTTTTCACAAAAAAAGTATTCCTCTATACTACAGAGTTCAACGCGGTATTTGGCAGATAGGGTATTATTAATCCCTTGTTTTCGAGGATTACGAACTTGGAGAAGATCTTAAGGAAAATTAGAAGGAATAAATTTCACCGTATATTGAAGAAAACGAGGCAAGATCTAAAACGTCTATTCAAACTATTAGCCCGAATCTTTAAGTGAGTTTTCATTTAATCATATTAGTCTTTAAAGTGAACGAAAAGGGTTGTATATTATTTAAGGAATGAATACAAAAATCATTATATTAATTTAAATGATAAAAAGAGAGAATTTACAAGTATCTGACCTACCATGAATATTAAAGGAAATTAATTTGCAAGTTTCTTGAATTTGCAACAATCTTAGTCTGCTTAGATATCTTGTCTTCAAGATTGTATGTATTTTAAATAGTAGACAGGGATAGAGTGTAATCTTCATATTGGTCATTACCTTGTGCTTTTTCATTGATCACTTGTTTTTAGTTTTCGGCCCCTTGGATCCGTCTGAAGGAGAATCCAATATGGAAGAATCTCAGACTTCAGCCGGAGATTGAATCTGGCTCCTCCAGGCTTCAGGAAAGTAGCCTTACCATTTGGCTACCGAGCCCACAAACACATCTAAAGTACGTACTAACAGATTATCAGAAAAATTGTTAAATCATATGCTTTTAAGGAATACTTGAATTTACTTATCTAAACAGATGAAACTTGAGGGATTTGTTGTAGTTGGCATTCGTAATATTTTATTTTAGCATAGTATCAAACAAAATGAAATTTGACTTTTTTTTTAACAACATTAATACATAAAAATACCGTATATGCTCCAATAAACGCCGAGGCTCTTATTGTCGCCGGTCTCTAATAAGCGCCGGGCTGCCGAGGGGACACGGCCAAATAGTAGCCGGGCTCTAACAATAGCCGGTCTGTAATAGTAGCCGGGTCTTTGACATTTGCCTACGGGTACTAGTGTAATCTTTATAGTTGTGCGTAATACCTTACGGTACATTGCCTTACAAAATGCCGCCGAAACGGTCATTTGACATTGCCTTTAAGATTCGCGCGGTGGAATACGCGAAAGAAACTTGCGGTGAGACGGCCGCCCGTCATTGCGGATTCGGATGACGCATAGCAGCGAAAAATACAGAAAGACATTGCCATTTATCTTTAACAGTCTTGTGTAGCATGTGAAATTCAAATAAAGTAGCTGTTTGCAATATTAGCCGATATTTATGTGTAAAAATATTGCGTTCTGAAGGTTTTTGTTAATAATGGCCGGCCTCTAATAGCAGCCGGTCTCTATTAAGCGCCGGGAGCCGAGGCTAGTTTTGCAAATAAACGCCGGGGGCGTCTATTGGAGCATGTACGGTACCCGAATAATTGTTGATCCTGAAAAGAGATTGTTTGTAAATTGAATTTTGAATGTTTTTAGAGCATTTAATCAGTATATTGTAATGAAGATTCAGAAGTTGGAATTGATTCTTTCGCAATTGGTTATGGTTCAATCACAGTTACGATCAACAAATCGATGTTACAGAAATCAAGTTCAAAGATGTCGTATAAGAATAACTTTTATTGAAATTTGAAATTAAGCTAAGCGTTAAAAATTAAGTTAATTCAATGAGTTTTAAAAAAATCATTAATTAATAATTCATTAGATTTATTTATACTTAAAGGAATTTTAACAGAAATTTGAAGCATAGAAAATGAATTACTCATTAATAATAGAAAGTTTTTAACTAAAATTTCCTATAAATTGATTACTTCTCTTTTTCACGTATTTTTTTATTTAAATGTGAAATCTGATTGTAACTTTTTCCTTTGAATGGGAATACTCGATGAGGATAACAGGAGTAAAAAAATTCGATTTTGTAAGGTTAGCTTAAATTTCTCACTAAAAGTTTGGAACAGTGAGGGTCGGTTTTTTTTTTGTTTGGTTTTTACTATTCATTTGTAAGCAGGATTTAACATAACTGAAACATTAAACGTTTTAATAATTTTATTCATATATTCCATTTTAAGTGAAATAACAATAACAAGTTTAATGGACCAGCATCAAGTATTAACTATTGTTACCATATTTTAGGATTCGGATACGTATCATACTAACAAGTAAGTAGAATAATAATTGCTGACATATCGTGGCTGTAGCGAATGAAAACAGTTAGTTTTTAAATTTTTGAATAGAAACAGTTTTTTGACTTGGTATGAATAGAGGAATAATTAAAATGATATAACACATTTTATGAAGAACGCTTGTTACACATAATGCTATAACCGAATTTGCTCCCAATGAAACCTTAATATTTGTTGTTGCTTTTCGGGGAGGGGAGGGGAGGGGGGTTCTAATGTCGTATTAGAATATCAAATATATCTTTTCTGGATTTCTTTTTTCTTTTTCAAATCATTATAATTCGTAAAATCCTAGCCCATTGTGGGCCCGGTAGCCGAGTGGGTAAGGCTGCGGGTTGGAGGTGTGGGGTTCGATTCCCGGCCTCGGCGGAGGACGGGAATTTTTCCACGCTTCTTTCTCCTCCAAACGGGCCCTAGGGTCTACCCAGCCCTCTATAGAATGGGTACCGGGTTTCTTTCCCGGGAGTTAAAGGCGGGCGAGGGACGACCCCCGTCCTCAACTTTGTCCCGTAGGTTCTGATCTCTGGAGCCTACCCTCCAGCAGCATTGCGCGGTCCTCTGGGCCTGATCGCAACTTTAACTTAAAATCCTAGCCCATTGGTCTTTAGTGGATTTTCGAAAACTTTTTTTTTTTCGAATATTAGGCTGTTAAACCAATCTAAATACAGAGTAACCCATCTGTAATTAACGAACCTGTTAAATAGATCACTCTCAAACCAAATTTGCATGGTTCTTAAAAAAATATAATAATAATAATAAAAACTTTGAAACTAAATTTGACTTAGAACTAGCTAAATCATCTGCCTCTGTGGTGCAATAGGTTAACATGTTCGGCTGCTAAAACTACCTGTAGCGAAAGATATTAATTTCTCCAGATTTTTTCTTATTTTATGTAGATTTCGAAAATTGTAATTTCAGATTATGAGTGGTTGATCTGATTAACAAAGCTAAAATCGCAATATCTATCAAACGCTTTTTTGGCATTCAAGCCGTTTTAGTGACATGATTACACTTAAAATAAAGCACGAAGGCATCGTATTTTTTATCCCGTTTGGCAAGGGATCAACCTTCAGAAAAAATGAGCTCTACAATTTTTTTTAAATATAGTTAATTATTAATAAAATTAATGATAATTTACAATGTTTTAGCTAATTAATATATATTTTATAAAATTTTTGTTTCCTTAGAATTTTCGTAATTAAGTTGGTAAGCTTATTAAGTAAATTCTGAGTTTCATGAAATTATGCTCCTCCAGAAAATGTTCTAAATGTTCGAAGACAGCTGTGCCAGAGAGCCTCTTTAAATTGATTATTCTGTCCTGCATTAACGTTGCCATATATCCATTTGAATTCTCGTAATCCGACAGACCCATCTTTGAATTTTTTAACACCACTATATACTAAAACCAAACATATGGTTGATAGAGGGTTTACATCAAATTTGCCTGTTAATCTATCCCTGTAGATATCAAAACTACGAACCATCAAACTTTCAGTGTTTATTTTCGAGCGCTGAAGTGAAATTTAGGGGAAATACACAAATTTGAGTTCTTATAAAGCCCTTTTTTAATTATTTAATTTTTTCCCCCGATAAATGCCACCTTACATTTCCTTCCTCTTAATTATGCAACAACTACAGAATATAAAGGGTGAGGCATTTAGCCTAAAAAAGTGGAATATCTTCAAAAGAAAGCGTTGTATAGAAAAATGTTCCAAATACAATTTGTCTGTTTGATAGGAGAAAAGAAAGTAGCTCTATTTGTTTTTCATTTGATGAACGTTTCCATGGTCATTTCATAATCAACTTAGTTTTTTTTCAATGGAAACCCATATTTATTTTAGCGGCATCTGAATCCACGCAAAAAGACGAATAACATTTGTCTCAAACATTTTTCTCTTTACCGTCTCTTGACTTTACCATTTCAATTTGAAAGGTAGGTTAAGATTATTTTGCGTTTGAAAAGCAATAAATTTATTAGCAATACAAAACAAAAAAATCTTAATGAATAATTTACTCCAATAAATGTTCAAAATGACCATCAACTTCTCTACATTTTCCGAGATGTTGAAGAAATTGTTGATGAGTAGCTAAAAGCATTTCTTGATCAATATTTGCACAAGCATTTCGTATTCGCTCCTGCATGTTTCTCGGGTAGTTGCTACATCTTGGTAGGCCTTTCTTTTAAGGTAATCCCATAAAAAATGTCGGGAGATGTTAAATCGGGCGATCTAGCGGGCCAAAGCACTGGCCCACAACTTCCTATCGAACGACCATTGTAATGCTGATCAAACACTTATCGAGCAGTTTGCGAATAATGTGTTGGACAACTTGAAACCACATGGTCCGTCTTTCTTGTAAAGTCAGTTCTTCCAGCTCTAATGGTAATTCATCATTCAAGAAATTGCGGTATTTCTCAACTTTCAATATACCGTCAATGAAAAATGTACCAATGGATCACTTGAGGATAGGCGGGGCTTCATAGTTACAAAATATCCCACCAGGCTACTGCTTGGCTTGTGGCATAAACAAAGTCATGTGCTTTGTTTTAACCCGTGCAGATATAGAGGAAATATTATATTAAAGAAGGATATTCCAAGCGTTTTTACAGAATTATTACAATTAGGAACTGCACAGTACTGAACTATTCCGTCTTGCAATATCAAAAATCGACTATTGTTTGAGTAATTCACACTAAGTTATATGTTTGTTTATCCCACAAGATCTCGCAGCATGTGCTTATACGTCATACGTGACGTCGCGTCGGTAGGGGCGTAAATCTCAAGTGGTCCATTAATTTCTCTCCCATAATACCAACTGATATTGCAATTTTGATTATTTTCGCCGGATACAGTTTGTTTACGGTTCTTTTTTTCGGTTGTACACTTCCACTTTCCGAAAATTGTAGCACAAGACGACGGAAAGAACTAGACGATGGAGTACATCGGGAAACCGTTTGCTACACAACACAATTGCCTGTTCCACATTTCGTCCAGATTCACCATAGCTGAAAAATATGCCAGATTTTTTTCATCTACAGATAAGTATGCCATTCTTAGCAGAAAAATCAAATCGTAAACCTTCAATTAAATGTAGGATGACTACTGTACAATTGATAAACGGACAACATTTGAAATGATATGTACTCCAAAGTGATAAAAATGTATTTTTTGGAATAAAAACTTTATCTCCATTAACCAGAGAGATTTTTATTTTCTTTATTGGAGTAAGTTACTCATTAAAATTGTTGTGTTGTATTGCTAATAAAATTATTGCTTTCCATTTTAAAATGAAAAATGTTCTTAACCTACCTTTCAAATTGAAATAGTAGCGTCAAAAGATGTTGAAGAGACAAATATTTGAGACAAATGTTATTCGTGTTTTTTTTTTGCATAGATTCAGATGACGCAAAAAAAAAAAACGGTTTCCATTTAAAATAGCTAAATTGAATATAAAATGACCATGAGAAAGTTCATCAAATGAAAAACAAACAGCGCTGAATTCTTTCCCCCTTTCAAACACACAAATTGTATTTGGAACATTTTTCTATATAACGCTTCCTTTCGGAGATATTCCACTTTTTCCGGCTAAATGCCTCACCCTGCATATATATTGGGTTTGGGAAACAAATGCTCTAATCACAATGAAATTTTCCGAAAAACCGTAAACAAAAGAAATTAAATCAAAAAATTAATCAAAGCCAAAACCGTTGCTATTTCCAATAGAAAAGCATCAGAAGCCATACATTTAACTTTCACTGAGAACAAACAGTGAATTTCTAATCAAGCATCATAATCTAATTTATAATTCTTTTGAAACGTGCACGTACATTTGATTACTTGGATTTCGGCGACCTTAAGTTAATATTTACAGATTTAAGCAGTTTTCAAAAAAATAACAAATTTGACTCCTATTGTAATTTACAAATACGGAGTCTTTTTCTTGGTATTGTTTTTACGAGTTTTAAAAAATTAAAAATTGAGAAAGGAGGCTTTAAGTTCTTATGTAGATTTCAACTTTTTAGTGTTTTAAATTAGGTGATGCACTTAGAAATCCTGTAGCCTTATTAAACTAATTGGTATTAATCATTTGTTAATATTTTAGCAGTGTTTAATTTAAAAAGAAATTAAATTTAAAGCTTAATTTAAAAAGAAAATATCTGTAAACATTTCTGTTATTTTGATCCTAATTACAGTCTGCTGTTTTTCGTTTGTGGCCCAGCATTAGATCCTGCTTTTCGTTGATCAGAGGCATTAAAGTAAATAAAGAAAAGGAAAAGAAGAAGAATAGAAAAATAACTATGGATATATTGCTTTACAAAAGTATATATATAATTTCAAGTTGAATGTACAATGAGCTGGCGAAAATTGAAAGGAAAAAAGATAATGAATATTGAAGAAAAAGCGGATGAATTTCGGAAGAATAATAAAAAGAAATCATGAAAGAAATATAAATGATGAATAACAAAAAAAAATCGCGTAGATGATGGAACGAAGAAACCAGGACGAAGAAGAAATTAAGGAAGGATTAATGTAGTACGTGGAAGGAAGAAAAAATAATAATGAAAAAAAAATGAGTGATGAATATGTAAAACAAAATTGCTGTTTTTCTTAAGAAACCAAAAAAGTGAATCTGAAGAAAGGGGATTACTTGAAGAAAAGCAAGGATAGTATTTGAACTTAGCAAAAGAAGAGGTGATTTTGAAATATTTGCCGGAATTTGGAGTTATGCAGAGATCAAAGAAGAAATAAAAATAGAGGAATGGTTTCAGTATTTTAATATCTTTAAACGAGGGAGGAAAGAGAAAAGAAACATAAATACTTAATGGCTTGAAGGAGAAGAATTCTAGAATACAATAATGAGTTTTATAGAATTCACAAAGATGTAATGAAATTAGCCAAAAAAGAAAGGCTAAAGGAATTGATACGATATCTTGCTAAAGGTCCAAGAGATAGATTTTATTAGTATTTTTTTGGTATTAATGAATAAGAATTGGGAAGGTTGAACTTTGTCTTTTGCTTGGGTAATGGATAGTTCCATCACCAAATTGTAGAAAGATATCGTTACTTTAAATATTTGCAAAATGTACTGAAACAGAGATTACATTACATATCAATCGGATAATAGATGGATCACAAGCGTAATTTAAAAATAAAAAGGTAATTGATTAGATATTTGTTGCAAATACCATGATGAATACGAAACTGACTTAAAGGGAAAAACAAGAAAAGTATTTGTATTGTTCTTGGATTTGAAAGCAACATTCGATAATTACTAAGGCAGGATCTTAGTAACATGTTAAAAAAGGAATGATTAAAAGAAAGGATTAAGTATAATTCAGATTAATTTACAATACGACATCAAAAATAAAATTTGGATATATTTATTACAACCTTTATTACGATTAATGGGATCAACTTCGTCAATTTAGTCCAGATTTGTTTATAAAATTAAGAATTGTAGAGGATTTAAGAAGAAAAATAAAGGAGAAATGGATGATGGGTGAAACAATTTATTTAAAGTTTGTCGATTCTATCATTTGACCAATATGCAAAACTATGATAAATTCAGTAATAATGAAAGTTACAGATCAATTTCAGAAGTCAGGAATAATGATTTTTCTGAGCTTTTTTTTTTCTCTCTTAATACTTTGAAAGGTAAGTGAGTACTGGGAGCTTTATTTTGCCTGGTTTTTTTGTGTGTTTTTTTTCATAGGAATAATTAGCGATAATGAATTTCCATTACCATGTTTCTCAGTAAACAGCATGGATGTTTTTTAAAGTCCTCAATGGCAGTTGGACGGGTAATGATCACAAATGATTTCAGATAACCCCAGATCAGAAAAAAATTAGGGACTCTGGGGTCTGGGGTCTTTTGGCAATTTGTTTGGATCCCAGTTCCATCACTTGGAAGAATGTCATTCAACAAGTTTCAGACCTCTCGAGCAAAGTACGTAAAATAGTAAACCATCCTGCTGACATTACACTTGACGTCGAACTGAAAATGTTTTTTTTTTTTTATTATTATTTTTGACTATTACAACGAGAATCGAATCGATACAGGTTGCACACGTGTGCCTATTTTCCAGCGGTGCTGGCTATGGTCCGCAAACTTTTTTTTTTTCCTCTCTTTTTTTCGACAAGTACTTCCAACTTTTTCCTCATTCAATGTAAAAAAAAAAAAATGACTAGGTAAGATTATTAATGTAGGCTATTCTTTTTTAAAATAAATACGTATTTTGTCTGCGTACAAGTTTGTTTTGTTTTTGTTTTTTTGCCGCGCCACATATGTTTCGCACAGTGGCGTCGATACACCATACGACGGCTCTGATTCCAGCACATTAGTCAACAACTGGATACACCATTTGACGTTCAAGCCTCATTCCAGTCATAGAAGTGTTTCTATCTATCGCTAACCGTATGAGTTGGTTTCGTAATGATCATCAACTAAGACTTGAACATCCTGTTCCCAGTGTACGGTGCTATGTCTGTTTCTTCAAGTACATGATATCTTCCACTTGAATTCTTTGTGACATTAAACCTTTTACAAGATTGAACTCTACGATCTGTATCGTCTTCATAAAGTTTTTGTAAAGAATCTATCTGGGAGGAAGAAATTTCCAATGTTACCTGACTCGGTTCACTGTGTGTTTGAAAATCTAAGTTCATCTCCAATCTTTCTCTTTGATTGTTGTATATTTGCTGCGACCTTGGCAGATACATAAACACTGTTTCATTATCAATTGAAGTTCTTGACGATTTGCTCTTGATATGTCTGAAACTTCCGATATCTCTTAAAATTCAGCTCATAGAACGCTCTCCAGGTCGTGATCTGCAGCAAAAAATAATAAGTCAAAAATTAAATAAATTAAAAATTATAATTTTCCGTTTAAGATCGAATTTTTTGGGATCATCTGATTCTCATAATCATCTGTCTAATCTTAGGACCGATGCTTTTGATTTCACCATTTATCTACCATTTTTATTGGCTTCTTTTCATTCCCAAAAAAATCCAATTCGAAATTTGTGTTTTTCGTCTACAATGTACTTTCCTTGCTATCAGCCAGTTCCATTTAGTATTATCTGAACTATCCATTTATTAATCTATGGTCAATATTTTTTCCTTTACATTTTCTACGATCTTTTGTTGTAATTCCTATCAATAATCTCTCTAACGTCTTTGTGTAGTCTGCAATCTTTGAATCGCTCTTTTAGTGAATGTCCATGTCTTGGATCGCTCTAGAACAACTGAAACTGTACATTGTTTACATTCAGTTTTATTCGTTATAGCATTGCTCTTTTCAATGGAATATTACTTTATTTCTCCCACAGTTTCTCCTTTTAACTTTGATTCTCTTATATTTTCAGTCATACTTCATTTGAACTAATATGTTCAACGTAAATAGCTTCTTACATCTTATAATACTAATATATCTATCTCTTTTTACTGCATAACGAATTTGCTAAATTTTGTTAAAGATATACATTTTTTTAAGTTTAACTTGCTTTTATGTTAAAAGCAGATTATTGATTGTAATTTGGGAGCATCTTTACCAAAACATCTACATCTCTTCTGTCGTAAATGAGCAAATGAATTATTGCTGTTCATTATTGCTTTTGATAAGTGTTACTAATCTGGCGTCAACATAGTGATTTCCTAAAGCACTATTTCCTACAATCACATTGCCTAATTCAAAAGCCTTTTCACAGTTAAGAAAGCTAATACAGAGTAGCATTCATTCATATTCATTAGTTCTCAGTACACGAAAGTGATCGATCCTGGTGTATCCACAATGAAATCCAATTTGATCGCTTACTTAAAGCAAAATCTAAAATTTTTTGTTAGCGATTTAAGAACTTCATAAAAAAATGATATTAACTTACAAGATACTGTTAGGTCTGTAACTTTCCCATTTTTTTTTTAATAATGTAGTTACTGCAGCCGTGCCGGCGTGGTCGTGCGGTCTCAGGCGTTGGTCTGCCGTGCGGCCTGTGTGCCGGTACTCGGGTTCAAATCCCGGTCGAGAGCATGGATCTTTCTTCTTCTGTGTTTCGTCCGTTTCTCCCCTGGGATTTACTATGTCAGGGTTATTTCTGGACGGGATGTGAATCTCGTTCCCCCTCTGGAATTTCCTAGCCTCACCCTGACGTTGTCAGGTAGGGCTAGCCCGTGGTCCATAGTTGGCCAAAGTCGATGAAAGAAATATAGTCACTGCATTTTTCAAATCACAAGGCTTCCTCATGTTCTTATATGACTCCTTTCAGAATATCTGTTATGATTTCGTTATTTTCTTTTTATATAAGTGATGAATCAGTAGCTGAACTAAAAGTGTTTTTTTTTTTTTTATATATATATAAATTGCTGTAGAATTTTCAACTCAGAATTATAGGGAGTTGAAAATTCTATTGCGGTTTTTGCATAAATAATTTTTTACCAATTCAAAACTAATGTCTTCTGTAGTACATTTGCACACATCGTTACTAAGCAAAATTTATTTGAAACATTTTCTCATTCTTTTTATATTAATTTTGCTTCTTTCAAGCATCAATGACTTTGCATTTTGTTTTAAACTTTTAATACCATTTGGAAGCTCTACCGATTTTTATTAATATGGATGATTCGAAATTAAAGTTTTTTTCCAGCTGAAGCATTTATCGTAACTTAAAGTCATCGAAAATTTGAATTCTTTTCAATTTAAGGAAATAAAGGAGCATAAAAATAAAATTATTAAAAATCTATAAATTTATGTAAGCTAGTGCAGGTATAGTCGAGACACTGAACAAACATTAACAATCCTTTATATTAATCTTCCCTTTTTGAAGTATTTGCCCTCGCATCAGAAATTCCCAGTTCGTGTAATAGGTAGGAATCAGAAAGGTCTCATGATTCTCTCCAAGTTCAATTGTGAAATATATACATGGCTTTGAGATCCGTGCAATAGAGAGAAAAAGATCGGAGAGAATTCAGTAGTTTTTATTTTCCACTTTAAAGCTCGAAAATTGGAAAAAAATGCTTACAATTGCATTTACATTTTTCTTGAAAGTTAGGTGGTTGTGCATGCTATTTATTCTTAATTTTTCTTGTGTTTCTTGTTTTTCTCTACGTCTTTCGTTTCTCTTGTTCTCATTTTCTTCCGAGAGAGAAGAAAAAAAAGATTCTGTATCTTAGATACCAATGAATAGATGTTTTTCAGATCTTGCTTAAAATCGTCGATATCCAGAAATCAAAGTAGTCTCAAATCTCAAACGATCCTATTTCGTATCATTGGGAGTAAAAAAAATAATCAATAATTATCTGATTATCTTCAATTAATCTTAGCTAAAAAAATGTTAATGATTATAAAATTAAACTGTAAACATTTTTTCTCAATAGAATCTAAATCACTGTCTAAATCTATATGTAGTATACAGGATATTGTATAACAGCTAACTCAGAACGACATGGTGTAGGCTCTACAAAGCATTCTATATATCAGGGGTGGCCACAACGAGGCTCGCGAGCCGCATGCGGCTCTTGAGTCAGTCTCGTTCGGCTCTTGACACCAAGCTTAGAGTAAAATTAACTCTAATTTAATAAAGGAAACTAACAACATTTCGCGATGAACATTTAAGTGAACTTGTGCGAACTGCGCTTACCAATTATCAGCCAGATTTCAAAAAACTAACAGGAAAAAGGAATGCTCGAAAAAGCACTTCTCAAAAGTAAAATCTCATTCCTTGATGTGTACCTGAACAATAATGTTCTGTGTAGTGTAGAAAATAAATGTTCCTTCATTTGTTATAAAATGAAAAACGTGTCTTCATTTTATAAACCATTTTCTAAACACGCTCTACATTTTATAGCCTCTTAACAATGCGGTTCGCTTTGAAACAGCTCGATCAGTTTGTGGCTTCCGCGGGTAATGTTAGTGGCCACTCCTGCTATATATCAATGTAAGTCAAAAAGCCCGTATCAACAGATATCCAAATCATTATGGGAGTTTTCAGGAAACAAATATGCATTAATTAAAAGCCCTTTATTACAGCAAAAGCATAAGATGTAACTTCATCCCTTTCATGTGTGACGTCGTATGCCTTTCTGTATTAGGAATTAATTGCCACTGAGAAAGAACTTACCAACGATTTCATTTTTTCACCCTCCAATTGTACAGTCCTGATATAGCATAGAGTTGATACACTACAGTCTTCCGTGCCGGCGTGGCCGTGCGGTCTAGACGGCGCTCTGCTATTGCGGCCAGTGTGCCGGTACCCGGGTTCGAATCCCGGTCGTGGCATGGATGTTTCCTTCTTCTGTTTCTCCTTCAGTCCGTTCCTGCGGGTGCCACTTGATGCACCCTATGTTGTACCCCGGGCAACGCTTCGTCGCGTTAAAGGCATCATATCTCGCCCTTTGTTGTTGGCCTAAAGAAAGATGATTAATCTAAGAGCCCGGGCATTTGTAAAAAAAAAAAAAGATATACTGTACTACAGTCTCTTGATATGATTGTCTTGACATGTGGGGCTTCATCGAGGCTGAAGGCGGCAGTGTCCAGTATTCATTATCTTGATATGCCTTACTTTTTATTGATTTCTTATGTATTTGCTTAATAAAGAGTTTCCATTTATTACTTCAACTCGTATAGCTTCTTTCATGTGTTTCGATCGTCTTCAATTGCAAAGTCCAGCTTAGAAATTATTGTGAGCATCGCGTGTTACAATGAGCCAGGCAACTTTAAAAATAAACACCATTTTTGAATTAGCTGAGTATTTTTTAGATCTGTGTACAGTTCGGTTGTTTGAAAAATGAGTAATTCTAAGCTATAAGCCTAAGATATTTTACACTTGTTTTAGGTATATTGTAAAAAGTTGTGAGAAGAAATCGTCCGTTATAAAGCAATCTATTTGGGATACATCAGAAACACCTGAAAAACACGTTTTTAAATCCATTTCAGAAGATTTTAGACGTCTGTACTAAGTTTACATTAAAATTTGATTTGGAATTAATTAGAAAATATAAACTATGTTCTAGTAGTTTAAAACTAGGGATGGGTAGTTCGTGAACGAACTAGTTCGTATAAAAGAACTATAGTTCATGAATGACCTAGTTCAAATGAACTCGTTCATGAAAAGAACGACTTAGTTCGCGAACGACCTAGTTCAAATGAACTAGTCCGTTCTTTTACCATTCCACTATTGGCTATTGGAATTGGTTTATTTCGTATTTGAGAACCTTTTTTTTTGGTTGTAAAGGTATTTGAGAACCTACCTTTTTTTTTTTTTTTTTTTTTTTGGTTGTTAAGGTAAAAAGAACAACTTAGTTCATTTGAACTAGTTCAATAAAAAGAACTATCTCAAAAGAACTACTTCAGTAAATAGAACGACTTTGCCCATCTCTATTTAAAACGATGCTAAAATGGTTGTCGTGCATTTAATAATTAATTAAATTAGTTTGTATTAATTTAATAAACAATTGATTTAAAGCATTTTTAGAAAGCTTCTCTATTTATTTATTTAATTTATTTACTTATTTTTGCTTACCATAATAATAATAATGATGATGAAAAAAATTCAAAAAATGATTTGTTGGGAGGAGGAGGAGGAGAACAAAATAAGATACAGTAATACCTTGAGATACGAGCGTCCCGACATACGAGTATTCCGAAATACGAGCAAGCCTTCGAGCAAATTTTTGCTTTGAGATACGAGTTAAGATTTAAGATATGAGCACGCTTTCAGACGCCGACGCTAGGTGGCCCAGCACTCGGAGCAGCCCACGCCGCCTCACTCGTTCACTTCACGTGTTCGTCGACTTCCGTACGCATCTCCCGCGAGTCTTCCGTATTGTGTTTACGTTATTTACTTGATTTTCTCTCTATTTTGTTCTTCATAATAGTGATGAGTCCTAAGAAAGTGAGTGGTAAGGATGGTAGTGAGAAGAAGAAACGCATGATGACCATGGGAATTAAGCATGAATTTGTCGATAAATATGAGCATGGTGCCTGCGTGAGTGATCTAGCACGCATATATGATCGCAGTACATCCACGATATGTACCATCCTAAAGCAGAAGGATGCTATCAAGAACGTAAATCCTTCCAAGGACGTGACGATTATATCGAAGTTACGTTCGAATATAAATGATGAGATGGAGAGGCCTATGAAGAACTCATTAATAATTAAATATTATTGATGATATTAAATTTAAATTTATTGATGATATTTAATTATTATGATATAATTAAAACCACATTTTATTTTATATCACAGGAATCCTTTTATACTATAATTTTTTTTGTGTGTGTGTATGTCTCTATAGCAATTAAAAACATGTTTTTTGTTTCATTATTATTAGCACTAATAATGGAGTTTTTTAGAGGGCTGGAACGGATTAATTTTTTTTCTGTTATTTCTTTTGGGAAAAAATGATTTGAGATAAGAGCACCTCGAGTTACGAGCTTGTTCCTGGAACGGATTATGCTCGTATCTCAAGGTATTACTGTATTTAATTTTGGCAAGTGTCTGGTCTAGATTTTTTTTTTTTGTAGATTTTTGAAACACCCCACTATCACTACACCCTTTTTAGACCTCATGTAAAATCCCTATTCATTTAAATTGAAGAGAAATATATAGCGAAGAGAAAAAGAAATATCCAAGCCCAGGGCAAGTTCGAACCCAGATTCATATGTGTCAGCGTCGTTTCAGGCTTTCGCCTTGATCACTTGGCTGTGCCCTAACTGCAGTGGCTGGTCTAACACACGCCTCGCATATACTAAGGACATTAAAAGTAGATATGAGATTAATAAAGTATATTAATGAATAAAAAAACTTGATGTTGAATTAGAAGGGTTTCAATCCAAATTACCTAATGTTGAAATATACCAATACATATTGGTAATTTTTGATGATTCTGATAAAAATAATAACGATCCCTTTTGCTAATGCAGCGGATTACAAACTATTTGCTTAAATGTCCAATTTAAAATTATTAACAATATTTTGGCAAATTTTATTAATTATTGAAAATAATTTTACTGAGATTTTGTAATTTCATGTTCATCAATAAATATCTACTAGCAGTGGCGTATATCCGGGCCAAAAAATCTATTCAACTAAACAAAAAAAACAATGAAAATCTATCTATTCAACCAAAAAAAACGTTCGGAGGACATATCTTCATTATTTCGGGAGGGGCCCGGGCCCCCTCGGCCCCCCCCTTATATACGCCCCTGTCTACTAGTAATAAACAAAAATTCCTTTTTTTTAAACAATTCTGCTTGAAAGGCTTTGATAATTTGATAATTTCGTAACAAGTCACATTAAAATATTTCATATTTCATTTAAAGATTTTTTTTCATAATAATATCCAAAAGCATTAAGTTACTCAAATTTAATTCTTCCAACATTACACAATTAACATCAAAATTAAAGTCTTCCAATCAATCAATGTTGATATCAAATGTTTTTCAAATTAGTTAAGAAAGAAACAAGAAATGCTAATACGAATTACAAGGATTTAAAGGATCAAATTTCATAGTATTGAAATATACCAGTTTGTATATAAACATAACAGTAGAAAAATTGTTAAAGCTTGTTTTGTAGGAATTTTAGTAAGAGGATATTATGTAGCTTTTTTTTTTTCCCTCCAAAATGAAACGAAATTTACTTACCACTATGATCTTAAAATTCGAAGAAAATGCCTGTCTGTGAAATATCTCGAACATATTGTTATAGCGGAATTAACATCTAAAATCTTCTTAGTTTACACCTTTTGTAATTTTTCCAAGTTATAGCAATATCAATAAATAATAATGTGTGGATATAATGTATAAGTTTTCGTTCTTTTAACCAAAGAAAAAAAACAAGTGAAAATAATATTGTGCTAAAGCATAAATATTTGGGTGACCCATAATAAAATAATAATAATAATAATAAAAGGAAATACAATAACGTAAGGAAAAATATAAAAAAAAAAAAAATTAGGAAAATAAGAAAAATTTTAATGTGTTTAAAAAAAAAAACCACGCGGACATTGAGAAAAAAAGATTAAAAGAAGGAAAAAAAAAGTAGATACACGGATTCGAACCAACAACCTTCAGTCCGAAACCTTACCTATCAAGCTTTAGCTGACAACTGAAGTGGTTACATTTCTAACATTAAAGCTAATAGCGGAAATCCAATGACACGGGACAGACACGGACGGACGTACAGGACAAACGCAATAGCTTCCTAATGTGTCGCTAACAAGCCTACTTATGAAATTCTGACCTTTGGAAACTTGCTAAATAACAAAAAGCTTTGTCAAATGGAAATGACTACAGTATATACAGTATTCAATGTTTCGAGGTTTAAATTTCCTTTAAGATGATTTTGTTTTTGTTTTTTTTGTTTTTTTTTCAGGTCGGTGATCAAAAATTTCCTGCAACCTTGAAATAAATCCAAACGAAAATCAGAAAATATATCTCCTTGTAAAAGCGAAATTAGAAAAATAATAAATCATTATTATTAACATTATTAACATTTTAGTCGACATCGCTTTCCAAAATTATTTTTGAAATTTCTTAAAATGGTTTCGGTAGATTTTATTAAAAACTGCTAAATATCAAGTTTTACCGAAATATAGTCAGTGGATTTTGAATTTATTGATATTTCAAGCATGGATAGACAGACGGATACGCCAATAGTCTTATCTAACTCCATTAGTATTGATAATTTTTTTATTTTTATAATGAGGAATGCTCGTAATTGCAATCTATATCTATCTATTGCTTCTTGACTGCACCTAAAGAAAATATGAAATGAATAATTAATGTAATCATCACAGACAATGGTCTCACAACGGAGCTGCTGTAGATACAAGTTCTCTGGCTCCGACGAAAGGGGCCTGGATCGAGATAAGTTTAAAGTCGCTGTTGACTGGAGTTTCTGGGATCTTATGTTTACGCACAGATCTTTAAATTTCAGTCACTTTCAATTAAGCATTTAAAATTTAAACGTCAATCGTTAAGTTTTATTTTGGTTTCCATTTCACTTTCACTTACCTGCAACTATGTGATTTTTCAATCTACACAGAATTATTCAATTATTTACATCATGTGATTGATAAACCAATGATTGTCAGTAATACTGGAACAGCTTTTAAATAAACATTTTCAGAAAATAAGGTGTGTTTTCTGAAATACAGATAGATTTAGTTCGTTTCTGAACTTATATATATATATCTTATATTATAAAAGCGTTATTCTGTCTGTCATAAGACTTTACGTTTTTCCAATTTTGCGACCAAACCATAAGAGTGGTCATGTAAATGTAGATCTTTTTAAGACAAACAAAATGCTACAAAAATCTTTCGAAAAAAGTTTTTGGTTTCCAAGATGGCGCCTTTTAAAGGGTCAAATTTTGATTTTTTTTTCTCAATTTAAATGAAAAGTATAAAAGATGGAAGAGAACATTATATTGAGAAAATGTTGGCATTTGAAAGTTCTATCGAACGATATATCACTTATTCACAAACGCTTCAGCAATTGCAAGATACATGCAAAAATTGAATTTTCGGTGTGTGACGCCGACCCGCAATACATCCGAGTTATCCGGAGAAGCCACAATGGGCTGGGAAGTCGTCTATTCTCCTACGATCGCAACATTAATTTGCTAAATAAATAAAGAATTTTTTTTTTGTTTTTTTAATGCTATACGTGCAAGGGTTCCGGAGCGAACCGACGGTACCCGACTATTATTATTATTATTATTATTAATCAGTAATTATATATTATAAAAACGTTATTCTGTCTGTCATTCTGTTATAAGACTTTACGTTTTTCCAATTTTGTAACCAAACTATAAGAGATAGATTGGTCATGCAAATGAATAAAATGTAGATCTTTTTAAGATAAACAAAATGCTACAAAAATCTTTCGAAAAACTTTTTGGTTTTCAAGATGTCGCCTTTTAAAGGGTCAAATTTTGACTTTTTCTCAATTTATACAAAAAGTATAAAAGTTGGAAGAGAACATTATATTGAGAAAATGTTGATATTTGAAAGTTCTATCGAACGATATATCAGTTATTCACAAACGTTTCTGCGTTTGCAAGATACATGCAAAAATGTGTTTTTTCGCCTTAAATTTTTGGTGTGTGGCATCAACCCGCAATACATCTGAGTTATCCGGAGAAGCCACAACGGGCTGGGAAGTAGTATATTCTCCGACGATCTCAATATTAATTTGCTAAATAAATAAAGTTTGTTTTTGCACAGAGGTTCCCTTTATGATGTAAACAAGGAATAAGGCCGGGTTTTTCGAAATTCCCACGGGAAAGGGAATAATTTGGCAAACTGACCACGAAGTTTGTGGTTGTGGCGGCAACCCCAGGTGTGTGGCGCCAACCCGCAATACCCCTGAATTAAGCGGAGAAGGCTACAACGGGCTGGGAAGTTTTATATTCTCCGATCTCAATATTAATTTGCTACATAAATAAAGTTGTTGTTTTTTTTAATGCTATATATGCAAAGGTTTCGGAGCGAAGCGACGGTACCCGCTAGTATATATATAATTACGATACAACCACACAGCTTTTAGTAGGAACAAAGAATAAATAGAGTACTTAAGAAACTGACAATGTCGATTACATTCATTTACAAAATTTTTCAGCATTGCATTTTTTTTTTAGCTTATACATAAAACAGTCTTTGTTTTATTTCTATAGCAAATTCTTTTAAATGTTCAATATTTCTTATGATAAAAGTTATAATTTTAATCCGAAACTTAATAATCACGATAATCATGTAATTAAAATTCACTGGAAGTAATTTCATTCGAACAAAAGGAAAATCAATTATTACGGTACATTAACAATATTTTGGCATTACATGGGTAATTTAATAAGTCTTCACTGCAACAATTACTTTGCTTTCCATGGGAACTAGGAATTGATTAGACTTAATTGAGATGTCGATAGGGTAAATGCTTAGGGAGAAAAAGAAACTTTTCCTCAATAAAAGGGATTTTTTTTTTTTAAATGTAACTTAAATATCTTGGATCTGAAGATATTTAATTATTCCTTGAATCTGAAAAATGAATAAACTGGAATTTTTTTTTTATGTAAACTCGAATAAATATAAAATAAACTGGGAACTGCTTTTCTTGAATAATTCTTCTTGTTTAGGAGATATTCCTTGGATTTGATGAAATATATGAGATTTATATGTGATGAAATAGTATGTTTTATTCATGTTGATGTATTGGATTGGCCAAAAAGTTCGTTCGATTTTTAAGTAAAAATAAAAGACATTCAACGGTTTGTTCCACTACTTTCTGCCATCTTTCAGGCTACTTCATGATTCCATCTTCCCAGAACTTTTTATCTTTTTGGGCAAAAAAAATGTTCCAGCTGCCTATGGAGTCTTCCATGGAAGTGAATTTTTTCCATTAAGAGAATTTTGTAAAGAAATAAATGGAAATCCGATGGTGCAATGTCTGGTGAATAGGGCGAATGAATCAGAACTCTCCAGCCAAGCTGTAACAGTTTTTGCCTGGTCAGCAAGAAAAATGATGTCTGCGTGCTTATTTTCTTCCATTTTCAATATTAAATTGGTGACATAAAATTCACCAATTTTGATCAGTTTTTGTTTAGTGCACGCTGATACGACAGCTGTCTCAATACAATCTAACAAAATGGTGTCGAATGACATTAAAAACACTTAAGCGCTACTAGCGCCAACGTACGTAAAAAACCGGACGAACTTTTTGGCCAACGCAATATATTGATTTGATTTGATTTGATTTGATTTATTGATTTCGATTAAATTTTTCTTTTTCTTTTTATTGCTAATTGTCAATTAATACGTAATTTCTCCACTCTTTAAGCCTTGATACAGATAAATGATACAGGAAGCTGTTTATTCAATTACTGTTTTATTGTTAAAATTTCTTTTTAGAAACTTAATCCCTTCCCGCTCAGCTAACTCAAAACAGAGAACTTCATTGTTGAGGTTTTAGACAGAAATGAATTTTTATACAGGGCAAGAAAACAGTTTGTGAAGAGTTTGGAATTTAAGCCAAATATAATTTTGGATTATATAAGCTGATCCTTTTTCAAAGAGTATGCGCAATAGAGTTCAAAATTTGAAAAAGTAGTATATATAAAAGAAAGTAAAAGTAAAATAGGTTTATAAAAGTTTCTATTATTGGGTTTCCTCAGCTAAGACAACATGGCGGGTCAAGGACCAAAGCCACATGTTGCCAAGTGTAAAAAAATGTGAAGGGGGGGGGGGGAAGGAATGCTATTATTATTATTATTATTATTATTATTATATGTTGGTTTTGTGTAAAATTTTAACTAATTCGTAGATTCGAAAATGTAGGCTTTCCAGCATATCATTATTGCAGTGCAGTAAAGCAAACAAATTGGGTGGTGGTATCAGTACGGCCAAAGATGAAACTCCCAGAATGCAACGCAGATGATAGATTTTCCTTTCCTGGCCGGTCGGTCGCATTCAAATGTAAGAGAAAATGGCGTTCGCTGATTCACATTCAACATTTCGACGAGGAAAAGGTCTCAAAAATCAAGTAGGGAAATTATTCTTAACGTTGCTCGTCGATTTCAAGAAGATGTATGCGAGATTTTTGATATTTCCTATTTTTGATAATTGAGATTGATATTTCCTGCGGAGCTTACGGCATTGATACTGGAGAAATTAGTCAGTGATAATGTGTTTTCGGATTCAACATTAAGCGCGACGATAATAGTACTTTGTTTAAAATTTTGCGCTCTGTTTAGAATTTGGATTCCTCTAGAATGAAAAATATTCTTGTAGCGTGGCTTGAAGCATTTTGATTTATACTTGAAGAAGAAATGCACCATGACCGATTTTTATAATTTGACTGTACTCCATGAAGGTGCTGCGAGCTTTATAGTCACCCTTTGCTTGTTAAAGACAACATGTTTGTCAGAGAATTGGTGTATTTTGTATGTCTGCAACATACAAAAGCTATATGGCAGCAAAAAAATGAGTAAAAAATAGTTAAAGAATTATCAAAAAAAAAAAAAAAGTTTCCTTTATGTAATATCGAAAACTATTCTTATTCTTTGCTTTCTTTGTGATTTAGATGTTCTTAACTGATAAAGTAATTAATTAATTATTATGTTTTTATAAAGATTTGTAATGCAGAACTGTTGTAACGTCAAAGATTTAAACTTGATACACACAAACTTTTTTTTATTTTTTTTTTATGTGTGTGTTTTATTTTAAGCACTGTGATCTGTCAAAATATGGATTGTACATCATTACTAAATTAATGTTTGGTATCCGCAAGTTATTAAATTATCTTATAAAGAAAAGAAAATGTTGCCCATTTTGTTTTTTTGTAAAAACAAAATTTTGTTAAATAACGTTTTTAAAATCCGTAATTGATCTTATTTGATTAATTTCTGAATTTATTTGATTTTTTTTTGCCCATATTTTTAAGAGAATACAATATTCTCTTTAATTCTGGCTTTTAAAATTGCCTTTGTTTACTGAGTAACTATTTGAAATTTACAATTATTAGAATCTTATCTGTTGAAACAGTAACTTCTTTGCCTTGATGATCCAGAGTGTTGTTATCAGATATCTAGCATTTTCAGAATAAACATTATGGTAATAAAGCTACTCCGTTCAGCTTGTATTTTGACTGCATTACATCAGTGGTGTCATGACAACAACTAAGGTATCATGGAGTGTTACACGCTTTGTTTAAAATATATATATATATATATAAATAACTGTAGTTAAAAGTACAGTTATACTTTTTGATATGCCTCGGATACTAAATAAATGGAATTTAAGACCACCGACTCCTTTTTTGTTTTGTTTTGTTTTATATACATGTATAATAGGGATATTAAATAATGAGACAGAACTTTTAAAAACGAAAATAATGCCCAGATCTGCTGCAAATGTTTATGAAGTTTGACTGTACATTGTGCTCAAAGCGATATCCTGGATACTGGAAGAACTGTTGAAACTGCTCCTAAATAATATCTTTCAGATGCTCTGTCACTTTCCTGGATACCGTTGAAACGTTGTTCTTTTTTGCACCTTTTAATTTTCTGGTACGAAAAAGTTCTCTGGTGCAGGTGAACAATTGGGGAAGATGGTGGATTGTTACGATAATTTTTTTTTCTGGTTTGAGATCGTCCTCTGAATCAGCTGTCATAAAATTTCGCAATTAACACGAAAAAGTGTTTACATAATAGACACTGATTTCCATGAATCTTTTTCAGGTCCTCGAACGCATGTCTCTCACTTTCACAACCTAAAATAAAATTTCTTGAATTATCTGACGCAGAACTCGAATAGCGTATCGTTACAGCAGTTAGTCTTCTTTAATTCTCGAGGAAAATGTCCAATTGAAAAATCAGATACCAGCTGTGCGAATGGTGTAATACTTTGTATTATAGCGTTCAAGTTGTATACTGAAAAAGTCAATCTTATTATTGTATGGTGTGTGTATATAGAATAAATATTTTCCTGCCATTGTAATTTGAAATTTTAGTAGAAAGTACTTCAAAAATAAATATTTTGTGCAAGAAAAAAAATTACACTGTTATCATTGACGATTTGCGAGGACAATTTCCCTGAGATGAGTTGACGTCATGTTTATACAAACGACATCCATTTATTTGTTTCAAATAGCCAAACAAGTCTATCTATTGTAGAAGGTAAAAACATTTATCTGATTCTATCCTCCTTGACAGAAATATCTGATTCGGTGTCCAGGAAAGTCGTCGACGATTTGTCATTCTGTCAGGTTCATTTTGAAATATCAAAGTAGCACTAAGTGAAAGTAAAAGAACCTAAGGAATTTGATTTTTCAAGTAAAGGACAATTTTCTCCTTTGAATGGAAGTAGGTCTTATAGTTTCGGCACCATATTTCATAGCATTAAAGAAAACAAGATTGTTTTGAATTTTCAATATCAAAAGATTTTAACTAAACGTCCTCTGATGAATCGATGTGAGATGTTAATTAAAGAGAGTGACTAGTCCTAATTGATGTTCGTCAACAAGCGTGAAATAATGGTTTTAGTTTGTTACTTGTGAATACAAGGTCTCATTTCTGATTATAAATCTTAAATTAAAAAAAAAAATCAGATATGAATAAATATTTCGTGAAGTTGCTTCTTGAGAAAACTTCAAGGAATAAAATGAATATGCTAATTTGTTGTAAACAAATAATGGCTATTTCCAGCTACAATTAAATGTTTGTTCCCACGAAAATGATGGGGAATGACTAATGTATATTCAGTATTATATACATATGGGCATGCTTGTGTGTGTATGGTATCTACAGCTTAGTTTACCACAACTTGCTGTAAATTTTTTATTGAAGTTTTTTCTTGTTAAGTCATCAGTGAACGATTAGGAAGACATTTACTTCAATTGGAATATTCCACGTGTTGATGGGTAGAGTTGTTCCCCGGCGGGGTACGCATGCAGATCACTAGGGGTTCTCGAGCAACTCAAAAAACGGTCTCGTCATTTCCTGAGTTGAAGCCATCTGGGCACCGCATTGCTATCGATGGTGATTGGCTGTTTGGGAACTCTGAACCGCCTGCTATGGGACTCCCTGGAGAGAACCCGCGCCCGAGATAATGAGTTCGCAAAGCAGGGTGGAAGCTGTGTATAGAGGTCACGTGATTCTCATGTCGACCAATAGCAGTTTAGCAATCTCTTCGTCTCAACTCGGTCCACACTGCAAAAACAACATTACGAGATATTATTACTTTCCCATATCGCGATTAGTTTTTCGCCTCAAAAAATGTAATAAATCACATTTTTTTTTTATCTTTTTTTTTATCAATTTAGCTTTTTTTCTATATTTACATATCGGAAATAAAGAAGGGCTTTTTTTGTATATATACCGGTATATTCGGAGGCAGATGTTTATTCAATCATATAGCATTTTGTTGATAATTAGGGATTTCTCTAAATCCTCCGTCTCCCCCACTAAACCCATCCACCCCCCCAAAAAAAAAATTGCTTTCAATGCAATTAGACATTTTAAGAAAAATTCTATCCCTGAACATCTACACTTTACAGTTAATAGCTTTTATTTTTCTATTCCAGTGATACAAAATCACCTCGGGGATTATCTTTAATTGTTAACTGATTATTTGCTTCTGAGAATTTATTTTTTATTTTGTACTAGCCAGGTATCGTCGCTTCGCTCCGGAACCCTTGCATATGTAGCATTAAAAACAAAAACTATATTTATTTAGCAAATTAATATCGAGATCGGAGAATATACGACTTCCCAGCCCCTTGTAGCTTATCCGGTTAACTCAGGTGTATTGTGGGTTGGCGCCAAACACCTGGGGTTGTCAAAAAAAGCATGTTTTTACCTATCACAGGTGTGACATCTATATAATAAGTATATAAAAACACGCATGTATTCGAATGCAGTGTCGTCAAAATTTCAAAGCAATCGGTGAAGACCTTTCGGAGATTTAAGATTTTGAACAAATGAACATTTACATTTTTATTTATATAGATTTGTTTAAAATAGCAATAAGCTGCTTTTGAAACCTAGACCGGACTGAGCGTCTATTGTTACCGGATTTAGCCTGTGATATCTTTCCCCGATTTTCCAGCCGCCCATTGTTGAACATATCGAAAATTGGATTTGAAGAAAAAATAATAAAGTCACGGTCGCTGTTCATTTAAAGCGTTATCCTGTCGTTTAGGCATAACTAGCTGTCTAGCCAGTGACCTACTAACTTAACTTGGTTTCCCTTCTTCTCTTTCTTTTCTTGGATGATCTTATAGCCATTATTATTTACTAGGGCCTCAGTACTGTTGATCTTTTCGAATAAAAAAAATATGAAATCTAAATATCATCGTAGGTGAAAAAAATTCCACATGTACAGTTGAATTCCTGTATCTCCTATTTTAAAAAAGACACGCTGCGCGAGTAGAGAAGATCACCAACCCTAACTCTATCATTTTCCTAGGTGAACAATATTTCGACGTATTAAATAAACTTTCCACTTCTTTGCCTTTGGAGTGGAGGGGAAATCTGAAAAAATAAGTCATAATATGCCACTTTTCCTAAATTATGTACATATGTACACTACCCTACACTAATGGACCGGACAGTGCGCTTTATTGGAATCATCTGAAAGTGTAACTGATTTAAGAGTGGGGTGGGCACCCACGTGCTGAAATTACATTAGCCACCCTGTGGGGCATGCTTTCCACAAAGTTTTGATACAGAGCTAAGGGTTTTTACGTCCATTCCTGCTTCATGAACATGGCCAGTGCAGCTATAGATGTCGGACGTGGTCCCCTGGCCCTCAATCGATGCTCTAACTCGTCGCATAAATGTTCAATAGGGTTTAGGTCGGGACTCTGAGCAGGCCATGGAAGCCGCTTTACAGCCATCTCTGTATACCACTGCTGGACAGAGGCTGAAACATGGCATGAAGCATTGTCATCCTGAAAGTAATTATCGTCATTTCCAAGCATTTGCCAGAGAGTAGGAACAACCCGATTATCCAAAATGTCTTTATAGCCTTCGGATTTCAAGATTCCCGCAACAACATGCAATGGTCCCAGGCCATACTATGAGAATCACCCCCACAGCATGATTCCCCCACCACCGAACTTCACAGTTGGAACGATGCACTCGGGTAAAAGACGTTCGCCTGGCATTCGCCACACTCAAACACGTTCATCCGACTGGAAGAGAGTGTAAGGTGATGGGGTACGTTACACTCCATAAAATTGTTTCCCACTGCTCTACAGTTCAGTTGCGACTTTGCAAATACCACTTGATTCTGGCGGTTCTGTTGAATGGTGAGATGTGTGGTTTGTGGATTTTAAGGGCGTTCAATTCCTTCCGCAATGTATTGTGATTGTGATGTATTCCGCAATGTAACCCCTGATGCCTGTTGAAACTCACTGATCACGTGCGCACATGTCTGATTTTATTAAATATGCAGGTGTCCGGTCCATTACTGTACGGTAGTGTATATACATCAAGTTTCTGGGTTTTTGAGAAATAATGTTATCATCCTCACGAGAAACCTTTTTCGAAACCCGTTTAATTTAGAAAGGAAACCAAAGACTGCACAAAAATAAACAAAATATGCCTTTGAGTTTGTGAACAGAGGGAAGATCGGGCCGATGAGACCCCATAAGGACGAAACGTCAATTCCCTCTATTGACAAACTCAAAGGCGAGTTTTGTTTATTTATGTCTAGTCTTTGGTTTCCTTTCTTAATTTTTTTTGTTTTGCACGTTAAATTTTGTTCTTGTAACACCCGTTTAATTCTCTAGAAGCACAATTTATAAAAGTTATGGTTTGCAGTTTCTTTCGGATTTCATTCACATTTTTAGAGTACAGTTCCGTCCAAAAAAATATCCCCAGTAAGCGTTTTGACTCAATTTTAGCTTATGTTAAGTTCATTAATTAATTATTGACATTTCTTCCTTCAGCACTTGAACTTTGATGCAAACTGCTGTAGATTGACATATTTATAAAACTTTTTGAAGTGGTTTAAAGATCGTGGGAAAGAGAAAAGATATTTCTCCAAGGAAGCAAGAGATGATTTTGGGACTCAAAGCTGAAGGAATCTCAAATAGGAAAGTTGCTAGGAAATTGTCAATTGACCACAAAACTGTGGGAAATATATTGAAGTAACAAGCTGAAACTGGAAAGTCAAGTTTGAGGTACAAATGTGGTCGGAAGAAAATCTCCAGTCCCAGATTGTGCAGGGCAATGAAAAGGATGCCAAAGCTAGACAGAAAACTGAGTTCAAGGCAGATTGCTTTTAAGATTGAGCAGGAGTTTGAACCTCAATTTCCCATTAAACAGTGCTAAGATGCCTTTCTGATCTCAACCTTAAGAAGAAAAAAAACCTGCCAAGAAAGCCCTCCTAACAAAAAAGCATGTTGAAGAAAGAAAAAGGTTTCTCGATCTGTATCAACACTGGACATCCGAGGACTGGAAGAGAGTGATTTTCTCGGATGAAAAGAAATTTAATGTGTAAAAAACTAAGTAAATATTGTTGTACTAGTAGAGCAGAGTTAATTGAGAAAATTATTCACATATGGTACCTTGAAAGCGAACCTGGTACATGTGAAAAACTTGAGGAGTCAATGACACATCGAGTTCAAGCCCTTAAAAAGGCACGAGGTGGACACACAAAATATTAAGGCAAGTTGATTTTGTTGTAATATGTTTTGTACAACTTAATTTCACTTAAAAAACAAAAAGTTCAATAAACTAATGAAATATAGCCTCTTTGTTGTTCTTTTGGCATACGTTGAGTAAAATTGTAGGTGGGAATATTTTTTTGGACCGAACTGTATATGCCAGTTTTTAATTCGCTCACAATATATTCTAAGCATTCCTTGAAACTTCGGCGACTGTTTCTTGTCTCTAAGTAATGCGAACTTTCAGTAAATAAACGAAATTAAGAAATAAATGCGCAAAATTCCCAAATATAGAACGTAAATGTCAATGAAAGCATGCTTAAAACTACTTTGAAGTACGAAGATTTAGCGACAGTCCAAGCAATTAAAAGATGTAAATGAGGGGACAATCATTTTTTTCCCGAATGTATTGTTAATAATAAATATATTTTAATTCAGTTTAGGGAAAAAGGCAGCCGAGGTTAATTTAAAATGCTGTGGATCCACATTAATCCAAAAGGAAGAGCAAACAAAGGATTAACAACAATATTTTAATCGAAAATAGATGAAAAGAGACTTAGAGAGACCAGTGTGTCTAAGTAGTTTTATTGCCGGGGGCCTAACTGTTGAAAGCATCGGACATTCAGCTGCAAAGAAAGCACTGGCTAACAGTCCACAGAAAAGCTGATAGTAAATGATCCTTTGATTTAAATTTTGTTAAAGAATTAAAGCAGGACATCTTATTAACGTATCCCTATTTAATTAAATTTTTAATGCGTTTTCATATTACTTTTGAGTTATATAGTAATTGATAGATATTAACGTGTAATTTGGAAATTAAAAGTAAGATTAGGTTGGGATTGCACAGGGTTTTACAAAAATGGGAATACGATTTTTGTGAAAGCCTGCACAATTTCCAATGTAATCTTACGTTTTTATGTAGTAATTTTTAAAATCAGTTAAAAGGAATAACAGAATTATTACTAGGTTTGATCAATTTATTGTGTTTTGTTATTTCGTGTTAAAAAGTTATCTTGAATAGAAATGATCAAAATTCATAGAACCTCCAGAATCGTGTTCCCACATCTTTCTTAAATCAAATTGTGAAACAGCTCAAGATTGGTTTTCGTTAGTTGCGTTCAGAGATAATTGCGTAGGTGGCTTAGTCTCGCCGACGTAGATCAAAACACTGTCTGACATTTTAGTTTAGGAGCTTGTTTGTATAAATCCTTTTTAAACATGTAAATCAATTCCTTAATTTTTCTATTTATTAGAAACATAAATAATATTTACATACTATTCCTAAGCAGTAGAAGTTTACGTAACACTCCTATTGTTACAATTCATTTATTCTAGAAGTCACTGTATACTTAGAAATTTCAGAAATGGTTTTTTAATGACGAAATGAATGAACATTACGATCAAAAATCCATTTTCATATAATGCGCAAATTTGAAGTTTTATTATTATTATTATTATTATTATTATTATTATTATTACTCCTCCTGCTAACAAATGCATCTTCTATGCGGATGACGGGACTCTTCTCTTTGCTAATAAAAGTATAAAGGATCTCAAGGAAAATGTTCAACAAACACTCCAACACCTTGAATCCGGGTTGTCTATAAATGATCTGAAATTAAATACATCGAAAACAGTATATATGTTTTTCCATCAAAAAAAACAAAATCCTTTGTAAAGAGAATTTTTCTGTCACTTATAAAAACACTACCCTTCAGGAAGTGCATTCCTTCAAATATTTGGGTATCTTTCTCACACAGGATCTTTCATGCAATCTACATACGCAACAAATTTCTTATAAAATTTCTAAAAACTTGGGCATTATTAAAAAACTAAACTTTCTACCGACACAAATACTTCTAAATCTATATTGGTCCTTAATCCACTCCAACATATGCTACGGTATTGCAATATGGGGCACCGCCTCTAAATTTTATCAAAACATGATTCTTAAGGCACAAAAACACTTCCTGAGATTTTTGGACGGAAAGCCAATGCAATACTCGACTAAATCTCTTTGGCACAAATATAAAGTTATCTCCTTCCATGACCTCTATAACCTACAGTTAGCTCTCTTCACCTATAAATTACTTAATAAAAATATCTCTTCTTCTATCACACTACCTACTAAGCCCCAGTCACATCTTTACAATACAAGAACCTCCTCAACTCTATTTACTCCAAGAATCGCATCAAATTATCAAAAAAGAGCTGTTAGCTACTCTGCTCCTTCTCTGTGGAATAAAATTCCCCCCAATATTCGTGAAAGTCCCAATTTAAAACAGTTCAAAAGAAAACTAAAACATCATCTGCCCACACTAACATAACCTTTCACAAATTTACAATTATCATTCTTACCTTCTCTTCTCTCCAATCCATAAGTTAATTCCTAATCTGTCCGTTGTCAAGACGCAAACGTCTACCTTCATCAGATATCTTCCAACCTTTCCTCTCCTCTTCCTCATTTCGCTATTTCTGTTTCTATTCTCTTTACTTTCCATCTATTTGGGCTAGGCTTAACCTCTTATCCGAAAATTTCTGTTCACGAATTATATGACATTTTTAATTATATATTTCATTATCTTAGTTATTTTATGAAGATTGTATATATCACCAGATCTAAACTCCACAATTGTGTAATTCTTTTTCACATTTTTATTACAGATTAACTGTTCCTTTTATCCCCATTATATTTATTTGTTTCAATGTTTTTGTGTTATGCTCTGTTTTGTTTTCTCCATTATATGTAACCAGTAATGCTTTTTGTATTTTATTTTATTTTATTTTATTTTTTCTTGCCTGTGATTGACTCCCTGCCTGCCTTCTCGACGGGACTACCCTTAAGGCACAGGGACGTCACACTCATATCTATTATGTATTATCAAACTTTTGTAAGGCAAAAATTATTATTTATTATTATTATTATTAAGAAATATGGAGAAGTCTTTCTCAGATGGCTATTTTCTTTTCTGGTTGCTGTCATTCATACCAAATATTGAAATATATTTTAAATCAAGGCATAGTGTCTGATCAAATCTTAATGTTAAAAGATCAATATTTTAATTCTCGTTTAAGAATTTCTGAAGACGTGGGCCAGGTATTTATTTACAAGAACAGCTATTTGGGTGTATATATCATAAAATTTTACTTAATTTCAATTGCTTTATAAATTAACAAGTAGAACCCGAAGAAATTCTACGGTTGGAAATATAGTTTTCCTAATCATAATTAAGTGACAATTCAGACTAAATAAGATCTTTTAATCATATTTAAGTGAAAAAAAAAATACTTAATTACAGCAATTACTTCGACGCGAACGGATTAAACTACTTTCTAGTTGTAGGAGGACACAATAATAAGGATCCAGGAGGCATCGGTTTTTTTTTATTAGAATTACTTTTAACATCAATCAATATGCTCATGCACGCCTCCATATCAGGACCTTTAATTTGATACCATATTTACCCCTGTATCTCATGTGGTTCCCGAAAAAAAGGGCCTATAAACTCTTCCTTTTATATATGTGTATGTATGTATGTATAGAAGATATATAAATAGCATCTAGGCAGACCCAAATGATTGATATTGCACCTATATCTTGATTTAATAATTGGCAGGAATTAGTACTTTCTTAATGTGCCGAATTTGTTCAGTTTCTATTTTCAGGTATTTGTGAAGGTTTTTACTTCACCTTTACTGCATATTATGTATATTTAGTACTGTTGTAAGATGTAGTCTTGTTTACCTTGTCTATAAGTGTAGCATCCTGTCTGTTAAGGTGTTACAGACAGTTGTACTTACCAGTAATGATCCCGCTATTAAAATACATTGTATATTTTTTATCTTGTTTCTATCTAGGACAGTTGAAGGTTGGTATATGTAGAAGTGAGTGAAGGTGTATGATTCTGATGAATAATATTTGCTATCTGGTTTTGAAAATAATCCCCTTGAGACAATGCGTGACATGCTATCACGCCATGCTGAATGATTTTAAAATGATATTTTCAGCAGATATCATTTCCGATGGCTGGATCCTTACATGTGTACTGCTTGTAGTTCTTAGTATTGACTACCTGATCTTAATGCCAATTATAAAGTCCTCTTTATGAATTTACTTTTGATTATCCATATGTTTGACTGTATGATCCACAAAGTTATTTGGAGTATCTTACATGAAGCGACTTCTGTATCACATCCTTCTTTCCTTTGTTACCAATTCTTTATATATGTTTGAGGTTCGTATCTTCTATCCTGAAGGCTAAGTAAGTACATAGTCTATTATAGTTGAATAGAAGATTATTCCTGCATCTAGTAAGGCTTGTCTCAACTTTTATATTTGACTTTGTAATGAAGATTTTTTTTTTATTCTAACAAGACCTTGTTCTCTTTGCGTAGATAATCTCCGCAGTGATGACTTCGAATGGTATTGGTTATTTTAGTGAGAAGAATTTGCATCTTACTTTCGATGTCTTCCAGGATTGTGTGAGTCCACTTATTGATAAGGGAATTAAAGAAATTGCAAAAAGTATTCAATTGCTAAATAGTAATTTTGGAATGTAAAGGAGTTCTCAGAATAGAGCTGCTTCTTTTCGGAAAGTTCCTTCACTGCCAATTTCTTCATCTTTTAGTGGCCCATTCTTAGTGCTTGGTATATTCCAAGATCTTGATTTGTCCGCTTTTCAACCTGAAAAACTTTGCGTTTATTGACAGCAAATTCCATGCCGTTATCGTTTGTAAAAATCTCAAGTGATTTGGAAGAAATCATCCAGTTGGGGACATTTTTTTTAGTTGAGTGCTTAGAGTTTTAAATCATCTGTATGAAAGATAAATCAATCCATAAAAAATTAATTTGTCGTGAATTGTTTTTATTATTGTTATTATAGAAATAAAATTACGCAGACACATAATTGATAAAGGTTAAAAAAAAAATCTTAAAATTACAAACGGTCTGAACACTATCACTATACAGTATAGATTCTTGTGGTAATCATCAGGTTCCTCAGATGATGATCTTTTTAAATTACCGTAAGTGTTTATTTTATCTTATTTTAGTTACTTAAACATGACTGTTATTTACGTTTTTAAAGATTTCTATGATTTAATTTTGTAAAACCTTAATAAGATAATAAAAAACAAAACATAACAATAAATTAATTAAAATAATTTTTACAAACAAGCTTTCATTGTAATGCACTAAACAGTAGTCATACTGTAGGCATGTGAAGTTTCACGATTTTATTTGGATTGGTTTATGAGATATGGTGATTTTAAAATTTGCCCCTCTTTACCCCCCTTATGGGTCGAATTTTGAAAAATTTAAATCATAGAAATTGTACGACTTGAATTACATTAAGCAAGCCCTAATTTGTGCTTTTCGTTTAATATATTAAATAAAATAAGCTTCAGGCTCATAGTAATATGCTTAGCAACCAGTGGTCCATATTACACAACAGCGCACGGTTCCTATTACACACATGGACGGAGCAACATTGTTTCCAATCACATATCGCTATGCAAAATGGCGCGCATAAAACACATGTCTGGATTGGGAAGAAAATATGTACATTTGCTACTATTAATGTGAAAATTATATTAAAATTATCTAACAGCAGACAGTAATACATTCTTTCTAGCATACCTGTTACATCATGATCATATAAAACGGAAAACACACTTTAATAATCGCCAAATGAAGACACACATGTACAACTCACCTCCTGCTTTGGATAACAATAATATTCACTAAAGGCAATGGGATGGTTCTGCCAGCTAGTGGTGAACACATAAATTTCAACGTGGTCCGTATTACACATGGTTCATAATACACGGATCTCCCCTATATCATTAGTTTTTGTAACGTAAATATATACGTTTTAAAGTATGATTATAATATTCATTAAAAGCATGCTATCAGTCATGTAACTTAATAAATAGTTTAAATGATGAAAATTATTTATTATTAATTCAGTAGATGTCTAGCCTTAAATAGAAGCAGAGAAATGTTATCATCAAATGCTTTGAAATAATCTGACGACGACAATTCCACGAATCCAATTCTGTACTTGAATCCACTTTTATTTGCTATGAGGATACGATCATGATAAAAAACATCGATTCCAAGTAAAGACCGTTTTCTGAAAATAGATCAGCTTACAGATCCTCATTATTTGTGTGTGTGTGCGTCTGCATCATCCATCCATCTATGGAAAATTTTCATTCGTTGTACACTAGGGACTGGAAAGCGACCTAGGAAGCAGGGATGAAGATGAGAAAAATCTAATTTTATCGCAACGACTTTTATCGCAGGTGAAATCAACAGGTAAAACCAGCTTCGGTTCAACTCAACCGTAAGCGTGGCATACAAGACAAAACAATGGGTTTGGAAATATTATTTGGTTGATTTTCAACATTTAATAATTCTTATCACTAAATATCAGTAACGAAATGTTGAAGATTTTAATATCGTTAATGTAAATATTAATAAGCAAAAGTTATATTCTCTTTTCTCATCTTAAATAAGGAATAAAGTTACATTTATTGAATTTCTTGAATATCTTTATTATATTTTCATACCAAAAAAAATGCTTCAAAATTGAAACTTTACTTTCTCCTCCAAAACTATTTGGCTGATCTTGAGCACAGATAGTGTGGGCATGGTTGATAGCTTTCATCAAATAAGATCTAAAATCGATTGTGTCTTTTAGAAAAGATAACTGATAATTCTTAACTTGAAAAGGATCTTTTTAACTTAACTTTTTGGATCTAACCATGTAAGTATTTAAAAATTGGATTCAACTACACCTTGTTTACTGAATAGTATATTTCGTATAAAAAAAGTTGGGATGTTATCGAAATATAAGCGTTGAATAAAACTTTTATTTTACAAGTCCTAAATACATTTTCTACGAGGTAAAAATGTATTCTTACTATAACTAAATAATTAATTATGTATTTATTAATTATCCTTAATTTAGTTTTAAGGTGGAAAGAAGAAAAGTTGATGCCCTCGAGAATAAGGAAAAAAAAGATAGGAAAAAAATTGCTACAGTTTCTTCAATTTTTAATATATGAAAGAAGTTTTTATCTTTCCTTTCTGTCGTTCATCAGACAGGAATTTTGTATTCTTATTTTTTTAAATGCTCCGCATAGTTATAGAAGAGAACTTTATATCATTACTAACAAATATACATTTTTTTTCTGCAAATTTACTGTTGTTGTTGTTGTGGTTTTTATTTTTTTTATTTTATATAATTCGAGTTATATTTTCTTATTATAAGTTTTCAACATGGATCATAAGAACAGTCGATCTTTTTATTACTAGCAACAGGACTTAGCTAGATCGATGTTGTGAAATTTAGCGAAAATTGTTCTAGACAAAATAAGACACGTGTCTCGGCTTCCTGCTTCATAGGCCTTTTTGTTTCCCCGAAAACGACCAAAAAAAACATATATATATTTAATGTCTTCAATAATAGCATCTTGAACCCGTGCCCTAGTGGCTGAGCAGTTTAAAGCGTTTTATGAAAAATATACTGCTCGCTGTGACAATTGTTTTTGTTTTTTTTTTTCTTAATTATAGAAAATGAATTCAGTTTAAATATTTAAATATTTTGTATTATATTGTTTTATACTGGAATCTTTTAATATAAGGAAATATTTATTCTGATCAAACACAAACTAATGCAAATAAACACCTAAAATTTTTCGAAGTATTTTCATTACAATCATTCCTCGGACTTAGGTACACTTTGCATTTGAACCATACCCCCAAGTTACTGTGTTAAGTTCCGAGTTAAGTAGACTTCGCGTACTCTGTATATGCTGCCGCCCGCGCAAGCACATTACTACTACTAACGTACGTTTCATCAATTGTTTTCAAAGACCTTCGCTTTTCATCTCTTTATGTTTGGCTGTTTTTTTTGTGATTAAATTGATATTAAAGTACTTATAATTTTTATCTCAATATTTCCTTGTGATTAAATTAACAACTCTGAGTAACGTAGCTCATAGAATTTTTAAGGCAAAAGTTGTAAGGTATCTCATTGTGTTATTCTCAGTTACTTAGACAATCACAGTGTATTACATACATAGATAGGTAGGAAAAAAAATACATTGTTTCGACTTACGGACATGTTCCGAAACCTTTCTGCCCTAAGTCCATGATATGACTATATACACATTGATGTTAATTATGTTCATCATATACAAACTCCGACTATTTGTCACTTACAGGTGACATCCTTCTGATCATATACCGTTGCTCTGCGTAGGATGCTTTTTTCCCTCGTTAAAGTAGTATTTTTCTTGGACATAGTTTATTATGTGCTGATATTTTGTTTTTCATTTTTAAAACTCAGTGCTCAGTTTCCTTGACAGAGTCAGCGAAACTGCATTTTTAGAACTAAATCTCGCTTCCTCCATTGAACATCAACTTTTAAGCAAATTTATTTGTACTATTTTTAATTGCAAGTTAGCTAATATTAAACAGCCAGACACAAAAATTTTATAAAGCCACCGATTATAATTTGACGTAATTCAAACATTAAATTCATTTTAATACTACACCAATTTCTCTGTGATCATAGCTATTTATTGCTGTAGAGCTTTTTAACGTTATCGCCAACTGTTATCAAACTCCGCCCATTACTTAATTCCAATTTAGGTAATGATAGCATGTATAATAAGTATCCAATTTAAAGTTTAAAAAATTTAATTGTTTTGATAACTAAAATAGATCCACATATCACAGTTCAAGAAAATATAGATGACAGTTTGAAACAGTGTGTTCAATCATTAACATAAATTCGTTCTGTTTGGGCATATTAGTCATTGTTTCTTTTAGGATATTCTGTATATATTACTGCATTTTTATAATTTTGGAATTTTCCTAAAATTTATATTTCTACTAAGTTTAGTTGATAATTGAAATGATCAAATACATAATATCTTCTGAAATGTTCTGAAACAATGAATCATGAACTTAAAAAAAGGAATTAAAAAGTTTACCAATAATATACAAGAAAGAATAAAGAAGACTGTTACATTAAAAAAATAATATTTTTAATTTTATCGATTTTCACAAAAACAAGTTTCTTTATGTACATTTGAAATTGCATTTTTCGAATTCTATTGGGTTTGAACTGGGAAATGGTTGTTTTCCTTCTGTTTTGATAATTGATTCTTCCTTGGGAGATTTATCGACGATTTGCGGTTGCAGTCTATTGCGGAAGAGGGAAATGTCTTCGGAAGCTTAAGGAAAATAATAGAAGGGTAAGCATTGCGGTCATGAAAAGACACGTTCCTAAGATTGCTGAGATTATGGTTTGATTTCCATTTCTTCTCTTTATTCACAGTTCGCGTTTAAAATTTTGCTTCGTTACAGTCAAGCTATTGGGTTCTTTTTTCCTGATTAAGTACGAGTGCAAGAATTGGGAAAGAAAATTGTAAAGTTTCTTTAGCTATAGTTTCCAAGTTCTGAGGTTTAGTTTGAAAATAAATTTAAAATTCAGATGCTTTTCACTTCTTTTGTGTGTGTATGTGTGTTTGTTTATTTTTGTTTATTTGTTTTTCCGAGAAAATTAAATAGACTATATAGATCATTTCTTGAAAAAAAATTCGCGATTCCAATTTTAATTAACTTAGCACATTCATGATAAGACGAAAAATCTATAGAAATAAGTCTATCAATTTAATCGATAATGTATTCTTGAAAAAAAAAATCATTACCACATATTCCAGTATCTTTTAAATATTTCTATATTAAAATAAAATTTCATTTAGATAAATTGCAAAATCTCTAATATCATTGATGCTGTTATTTGAAAATATGTTACAACGTTCTGCTGTTATTCTCAGAGATTAACTTGTAAACTTGTTAGCAGTACAGAATTCTGTTCTGATAGAAATTAAATATTCTGATTAAAAAAGAATTAACCTCCATTTTTAATTAATTTTTAACCAATTTCTGCATTTAAACAGATTTTAATTAGTTAATATGCCTGATTGGAAAATTTCGAAATTAATGATAAGAAGGAAAAAAATTCAAAATCATAACTATATCGTCGACGAATGTAGTTGCTATGTAAACTCCCTGTAAGCTTTATATTGCAATTAAAATGATGTTGCCATATAGACCTTACAAGTTAGATTGATATATGCACATCCTATTACACAACAAGGGTTGGTAAACAAATCAATGTAAGCATCCACTTCAACATTTGCTAAATAGAATGGCAGGCATTTACTAAACAAATACAGCAGATTGGCTGCCAATATCGGCGTAGAGGATGCAATAGCGAGCAACTAAATTTAGTTGGCTCGTACGCATTTTCTCCTAGATGGAAAAAAAAAATAAACATTGATCCACTTTGGTAAAGGTGTTTTTTGTCTATTGGGGGAAATATTTCTGGTGTAAGGAAGAAAAAAAAAATATTTTTTTTCTTTACTATATTTCCCTAAATTATTATTGATTGATTTTTATTGTTTTGTGGATCCTGGAGATCTATAAAGCAAGAAGTACGCTGATTTTTTAAAATAGTTTTTTATTAGACCCATCTCAAAAGAGTTAATGTCTTTATTTTATAGTAGGCTATCTGTTTTATTATTTTTGTTAATACTAGTAATTTTTCCTCGGATTATTATTTGATATTTTTTTTATTATTATTATTATTATTATTATTATCCATTTTATATTAAATGTCTCAGCTGTGAATTGTAGAAGAAACGTGGTTTTACGTTTACTTTACTTCAAGTAATCAAGATAACAGTCTTTAATTTTTATTTTTTTATTTTATTTTTTCACTTTTGATAAAATAACATGGTAATTTCTAACTAAATTTTAATTTTAGTAAGTTTATTAATTGATGAAGAAATGATAAAGTAAAGCACAAAGCTAAGTAAAGGATTTTGCACCCTGAGCTGTCACCGGGAAGAGACTGGGACGGCCGTTTCGTCCTCTTTAGGACTCGTCAGCCAGCCAAACTCCACCGATGACAGACTCAGAAGGTGCGAAAGGTTAAGAATCCCGGGTCTCGCTCCCGGAAATGGGACCTCCCCCGAAGAAACCCTAACCAAAAATAAACAACAATACAAAAAATGTTTATTCCTTGTCCTGCATTCAGCTAATCACAAAAGGAATTTAAGGAAAGCATTAAAATAAGCATCAAAACCATGGACCATAAATAAAAAAAAAATTAACGTGCCTAAATAATTCAAGAAATGATAACAAAGTAAAGCACTAAGCTAAGTAAGGGTGCGAAATCCTTTACTTAGCTTTGTGCTTTACTTTTTTATCATTTCTTGAATTATTTAAGCACATTAAATTTCTTTTTATTTCATTAATCAATGTTCTTTATTTTATCATTTTTGTTGTCTAAGTAGCTTCAGTCAGTTTATTTATTTATTTATTTATTTATTTATTTATTTATTTATTTATTTATTTTAAAATTCCCAAAAATAAATTGCAGGAAGGAAAATATCCCTGAGTCCGCTTGGGATTTAGCTCGACTTTTCCAGCCTCAGACTTCAGCACTGAACCACTGAGCCCACAAAATAGATGTATAAGCTCCAAATCTAGATAGATATAGATTTGATCAGCGCATTATTCCTTGATTTTTTTTTCAGGATATGTTTAAACCGTAAACTGGCCCATACAAAGGGCTTACAAACACCAAGCTTTTGTCAGAAACAAAGCAATGATTTTACTTCTGAATATGAAGTTTGATGTAGATTCTGTATCTTACTCTTTTAATTTCTTGAGGGGTTAGTATTTGATCCATATTAAAAACTGATCCATAATCTTAAAAGACATCAGAATCAAATCAGATAGCCACAGTTACCTTAATTGCTAAATGTAAAATAGGTTGTGAATTAGTGCATCATTCTTGAAATTACTTTATGATATAGTGCTTTAGTCCACTTTGTACACTGACCATAATTAAAAGTTACTTTAGGACTGATTTACAAAAATCAAAATCTAATCAGAGATATTGAATTATACCTAACTCTCAGATGTGAAATTTGATGTTAATAGGTGCATTTTTCCTTACATTTCTTAAAGTGTTTAAGAGTTTATGAAGTGGCTTATTAATCACCAAAATCTAATTCGTCTAGAATAAGGCTAAGCTGTTAATTATGGAGACTGTTGTATATTGATGTATTTTTTGAATTATCGTACATACACGAGTCTACATTAAAGACAGCAGACATATCGACATCACTTTTGTTTTATTTATTTTTTTCGTAAATTTAATATTAAAAAAAGAAAAAAAGTTTACAAAAGATAATAATATTGAATGAAACATTCAATTAAATTAAACGACGCAAGTAAGGAAAACATACATAAATAACAGGTAATAATATTGAAGTGTTTACTGGCATCGTTTACTTTAATTGAATGTTCCTAAGTTCTTGTGATTTAAGCAGACATTACTTGTAATTTTATTAAGAAGAGAGTGTTAGACGTATACGAGTGTAAGAAAATGGGAGTATATTTAAAAAAAAAAAAAATTTTTTAAAACCGATGTTCTGAAGTTAGGGTTTACATTTTGTATTCCAAATACTGTGTTTTTATTTTTCTTCAGATCACCTTGCCTTCAGTATGGAATGAAAAGTTCAGAGACAGTGGTGTACATCGTAAAGCCTAAGTTGCACATGAAATTCAAGAGGTCCAAAGCTTGCACGCATATATTCTCAAGAACTAACACAAGAAAATATTGTTTCCAAATTCTTGATCCAAAATCGGAAGTGTAACTTGTAAATTAAATACTCCAAAATGTCACATAACACAATAGCTGAAGCGAGTGAACTGAGAATTGTCCGTTGTTCTCCTTTATTTGTTTCTTGGAATATATCTATTTCAAAGACAAAGTTATTTCAATAGCACAATTTATTAAAATTATTAGTTGTGTTTTATCATTGAGCTTGCTTATTTTTCATATTTCTATAGAAAATAACCTACACAATACAATTATTGCTTTCACATTGCGATTTTCAAAAATGGTTCCTCCAGCTTTTAAATATTTTCAAATAATTCAGATACTTATCAACAACATAAAATAAGCAAAAAAAAAAAACAACAACAAAAAACAAACCGCTAATTCAGTAAAAACACAGTTCTGAAATTTAGTTGAAAATGAATGTGTTAAAAAGGCGAGCTCATTTAATTGGAAAACAGTATTAATATTATTTTTGATTGTGAAAGTGAAGTACAGGATTTGTTTAATTTCATCATATACTCGTAGATTATTTCTTGTCACTGAAATAATGTATTTCCAGTACTTTTTCTGTCCTTTGTAAAAAAAAAATGCTTCATAAAGTAGATTTGAGTTTTCAGGTCTAAGTTACATATCTACTGCTTCGTCCATGTAAGGCGAATTTCGATCTATTCGAGTTGCATTTCGGACAAAAGCTACAATTCTCTTTTTCTGAAATGTCAAGTGCCATTCCCAGTGCGTTAGCAGTGTCCATGGGGTATCCGTGACATTTCTCGATTTTGATTGTACGGAAAGGACGCTACTATTGATACAAGAATGAAAAAGTTTAAAATTTTTAAAAATGCTTTAGCTGTCTTTCATTCCAACACGTACTGCGTTTTGATATCGAAGTACAGAGAGAAATATCTTTGAAATTAATATTTTTATAAAATTTTGAATCAAAAAGTGATACTGTGACCTGTAATTTCTAAATTATTGACAGATTTTCGTGCAGCATTTAACCGGAATTTAAAATTATCAGTACAACACTGATAAAAAAGCTCAACGACGAGCCATTTTAAATTCGAAACATTTATTTTGACTGTAGGTACCGAGGCAAATTTATGTTGCCAATATGTTTGTAATTTTTCAGTACAACCTGTGTTATGCAAGGAGGTATTGATCGTTACAAGGAGAATGTGACGAATACAGGGTTGTGTTGTACTTTCACTATCGTTAGGCTTTTTTTCCTTAAGGAATTTAGACTCTTTAAAATTAGTGAATACGTCTGTTGCCCTCCCAACTCCAGAAGTTTTGAACCAGTAAATAATTCTTCTTGAACCTTGGCTTGCTCATTTATCCACAAGAGACGATCTTATATATATTTAAGAATTTCTTCATGTGAGGCCTATAGGGAATTTTGCGTGAGAAAGTGACAAAAATTTCCATAGAAAATCGAAGCAATTAACTTTTACTGATAGCAACAATGAATTTTTCTAATAATACAAACATAATCCTTTTTTCTTTTTTTTGTAATCTATATTAAATCTACGAGGTTTTAATTACAGTTAATTGGATTCAATTAACCTAACTTGTTTTAATCAATTTTTAGAATAGGGAATTTTGAAGATACAGTCGAACCTCCATATATCGAACTTCCACATATCGAAATTTTCTATATATCGAACTCTTAGCAAATCTCCATGTTC
>JAFIDM010009631.1:42768148-42785462 GCA_023159025.1 Thereuonema tuberculata | reverse complement strand
AAAAACTGTTTTTATATATCGAAAAAATCTCTATATATCGAAATTTTTTTTCAAGACTTATTGGGATAAAAGTGTGGATAAAGTTGAATTGCTGAAGAATGTAGATAGCGGAATGAGCAAAAAAGACATTTCAGCTAAATTTGGTATTTCCGCAAGCACAGTGTTGACTATTATAAAAAATCGGAATGCCGTTGCTAATTATCCTACAGACGAAGACGTACTGAATTGGTTTCATGAAACTGAAAAAGAAATCGAAGAACCAGAGGAAGTAAATAAATCTGAAAACATTTCCAAGCTATCGAAAAAAGAAATGCGAGGAGCGTATGAAACAATACGTCGTGGACTGAATAAATACGAACATTTCTTTGATAAACTTTCCGCAAAACTGGCTGTTCAGCAAGATAATCGAAGTTTAAAAAAAAAAAAAAATTAACTGTAATCATTGTAACCTGGATTATTGTTTTTTTAAAAGGTAGGTAGTACTCAATACAATTAAAAAATGAATTAATATGAAAATTTATTAACTTACATTTAATGTGATTCGCATATAAACTAGAAATTGAGTTTCGTATACGAAAATTAGGTTTAATTTTAATATTTTACGAGTAATTATGATAAAATTCTATATATCGAAATTTCTATATATCGAATTTTTTTCCGGCAATTTGCTACTTCGATATATGGAGGTTCGACTGTAGTTGTATTTGTATTCGGCATTTTTGAAAGTTTATAAGGAGAGTTTTTCTTTGTATTGTTTTCACAACTTGAAAAACAGAAAAATTAAAAAAAAAAAAGTAATACTTTAAGGAAAGAAGACTTTAAGAACTTTCTTTTCTTTTTTTGTTTTTTTTGTGTGTATTTAAGATGCTTATTATAATCAGAAGATAGAAACCAATTTAAGCAAGCACCAAGAGAAAAAAGTTTATAGCCAATTGCTTACATTGTTCGTGATTTAGTTATAACAGGAGATTCCATGGTAAACCTAACCATATTAGTATTTTTAGAGGAAAAATTAATAAAGCATTAATTGTTGGAAGAAATAAGTAAACAAACGAAGGCACAATGTTACAAGATAGGATTCGCACCCTGAGTTGTCTGACTTGCCATAATTTTTTTGGCTTGCATATCTCTTGATTATTATAACAAAGAAAATCGTTTCCAAAAAAGCAGAAACTAAGTTCCCTTTCTCCATTTTACTTTCGTGTAATTTGACTGTGTATAATTACTTGATCGTAACTTCGTGGTTTCGAAATGTACCACGAATAGACATAATTTCTAAATTAAATAATAGATTATGAAAAGCTTTGAATTTTGCATTACTAAAATTGATTTAAGTGATTAGGAACACTGTGATTTTGAAATATTTCCCCCCAAGCCAACAAAAAAAGAACATTTGGCTTAAGATTATTAAATCTTTTTTTTTTCCTGCATTTTATATGAGAATTACGCCCTACTCTAACATTAGAGTAAATTAGGGTAATAGCACTATTACTGTTTGAACTACACTCATGGACAAAAAAATTAGCGCACCAAGAAGGAGTCGTCAAAATGAAACGAAAATTTACATACGTAATGACTACTTTGATATAAGTAAATGATAAGAAAATCAAAGAAAAAGGATAATTTATTTCAGAGAAAAAGGCAAAAGAACGGAGGAGTTAATACTCCGTTGGACCCCCTCTAGCGCGAATGCACGATGCGATACGATCGGGCATTGAGTCATACAAGTTCTGTATGATGTCTTGAGACATTTCGTTCCATATTTGCTGTAACCTTGCCTCTAGTTCGTTCAAACTCGTGGGATGCCCAACTCGTCGTCCCAAATGATCCTAGATATGCTCGATTGGAGACAAATTTGGGGATCGGGCAGGCCAAGGAAGGGTAGTAACAGTGCGGAGACAGTCTTGTGACTCCCTTGCCGTATGAGGCGAGCATTGTCTTGTTGAAAAATGGCTCCTGAGAGCCGTTGCATGAGTGGCAACACATGTGGTTGCAAGATTTCATGAACATACCGCTGGGCTGTCATGGTGCCACGGAACAATACTAGGGGTGACCGTGTATTGTAGGCAATGGCACCCCATACCATCACACCAGCTGTGGGAGCGGTGTGTCGCTGTACAGCAAAGGCAGGATTGAAGCGTTCACCGCGGGCTCTCCACACACGAACACGATTGTCATCACTGCCGAGATTGAATCTGGATTTGTCGCTAAAGACGACCTGATTCCATTCCGCTGTAGTCCAGTTTCCTCGTGCGCGGCAAAACTCCAAACGGAGGCGTCGTCAAGGGCAGCACACGTAATGGGCGCCGCGATACCAACTGTCCTTCAGCCAGGCGCCTTCGTATGGTTCGGAAGACACAGCGGCACCTAGTGAAGGTGCTACCTGTGCCTGGATGGCGGCCGATGAAGCAGTTGGCTGTACGCGTGCATTTCTGACTATGTGGCGGTCTTCTCGACGACTGGTCTGTCGAGGGCGTCCTGAGCCTGGTCTTCGTGTACATGACATCTCTTGGGTCCACTGGTCCCAATACCTCCTCACAACACAATCAGAGCGGCCTAATTGACGAGCTACTCGCCTAGCTGACCACCCAGCTTCCATCATCCCGACGATTCTCCCTCTCTCAAACTGCGACAACTGCGTATACTGTCTTCGAACACGGCGTAATGGCATGTTTACCTCAGCTCTTCCTTTGTAAATGATTCAGCACACTCAAACACGCTTTGGTTACCTGTTTTATACTCCACAGAGTACGAAGTTCAACGCCCTCTACCGGCTATACGTAATGCGCAATCACGCTGCATTTCTAATCATTTGCATATCTCCCCGACATGTACCTTCATTGCAAGTTTCGTTACGATCCCGCAATTATTTCTTGGTGCGCTAATTTTTTTGTCCATGAGTATATTTAGCCATATTTATAACTGTCAACAAAATATAATTACTCTGAATTGTTTTGTTTGTTTATTGTTGTTTATGAGTCATAGCCAAATATTAAATATATAAAAATGAAACAAAATATTCATGAAGCATAAATAACATCTTATCACATCATGAAACATAACTATCACGTAAACTACAGTATTACGAATTGTTGAAAATGTTCAGTAAAATCCGGCATTATTTTGTTGCAGATAATTGCCCTATTTTACACTGCCAGGATAGGAGACGGTTCGACTAACATGTCATGCCCAGGAACCTTCATTAAGAATCTGTCAAAATCGATGTTCAAAACCGGAAGACGTAAATAGCACTTAGGAAGGGAAACAAAGTGGAAAAAATGAAAATTATATTACGAATTTACTGGACTATAACCAATAACGAAGTGATGGGGAAAGTAATGTAAACGAAACGACTTTTTTTTTATTTTTTTAAAGACTTTATTGTATTATTATTTCTTAATATTATTTCACAGGTAAAAGCACTGCTTTACAAAAATATCGTTTTTTAGTTTTAGGTCACATTTTTATTATTTGCCCGATTTAATATTTCTTGAATTCTTATAAATGGTTTTCTTGCGTCATTTTCCAAATGTTGTCTTCTGTATGTAAACGTTTCAGCTTATTACTGATACTATAAACGATTCCAAAGGAACACCAGCACCAGTATTTCTTTTAAATATCCGTAATAATATATAGTCTATATATAGTAAGTATCTGTTTCTGTCACTAAGGTGGATTTTTTTTTTAACGATTTAGAGAAGTAGAAAATTAACGAAACCCTAGAAACGATGAAAAGTTTCAGTTTCGGTTCTGCAATTTAAGGTATTGCTTAATACTGAATATCACTAAACTCTCTAAATATAGAGTAATTTATTTATTTACAATTTAAATATTTAAAATTGAGATTTTTTTAAATATGACAAATCTATATTTTACACTTTCATTAAAATAATTAATTTTACAATTTATTTTGAAGTTCTAAATTTCCTTAAAAAGTAATGTGTTAATCTATTTTTTTAAACTGTATTTTAAAAATTTTAAATTTATTAATCAATATTTCTTTCTTTCTTTTCTTTTTTTTTTTTTTTTTTTTTTTTTTACCTAATTGTGTTATTTTTAAACTTATATCTTTCTTTTTTTTTTTTTTTTTTTTTTTTTTTTTTTTTTTTTTTTTTTTTTTTATTTCTGTTATTTTTTCCCTCTTTTTCAGGTAGTGTTAAGTTTTTATTCGTCCGCAGGATTATTATCTTTATTTGAAAAAATTGAAAAAATTGAAAAAAAGGAATTAAATCACTCAAAATGACCAAAGTTTTTTTTTCTTCTTTCTTTTCAGTTTCTTTGAGTTTTTCAGATTTTTGATCAATTTTTAATCAGTAACTTACTTAATTTGATCTGTATTTTATTTCCTTCTCTCAATTATTTCGTCTTAATTCCTAGGCTCCTTCGAAAGAAGAATGTCATAATTTACCAACAGAATTTCTAGAGCAGTATGGATCGTTGACTTATAAAGTAGTAACAGTTTTGTTCTCCTATTTCATAGACTTGCAACAGCTGAAATAGGAAACAACCTTTAATTACAGCTTAGCTTGATTTATAAAACCTTTAGCTTTAGTTATAACCGCTTAATTTCTTGTAAATTTCGGTTTAAAATTAACAGCCGTCTAATTGCATTCATTAATTACAAGCCAAAGAAAAAGTATCACCTCTAAAAATTAAACAAGTTTAAGAAAAAAAAAATGCTAAATATTCTATTTTTAGTATTACTTCACCAATTTAAGTTTTGATATATTGATTAAGTTTTGGAGAAGTCCTTCATTAATTAATGATCTTAATTAATTAATTAATAAAGACTTTCAAAGAGTATCAATAATAACAATGATGTGACTTTAAGTGTAAACAACTGTTTTTAGGACGCCAGTAAACTCGGAGTCATTTAAAGCGCTTGAAATTGTTCATTGGATATTGGTTGAAAATAAGCGGTTTTTTTTTATATGCGTATTTGTTTCAGTATCAAAGTCAATATCAAAGGTAATTTGATTACTACGGCTTCTCCAAAAATATTTCCATTTTTTTATTGCAATATTTCATTTGATAAATTACCAAACTTCTCCATGCATCAATTGGAGGCAGAGAAATTAACTTCCTCTTTCCTCCTTACAAAGAACTCTTTGTAATAGGAAGAAAGAGGAAGTTAAATTTCTCTGCCTCCAATTGATGCCTGAAGAAGTTTGGTAATTTATCAAATGAAATATTGCAATAAAGATGAAAATATTTTTGGAGGAGCCGTAGTAATCAACTGTTATTTTATAGTGTAATTTTAGAATAATTAGAAGAATGAAGAAGCGATCATGTCATTGATAATTTATTGATTAGATACTGTTAATTAAAAAAAAAAAACAACAACAACTGCATTTTACTGTTTAGAAAGGATCAAAAGGCAGTGAAAATTCAAAACTTACAATAAATTCTTACCGTTTTCTAATTACAAATGCTTCGAGAGATTCGTTTCAGAGCGAGTCTTGATTTTTTTTTTCTTTCTTCCGAGTTAGTATTGATCGACACAGAGCTGCAATTGGGTTCACAACGTTTGTCAACATAATGTGCTATGACTAACTTCATTTGCCTTTCAGCGTTAGCTAAACCTTTCTTCTTGTTGTTATGTTAATTTCCCTTTATCCCTAAATTTGATTAACATTTGTTTCTGGTTATATCAATAAACTAATTCTTTAAATAAATAAACAAATAAATTAAAATCTGCTTTTCTGTTCAGTACCGAAATACATTTTGTTGTGACAAGTGCCGATACTTTATGAGTAGAAATTGAAATATGTCTCTTCCAGTTGAATAAGTTACCAGGAATTCATAGTCATAATTATAGTGATCATTTTTTTGCTGACTTCTGTTTTGTTTTTGTTTTTTTCCATTGAAAGGTATAGCATTCCAACAATGAAAAGAGGGCAATTACTTTCATTAAGGAAGTATTGGCTGATTTTTAAGTCAAATTTTATTATTATTATTTTTTAAAAGCTTTTTAATCTTTTTAATTACTGTACCCTTGATGAAAAATTACAGGCATATAATTTGGATTTAATCTAAATAATAATGTTAATGCTGAAGGTATCTCAGGTTAACAAAACAATATTATTTAGGTGGCATTATTTATGACCCACACATTGCTTTTTGTATAATTTTTTTTTTGTTTTTTTTTGTTTTGTTTTGTTTTGTTTTGTTTTAATGTTTATCAGACCTATGTAGGTGTACTTATTAGCTGTACACGTGTGATATAGGTTCTGAGAGATTAATCAAAAGGACAATTTTCCATCCAAAAAGAAAAACAAACAAACAACAAAATAAATGAAAAGAAATATAAATAATAACTAAGGATTATGTAATTATTTTTATATTTTTATCAATTAAATCAACAATTAAATTTTTTATTATGTCTCCAATTTTTTGACTATTGTAATTATCCCACTTAAGTTGATGAAAAAGTTTATATCTGGGGGCACGGCAGTGCCCCCGCCAAGACGAGCCGAAGGCAGGAAGGGCACTACGTACCTTTTCTGGCAGTGTTTCGTCGTATTTTCGAACCCTTATAGCTTCGGCCTGGATAATACTAGAGAGTTCAAATTTTCAGGATAAGATGCAGTTAGCAGACTAATGAAATACGCTACGTTTCATTTATTTAGCTTTTATACTTTGGATTTTATTAATACCTAAAATATGTCGATTCCGTCACTCACTGACTGACTGACTCATGATCATCAAAACCTCTAGGGTACTTCCTGAAGGCCTAGAAAGCTGAAATTTGGTATGCAGGCTAGGATTAGCACAGAAATAACAAAAAAATTAAGAAATCCGTAACTTTCACCCTGCAACCCCTCATAAAGGGGGGGGGGTCTGGTTATGTATTATCGAACCCTCATAGCTTCGGCCTGGATAATACTAGAGAGCTCAAATTTTCAGGATAAGATGCAGTTACCATACTAATCAAATACGCTAAGTTTCATTTATCTAGCTTTTATACTTTGGATTTTATTAAGATCTGAAATACGGCGTACCCTCAATGCTTCGGCCTAAATAATACTGTGTAATAATGTGATTTCTTACAAAAGTGCAAACAGCTTGTATATACAAGTTGACCAATAGAAAAACAGAAAAGTAGGGTATTGAAAAAAAATCCATTTTCTAAACAATCTTAAAACTAAATTTAGTTGTAATAGATAATCCCACCCAAAACATTTCATGTAAAATAAGTTGCCAAGACTCACATACTCATAACGCTTTCACTGTTAAAAAGTTATCAGATCTCATCTTACAAAAAGAAATGAAATCTCACCCAAAACACTTCGTGTATAATAAGGTGCCAAGACTCACATGCTCATAATGCTTTCACTGTTAAAAAGATATGAGATCTCATGTAGAGCCAAGCCCCTAACTCTACAAGCCCTAACTCTAAAAACCCTATATCTTGGTCAAAAAGTATGGCTTGGCCGTTTCATGGAACTATTTCATCTCACCCAAAACATTTCATGTAAAATTCGTTGCCAAGATGCTCATAACGCTTTCACTGTTAAAAAGTTATCAGATCTCATAGTGCCAAGCCCCTCACTATACATGCCTAACTCTAAAAACCCTACTATCTTGGTCAAAAAGTGTGCCTTGGCATACTCCATATCCCTTTACATAACTCCATGGGATTGTCTGTGCGACAGCCACGAAACGGCCAAACCATACTTTTTGACCAAGATATAGGGTTTTTAGAGTTAGGGCTTGTAGAGTTAGGCCTTGTAGAGTTAGGGGCTTGGCTCTACATGAGATCTCATATCTTTTTAACAGTGAAAGCATTATGAGCATGTGAGTCTTGGCACCTTATTTTACACGAAGTGTTTTGGGTGAGATATAATATTACCATTTAGACGGTACCCAAAATTGTTTTTTATTTTTTTATCATTTATTGAAATGAGCCAATTATTTCTAGTTATATTATTTTTATTATAATTTTTTTCATTTTTTATATTGAAGAAATTTTTCATGATAGTCTTATTAATAAGTTTCTCTTCTATAGTTAAAATTTTTTCCTTACATCATTCTTTTCATCTATGCTTTTTTTATTTAAATTATAAAAGATATTTTTTAGTATTTTAAAACATGTTTTATTTATGTTTTCAATTTGTTTTTTAATTTAATTTTAATTTAATTTTTTAATCGTCCAGAAATAAAAGATAATTGGATTGTAAGTTAATATTGTTAAGAAGAATTACAGTTGCCCGGAGTTTGTCCTTTTTAGACTACTTTCTGAAGGAAAAAGTAGGCTCTTGAGATCGTCGTGTCTGTAATGTCAGTGTCTCCTTCCTCATGAGGGACAGTAAAACTTTTGAACCAGTCTAAGATTGTTATAAAATTTGATATGCACATTTACTGATAAGAGACTACATTTCCTTTGTATTTGAAAGTTTTTTGTTCACTAATAATTTATTTAGTTATTCAATTAGTACTCGGCTTTATTTCTTTTTGCATGTATTCCATACAAACATGAATCAACTCAATATATCGATTCTTTTAAAATTATAAAACTGTGTTTGAAACATTTCTTTCAAATAGGAAAATGAAAATAATGGCAGCCTTTCACATTTTTATAAAGTTTCTAGTTCAGCAGTATTAGTGTAATTTATTGTATATAATTTACAGTACATTCCGCATTGAAATGTTACCTGAAAACTGGAATAAACTCGTCAATCTTTTTAAAATCTTTTTTTTTAAAATTCAAATAAATTGTTGAGAGGAAAGTTTAGAATTCGAATGACTAGGAGAGTGTTCTCATGGTAACCGTTTCAGAAAATTTATCACTTTGCAAATAGGATCTGTGCTTGCAAAGCTCTACGCTTTGTAAACTATTTTTAGTCTCTCCACAAACAACTGTTATTGCAGCAAAGCCTTTACTGTAATAGAGTTGGCTGTGAGGACAGGAAACTGCTTTCCATGCAAAGAGAAGAGATAAACTCGTGTTTCACTGCTGCAAGTGCCTTAATGAATTCTTCCGCAGAAAAATGGACTGTCCTCTAAACCAACCATTTTTCTTTAATTTTTTTTTCCTTCTAAATTTTGATATTTCTTTTTACTATTGAAGTCATGATTTTTTTTTAATATTTAGATTATAACTTAAGATATTGAAATTTGGTCTTCAGTAATTTCAGAAATAAAAAAGTACCTGGACTTCAAGATAAATTATTTTGAATAATAAAACTAGACCATCTCCCCCTGGTAAGTATGAGAGAATCCAAGAAGAATCGATTCCAAGCGGCTATGGCAGAAAGTGATGTTTTATTCCTTTTTGAATGAACTCATTATTTGATGGCGCGCGCCATTGTTGACGGAGAGAAGCTAAAAATATGAACATTGAAATTTAAATTTTAATCTAGAAGGCTAAAATTAATGAGTTATTTTCTTTTTTCTCTGGCTCTTCTCTCATTGCGACACACACACACACACACACAAAGGAAGTGATAAGAAAATGTAGTCCTCGTGGCCTTATGGATAAGACGTTTGACTTCGGATCAAAAGGTTGCAGATTCGATTCCCGTCGCGAACGTTTCATTGTAGTAATTATTTCTATTTTTCACAGAAAATTAACAATTGCGCCGGACAGACAGACAGACAGAGAAATAAAAGATTTTAGTAATATAGATTAGTAATTATATTTTATAAACTAATTTAAATATTTGAACTTTATAATCTAATTTCAACTTGGAAAGAAAAACAAAAACAAACTTGAGACAGTATTTTTTTTTTTACTTTTAATCATCAGCATTATAATAATTTCATAAGTCAGTCTAGTATTGATTAGTTGGCCTGAAAATTGACAGAAAAAGATTTGCTTCTTTCTTACAGTTACCCCGCTGTAGACATTTTTTTTTTTTTTATTTCTGATTTTGATTTAATTCTATTAATTAAAATTTAACCTAAATACGGTATGCTCTATTTCAAAAAGTGTTGAAAGCAGATCTGTATTTACCAATACATTAATTATTAATGTACAGCTTCTGTTTGGAAGCTCGGGAAGGCTGTTATCTTTACGACGAAATCTAAGTCCACAAGTGATAAAGGCGATGCCTGCGCACTTACCGAAATTAAATAGAGGACCATTACGTTAGTATCATGAATAATTAAGTGAGCCCGTCGTAGATGAAGTTTAGCAAGTTTCGGCCTTTTCCGCATTATTGGAGCAGCTGCAGCCAAAAATTTTGAGTCGGTTGAAAGAAACTGCTTTTATTTCATAAATCCTTTACATCACAAATAATTATTTTTGTCGAATTAGTTGGATTTATAAATATACAAAAGAGGCTAGACCTTATGAATTCGTTGTCTTCAATTTTAACAATTTTGGGCCATTGAAATTCTAAGCTAGCGTTTTCAAAATATACAGGAAAAAAATTTTAATGGAAAATATAAATTAATCAATACGAAGGAAAAATTTTGTTAAAACGTAACGTCGCGTCGCGTCGTATAAAAAGTTTAATTATTAGCAAAAAGCCGGACTTTGAGTAGACTCGCTCACTTTTAAAAGCACTTCCGAAAATGTTCATAATTAATATATATAATGTTAAGATTGAAGGTATTTAAAAGTGATTAATGATACTACGCTGTAGGATTATTAGAAATTACAATTTTTTGTTTCAGTTTAAGAACTAATGGCGCTTTTCTTAAGGCTTTTTCCAAGTTTTTTAAAAACAAATAATTCTTATAAAATATACAGTATTATGTGTTGAAAATATGATTGTGTACTTCTACATGGATTTGTATGTGGGCGTGCAAAATTTCCAATTTCTAGCTACTGTAGTTTATGAATAAAACTCTTCACAAAATGTGATCTAGTTGGAATGGAGAGAATCCCTTCGCTCGTCTAAATTATTTTTGAAATTTGAGTCTTCTCTAGACGATCTGATTTCGATTTCTGATTCAGGGCCACTAAACACAAATGCTGACAAGAAGAAGAGCATATGTTGCTATTTTTAAAACCAAGAGAAAGGTTTTAATTATAAAGAGATTCTGAAAAAAGAGAGTAGTAAGTATAATACTGTATTTTTAAAAATAGAGTAGTAACAATAATACTGTATTTTTAACTGATATGCATTCTCAAATCTATAGGTCATGTTTGTTTCTAACAGCTAAAAAATTCGTTTAACTATTTTCATATATCATCTTGAAACAGAAAGGCGCCATTTGTAGTTTCAAAAAAAATTTAATTCAGTGGAAAACGAAACAAAAATTCATTTTGAACTTAAAATTTGCATCTTGATATCATGAATCAAGAAGAATCACACAAGAGTATTTTAAAATCCTCTTATCTTCTTTAAAAACAAAACCAAGTTTTGCACGAATTTTTATTAGAAAAAAAATTGTTATGGTGAATAAAGTAGCAGTGAAACTCATGAATAGTTCAGTTATCCGACAGCTTACAAATAATATATAAAAGGAACGTTGTTTTAACGAACGAAGAGGTTTGTGGAACTTGATTATGTAAATTAAACAGAAATTCTTGTTGATTATTTAATTAAGCAGTTGGATAAAAAATGCAAGACAATTTGCCGAGAAACAAGTGGATTAAGGACCATAAGATTTTCATCATTGTTTAAATAAGAGCACGTTAGCTGTACATTAAAGAGATTTTTTTACTGTTAATTTTAACTATTAACAATTACGCGACTTTTCTCAATACTGACTACGGCTACTTTATAAGGTTGATTGCTGATTCTTTAATAATATAGATATTAATAAAAATAATTAATAATTGTAGTTGTTTATAGTTCGTTCTTTAACTATAAGGTACCTCAGCCATATAACGCCATGTATACCTTTAACGCCACCTATCTAATTCTTCATAAATATATGAGATGGCGGTACTGCACTAAAGTAGTTTGCATTGACATGCCATCTAGTGTTGAAGTGAGTTACTAGCAGACCGCCAACATTTTCGAGTGAAATTATATTTCCACCTTTTCGTGTCGAGGACTGGTTCTGAAAGGCTGCTACTATATCAACGTAAGATAAAATATAAATTTTTTAATGTTCATTAAAGATTAACTGTATAAAACTATATATTTTCTTGATTCTTGAATATTCTTCTATGTAGATAAGTTAACTGTTATTTTTAAAATTCGGAAATTGTAGACAAACAAGTGTATCATGTGATCCATGTGCTCAGTAGCGCTTTAACGCCATGGTGGTGCTAACGGTCTACATATACGCTTTTAGGTTACGTACGACATTTATAGTTACTAATATGTTTCATGAAAATATAGATTTCTATCTTATTTATTATTTTGCTTTTATAATCGGAAAATGCCGAAATTAATTAATTTTTACATTTCCTCTTTTGTTTTAGCTACAGATTAGCAAGACTGCGTTAATTTCAAGTGATTTTTTATTATTTTTTACAGAAAGTCAAATTTAGTTGCTTTTTACTGAAATTTTGTACAAATAATGTTTACAATGATGGAATAATTCTTAATTTTAAATAAGTTAAGTTACTAGAAAGTAGGTGGCGTTAATTGGACCAGGTGTTCCTAATAACGCCAGTTTGCAAAGTTTTCTTATTTGAGTTCTCATACTTCTCCAGTAAAAGTTATCATAGGTTTCATTATGGTATGCTTAAACAGAAGATTAAACTTTCTTGGTCATAATTTTCGTGTTTCGATACACCTTATTTCCAGACTTACAGTAATTTAAATGTTAAGGTGGCGTTATTTGGGCAGGGTACCTTATGTTTTATTTTGCAAATTAGCAAATTTTATTCTGTTCAAATTAAAAGGTTTTTTTTTTTTTTTTTTCTGTCTCCATGGAATTCGTGTTTATTTTAGTTATTCTCAATAAAATAAAACTTAATGGATTGCTCCTATCTGTTTGGAACGAATCATCAGAATCTGCAGTATTGGACGAAATAACCAAATTTCTGAGTTATTCCTGAAGCATCCTTGACTAGATTTTAGTTTTGTCCTTCATGAACCACGAGAATCTTATTAAAATGCTTTGTTAAGGACAACGGTATCGCAATTATACGATGAATATTTGCAATATTCCATCAAGATGTGTTTTTCATCTGTATATTTCGAAATCTTAGCGATGTTGTTTAAGTTTAATTCCGATTTTTGAAGCTGAATAAGAAAGATGTACTTTTGGGAATTGAAGCTTTGTTTACTTTATATCTAAACATTTTCATCCTTTCACACCTATATCCTTAATTAGTTCTATTAAAACACACGGGATTATTGTCCTCCAAATGAGAGATGGCCGCCCGTTTTTGTGAGATCTGCGCATATATGATCGATTAGTCTGGTCAGGCACTTCCGTCTGATTTTATGACAGGACGCCGCCATTACGGTAATCGCTTGTTACTTTGCAAAAGAGCATTGTATTTATAAATAATATATATTTATTTATTTATATAAATACTTATTGTTAGCAACTGGTATTGAAATAACGCTAAATAGTCGAGAGACGTTTTAATTTGGCGTTATCAACATGTCTTTCTCAGTGAAAACAGACGACGGCGTCCATTGTGACAGGAAAACATAATTGATCAGCTACCGGAAGGGCTGCGCAGTTCAAACTTCCGCCGGTCAACTTTCATTTGGAGGACAGTAGTGGATTAGTTAAAGGATTAATATTTTTGGATTGTTTTTTTTTTATTGGAAAAAATTCAAATAAAAAATTAGAATGTTTTTTGTCTTTAAATATACATCCCAAGTTTCAAGAAGCGGTTCAAAAATTATTATGAGTGATTTGATTGAGCTTTACTTTTCTAGGAAAATGTGAAAATAATAGCTCTGACTATAAAACTTCTGTCGTATCAACAGCCTAATAACATCCCAAGTTGTCTTCGATTCCTTAATTGAGACCTCAGTTTGCTTGTAGTTGGACTTGTTTTTTCCTGTGGTAAATGTCGTGAACTTTCCTGCAAACATTTTTACTCGTCTTCACTTCAATAATCACCGGAAATAAAAATATTGTGAAATGCTTTTACGATTCTTTAATTTTAGACTTTCCTAGTAAATAAACTATTAATGTCATTTTAAAATTAGTTCTATCATTTAATAATGCTTTAACTTTCTGTGAAATATTTTTGTTTTTTATCATTAAAAGGTGTTGTGGTTCTTAAATAGACAAACAAAAATGCAAACGTTCTATATTAATGTTTTATGTTTTTAAAGTAAGATCCTAAAAAAAAAAAAAAAAAAAAAAAGCAAGTAACAGTTTCTTTCGCTGAATATATACAATAAACAACGGAATGATGAATTTAATTCCTAAATACGTTTTTCTTGTTCAGAATTTATTCTTATTTTATGGTTTTAGTACAACATAAAATATTATTGCTTTTTTTATTATTACTTTTTAATGAGGGATATTTGAACTTTGTTATTGCTATTCTCCTGAGACACGAAACATCTGTTCGTCGCCAATCCAAGACTCGTAAACATGTTGTTAGAGGAGATCAAGAGTTGAGGTCATTGATTAGAGGCGAGAATAAATTAATACGCGCTGCATTTACCTGAATTAAAATCTGATGATGCTTCGTTTAATTAATTAGTAGAATAGTGGACTTGAGCAGTTAACGATTACATTCTAGTAAACAGATTCCTAATTTAGTTTCATTTCTGTTCCGACACAATTGTTTGCCTGAAATATAATTTTGTACTGAACGAATTTAAGATGAGCTACTTAAAGACGAAGTGGTTTTTTACTTGAGGAAATAGTTGTTATAATGGCATTTGTTTGTATTTGGAAAGCAATGAATGAAAGATATGCCTTCAGTAATTGCCTATGCTTTCATTGTTATTATTATTATTGTTATTATTATTTAATTATGTGGGTTTTTTTTATATGTAGGACGGAACATAAGTCACTTATCAATAACAAAAATTAAGTATCACTAAAAAAGATTTTTAGAAAAATCGAAATTTGGAAAGTACCTAATATTTCCAAAATTGATGGTTGCTCAATAAATAAGATTCGCAAAACTGAATTGTTGAGTGACTCGTAAGTATGAAACTGAAATACTACGAATATACATTAAATTGCAGAAATAGTTAGATACACAACAATGAAATGCAAAGAATTGAATACAGAAAATATTGCCGAAAGAAGAACGAATATTTGCTTTGAGAATATTTTATAAAAGAAATATCACTGCCATTATTCAAGAATTTTTACTCGAACTTACCACTGCGTCAGATGTTGTATGATTTGCTTGGTTAATTCAATATTAGGTTGATGCAGATACGGGCGTCCTAGAACGGTGAGAATAGAAGACAATGAGATGCGTGTTTGTTTAGCGGTAATTCAAAGTCAATTCGGCGATTAGCTATGAAACTAGATGTGTCCAGAAGGCAGTTCAGTGAATGTTAATATGGCAATTTCGTGTTATAGAATTCAAAGATTATATTCCTCGATTACAGCATGAATTATTCAACGTTGAACCAGATAGAAGAATGCAGTTTGTAAGACTTTATTAGATGAATCCCACAGTGATCTTAATTAATTCTAAAAAAATTTCTGGTTTGAAGGTACAAATTTTATCTGTTCGTATAAATCACTATAATTTCGCCTATTGATTAACTAGAAACCATAAGTAGGCGAGAAAACTGAATCAAAACAGGTCTGACTGTCTGGAATAATATTTTGAGTTTCGTCATCGTAAGACCATACGTTTTTCGAGAAAGGAGTAACAATTGATGCTTATCCTACAAATGCCTCAAAATTATCGATATCAAAATCAAACGTTTTGAGAACATATTATAATTACTTTTAATGACCATTTGTTTCAACTTGTTGACTTCGGGGACATGTCGTTCATGTTTATAATCATTTAATAATTAGTAGATGCAACCATTAATATGCCACTGCCGTCACCTCAACTAATATCATATATTTTCTTCTTATGTATTCACTTCAGTTACGCCTAGAAATATGGAACGCTTGAAGATCTTAATTTATATAAAATTATATCTTGGATGCTTGCACTGAAATTGACTATTCTGCGAACATTATAGTTAGTAATACATATGTTCGTGACAGACATTAGTGATTCGTCAGTTTGAGGGACAGCAGTATATATATATATATATATATATATATATATATATATATATGGAAAACATATGGAGGTAATGCTACATATACACACATGCATTGCCTTATATTACGTACCGGTATCCCATTTAATAAAACTGATCACAAGTTTTTGCGCCATCCAATACTTTGCGAAGTAGTTAAATTGTATGTTACTGTTAAAGTATCAGATTTCTCATGGTGATCTCTTGAATCAATGAACATAGTTTTGTTGTTAATTAAATTCAGATCCGTCTCAATACCCTTTAGGCAAAATTGGAACGTTTCCTTTGTTATCCTGGATATCCAGTAAAAAGTAAAAGAACAATTCTAAAAGGACGTGAATATAAATTTCTTTGAAAAGTGTCTACTAACCGGGAGTTTTTATTTATTATTATTAAGAAGATTCAAACCTTGGGATTCCCCAGCAAAGACGACATGGCGGGTCGAGGACCAAAGCACATATTGCCAAGTGTAAAGACGTGTGCAAGAATGATTGGGGATGTGTGGTTGTATCCATAAATTTCCTAACTATGCGTGTTGTGTTGAGTACCATAGCATTCGGGAGTTGTGCGTAAATGTTTTTGTGAAGTCCTAGTGTGTTGAGGCTGTGATGCAATGTGTGAGGCACCAGACCAGTAGCGGACAGGGCGATGAGTACAACACGTACTCGGTCCTGCCTCCACTGCTTCTGGAGCTCGTGTGCTAGATCGGTGTATTTACTGATCTTGTTCGTGTGAGTTTTCTGCATGTTCTTACTGATAGGCACTGCAATATCAATGAGATAGGTCTGTTTGTTGACCTTATCAACATGTGTGATGTCTGGTCTGTTGTGATGTATGGTTTTGTCTGTGTGAATGGGACGGCCCCAGTACAGCTTATGTGAGGGTGACTCTACGCTTTGTGGTGTGTACTTGTAGTACGGGACCGTGTTCTTAATAAGTGAGTGTTTGTGTGCTAGCTGTTGATGAACGATCGACTCTACCTGATTGTGTCGGTGGAGGTAGTCTGTTTGGGAGAGAAGGGGACAGCCTGATATTATGTGGTCGATCGTCTCATGCGTAGTGTGGCATTTCCTGCATCTGTCGTCATGTGTGTTTGCATCATGTAGAATGTGTTTCTTGTAGTTGTGTGTGGGGATGACTTGGTCCTGTATCGCGATCATGAACCCTTCGGTCTCCCCAAACATCTCACCACTCGTCAACCATCTGTTCGACGCTTTATTATTATTATTATTATTATTATTATTATTATTATTATTATTATT
>JAFIDM010009631.1:42664558-42740393 GCA_023159025.1 Thereuonema tuberculata | reverse complement strand
GGCTTATGATGTCTGCAGTTGCAAATGCTAGTAGCATTCCTTGTAATTTTAGTTTTAACTGTAACATTTGCTCAACTTGTGTGTAATATTTTCCTGACTTTCATATTTATAGTTAACTTTACTCATATATATAACAGTAATTAAGTAAAGAGGACCTTTAGTTTTCATAAACTGAATCAATCATTGTACTAAAAATGAGTTCAAATTTTCATATTTAAAATATGCGGCCAGTATGCCGGTACCCGGGTTCGAATCCCGGTCATGGCATGGATGTTTCTTTCTTCTTCTGATTCTGTCCGTTCCTGCGGGTATCACTTGATGCTGCCTCCCTTGGCGTACCCTGGGCAACGATTCGTCGGTTAAAGGCATCATGTCTCGCCCCTTGTTGTTGGCCTAAAGAAAGACGATCAGTCTACGAGCCTGGGCATTTGTAAAAAAAAAATCATATTTAGCTTTAAATTTAATTATGGGCCTACTATTGTAAACCCTAAAATTCTGTAACTAATTGTAAATGATTTTTGTAGATGTGGAAGAAATCAGGAGCTTGGTTTTTCAAAGGAGTCCCAAAATACATTATCCCTGAAAAGCGTCAAGAATCAGGCAAATACAATCTTATTGGAGGAAGATTTATCGAAGGAAGGGCAAAAAAACAGGGCTCCTCTCCAAAATCAAGAAGCTTCAATACATGGTCCAAAGGGGTGAAAAGTTAGTATTTTATTACAATTAACAACAATATGTATGTAAACAATAATAATCTTAATAAATTAAAATAAGTTAAAATAATTTTGTCATTATTTTCATTACTGGTATCATTTCTTTCTTTCTTTTTTTTTTTTTTTTCTTTTTTTTGCACAATGACTAGGTTTAAGCTAATTAAATTTGTGTAAATTTTGTTAAAAGTTTCATTGGTAATTCAGTCTGATGACTTTTAACCATTTTATTATTATATTTTAGATAGTCACGAAATGAGCGATCAAGAGACGGAAACTAGTTCGGATGATGATCTCCATGTTAAAGGAATGAGACATAGAAAAAAAGGCGATTCAGGTTATTTGAAATTCCTTTGGAATAGATAGGATTAATTAATCAGAAGCTGCTTGAACTTTTTTTTTTCAATTATTTTCAGTGAAAAAGAGATCTAAGTTTAAAAGTAGAAGAATAATTTCTTTTTTTTTCTGTAATTTTAAGTCTTTTTTCCCGAAACTTCTGAATTATTTTATACTTGCTCAAACATCATATTCAGGGCATTTGTAAGTCAGGACATATTTATAATTAGATATTTGCAAACTTAAAAACTTTCAGTTCTAAATTAATTTATGCAGTTCGTAATAACTTAAATATTTATATTATTAGGGGCAGTCAAATGAAAACGGGTCAGATGCAAAAAAGGTGTCATTGGAAATTTACTACCTCAAAAGTAATCTCCAAAACTGTTAATACATTTATCCCACTGGGAGGTAAAATGGTCAATTCCATTCTTGTTGAAGGTTTGAGGCTGCTGACGAATCCACAATCTTATCCAGTCATACACGTCCTTATCCGTTTCAAATCGATATCCATGAATGCCTCTTCTCAGGCTACAAAAAATGTGGAAAGATCTGGGCTGTAGGGAGGATGTTTTCACAGATAAGACCATCCACCCACTCAATAACTTCAGGAGTAATGATGTGATGGGCCTGTCCTGGACACGGATTGTCATGTTTGCCGAACACAACAGACATGCGATAATAAATTTCTCATCGACCAACAGCCTCATCAGTCAAAAAACGAACCACACCTCTCTGTTCTTCTTTACTCACTTCCATTTCCAATGGTTGACGAATACATGTATCGCTAACCTTACTTCCAGCTCAATAAACAAAGAATAAACAATGTCACTCTACTGCCTTCATTCCCGACAGATGTCACCATTGTCAGTAAACATCAGTGTTACCAAATTCTGAGTGCCTCCACTTCTATGCATGCTGACCCGTTTTCATTTGACTGCCCCTAATACATTAGAAAGTAAAAAAAAAGATTTTTATTTATGATTTAAGAAATTGAGCAAATAATAGCTGTAAATCTATCCGATTAAAATTGTTTTGTTTAACCTAAAATCCTTTAAAGAATTCTAAACCTAGATCAATTTATTAATTAACTGCAAAATTTTAATCATTATTACAGTTGACAGTGGCGATTCGCTGCTTAGTATGAGTCCACACGCATCTAGTGTCATCAGTCCTGGCCATCAGTCCCTAAGAAGTGGCGAATATCGGATCAGTAACTCAAGTTATCATGAGAGTGTGAGCACGGCTGATGCCACTTATGGTGATGAAAGTCGGGATGAGCATTCAGATAGTGAACGGTCTGTTACCTCTGAAGGTAGGTTTTAATATAGATAAATAGATTAAATGAGGTTAGTCCTTCTTTTTTTTACTTGTTTATTTTATTGTAAAAAAAAAAAAAAAAATTATATCGAGCAAAATTCTCATTTACTATCCTTTTAAGTTTACATTAAACTAAATGAAACAAGTTCAGATGAATGTAATTTAAATTATTGCTCACAATTAACAGTAATTAATTTCTTTTCTCTTTTTTGTTATAAGCTTCTTAATTATAATCATTCAGTGTGACAGAAGAAACCAAATCTGATCAATCATTCAGATTTAACCAGTCATTTCTGAACAAAACAAATATGACTAATGGACTGGGTAGCTTTCTCTGTTACTTTTTCAACAAGTAGTTGGAGATAGAAATTACAGTAGTAAGAATCCAAGAAAGTTGGCTGTATGAGCAAAAACTGAAACTTGGACTACAAAGGGATTACTCTTAGATGGAATACTCTTAGTTTGATAATAAAATAAAAATATTAATTCTCATTACTAAAGAATTTTTTTTATCTGTTCTACAGCATATTGAAAAGCACTATTCCTCTTGAGAATAGTAAATCATACATTAAACATCAGCTAATTCTCTGAAAGCAAAAATTGAGATGCCTAGGAATTTTTTGTTTAGTTTATTTTTGACACTACTCTTTTAATTTGGATTTTATATGTTAATTCACTAATCAGAGTAATGAAGTCATTGTTTTGTGCTTGAGTAATATTGTAACTATGAAAATATATTTTGAGCAGTTTGTTTATCTTAGCAAAAAAACTTTTGAATGGTAATATAGAATTAGTATGAAGTCAATTCATATTATGTATGCTAGATAATAATTTGATGCAAAACAAAAGTCTACATGATAATAGGCAAAAGGTTAAAACCATTTATTTAAAAAAAAGGGGGGGGGGGGGGTAAATAAGATTGCTGATAATAATCTTGTTTGATCAGGTTGAAACTATCCTTCAAATCCTCAATGGGTATTGATCACTAAGTAAGTTAAAAAAAAAAAGCAGAGACAAATGTTTGCAGTCTGCCAAATTAATTGTATAGTGTTGACAACAACAGCAATATTGCAACCCTTATTCATTTGTATTTGTATCTGAGACCTACACGATGTTTCAGGTTTATTGAGACAACATATGAGTACAATAATTTGCAAAAGCCACAGAGCAAATTTTTAATTCTAACTTTCTGCAACTTAAATCTTCAACACATAATCTGATAAATATTTCAGATCCAGATCCATTGGTATGAAGTAACATTAGAACTACATGTAAGATTTATCTGTAAGAGATTGATATCTTTTTCCGAAATCTTCATTTTTTTTTTTAATGTTGTTTTTTGACTAACTAATAACCAAAATATGTGGCATTTTGTTTTATATCAGCTGTTGTCTATTGAGTCATATTGTTATTGCTTTCCATGCAGATAACTTCACATAAGTAACATATTTTATTTTCTTGGCATGAACAATAAAGATGTCTGAAATCTAATTAAATAGAAAAATGTATATTGTTATTTTTTTGTTGTTGTATTTATTTTAATGGGTTTAATATTACTTTTCATCAAGCATTCCATTGCTAAATAGCATCAAATTACTCAACTAATTTTGAAGAAAAGCATGTTGAACTAAATATCGTGTAACCTTCAGTTTGGTGACTTTTGAGTTTAAAGATATGAAACTTGTTTGCTAAAATGAAATATAACATTGTAGTCTTTGTGATTAAGTAATTTTCTGAATTTATTAATCAGTTTTTGAATATTTAAATAATAGAATCGTTTATGAGGGATTTTTGTTCCCACTCTGGGTGAAGTTATTTCAGTGTTTTGGCTCAGTTCCTTGAGTCTGTATCAGGAGATGTTTGAAAGTTAAATGAACTTCTGCACTGTTGCTTTGTCAATGTTTTGGAGAAGATGATTTCATGACCTTCTTCTCTGAGACATTGTAAACAAATGAAATCGTCTTCTCCAAAACATTGACAAAGCAACAGTGCGGTCATGTAACGTTCCAACATCTCCAGATGAACGCTCAAGGAACCGAGCTCAAATATTGGATCAACTTCAACCATAGTGTGGGAAATCTCTCATCAACAATTATATTATCTAGATACACTAAAACTCATTTATCCAAAACTATTTTTAGAATATTTTGAAAATGCACAAAAACATCTTTCCATCGCTATATATAATATTTAAATCAATATTTAATAGCGTACATAAGCAGTTATGTAACAATAACTCTATTACTAACATTAATGTACAGTAATTAATGTAATTAATATTAATAACATATACAGTACATGTTTAATTCAATATATTCCAGATTATCCGAAATTTCGTTTATCCGAAATGGGTGTGGTCCCATCAAATTCAGATAAACGAGTTTTTAGTGTATCCAATATTACTATGGCCCCCCTCTTCCTTCAGATCCAAGTTATGCAGATTTTGACTTGTTAATTTTTCGAATGGAACTTCTTCATTGAACATTTGCAACAATGATCCTATATTTTAAGACATTATATGATACAAATTTATTATGATGAAATTGTTTTTGTTCCCTGTGTTCAGAAATTTTGTTTTTCTCTCTGATAGCTTTGGTTTTCAATTATATGAAGGGAGAGAATATGATAAATGACAGATAGATGGAGGTATGTGAATTAGGTGCCAGACTTATGCAAAGATATTATTTCAACCATTTCTTTACTTTGTATATTATTTTTTTAATTTGCATCAAGGGAATTTCTAACATAATCCATATTATGGGTTAATTATATTTCCCAAAATATAATTAAATATGCTTAATATACTTTGATCTATTTAGCTATCAGATTACAGCCATGCACCATAGTAATTTATGGAGAGCACATCTTATCCTTGAATTCTGTGCAAATCATCAAATATCATAATTAATACATTATTTAACTTTACTCTTTGTAATGCACCAAATGAACTACACTGATAACAATAATAACAATTAAATCCTTCTTTCAAAACTTCAGTTTCAGAGTAATTATGTAACAGCACAAGAAAACTGCTTCTCATATCATGAAAAAGGCAGATATTTAAAAAAAAAAAAGAAAGAAAAGGCATAAAATAATTGTTCTTTGACTGCAAAAGCAGGAAGTCCTTAAAATTGTTGTTTTAACTTCGGTGGATTAAAGGGAAATTAAATTAGGATGGGCTGTTTCCATGTGGATTTCAATCTACCCATTGAATAGGTGAATAATTTAGGGATCAGTAAGGAATGATGACATTTTGTCAGTGTCATCCTGAAAAGTTGAGATTTTAGCAGGTTGAAAGCTATTTATTGCATTACTTTAATATGTTTCAGCAAATAGTTTACTAATTTGCCCAGCTTTTTGAAATTACAAATACCGATATTCTTTAAAATATTTGTGTAAAGCTGTAGCGTTAAGAATGAATTATGTTGAAATAATATTTATTGCATAAACCAAATGAATACCTATATTAAATATATAAAATGGATTTTCTAACAAAAAATATTATAAAATAAAAAGCGTTCATTTGGTTCCTTATGTCAGCATTTTTATTTCCTTGATTATAAGTAGAAAATAAAGAACTGAAATAAATAAATAAATGAAGGACTTAAAGAACTGAAATAAATCTTGGATGAATGACTTATCATAAGTACAACTTTACAAAACTTAACTGTTGTTAAATTCTTAATCTATTTATTACTAAGCAGCATCAGTTCATAATCATGCAAATATATTCTGTAACATTGAAATCGTGTTAATCAGAAGGAATAAACTTAACTCCTTCCTTAGAAAAAAAAATACTCATAATAATATGAAATGATTTCATTTATAGTTGAGAGTGACCATATGATCTACTAGAAATATAACAAAATGTTTATAGTATTAGTAGGACTAACAGTGAAATGGTTTACAGTTCATGAAAGTGAAGTGGATCAGCGTATCAAATGTACTAATTTTGAAATGAAAAACTTTTTTTTAATTTCAGTATTTATCATAATATTTCAATATTTTTATTTTATTTTAAATTTATTTGTATAGAACAAATTGAAATGGACAATGCATCACACAAGTAATCAAGGGGACATATTCCCATATACCAATTCTTTTTAAATTATTTGAACATATCCTTTAATGTAAAATGGTTAAATAAAACTGTAAGTTTTTGCATTCATCTTACTAAACTAAAATTATTATCAAAAATTATTAAAATTATTATCAATAAAATTATTATTGTCTGCTTTCCTGACCAGTCCACATTCCAGTGATGGTTGCTAATTTCTTTTTATATTCTCTGCAAAGCTAAATTATTGAAGATAATGGCTTTCTGAAGATATTTTTGGAAACAAATAAAATATGATAGTTAATATAAATTTGTGTAATTAAAGTAGATGGAAAATACTAAATTATATATTGTTTATTAAGGTTTAATAATTAGAAATACTGAAGATTTTTTTTTTTTTTTAATTTTTTGTTTTAATGTGTGTGTGGGGTTCTATTCAAAAAATTTATTATGTAATGAACAACTTTAACTCTTTTAATTATTTATTTTTTAATGATTAGATTAAAAGATTTAAAAAAAAATTAAGTGCATTTAACTTTCAAGCAACAGAAATTTCAAATGTAAATTCCAAATATAGTGTATTTTTATTTTATATTGATTTTGTTCAAGAAAAAAAGAAAGAATAAATTGTAATTGTATTCATTAAAAACTGGTGAATGTCAGTTAATTTGCAAATTGCACATGTAAAAAAAAAAATGCATATAAATTAATATAAATTGTATGTAGTTAAAATTCATTTTTTTTGAGAGAATTTTTGTTATTGAGGATCAGTTATTAAATGTCAGTTATTGAGGATCAATTCCATTTAATATTAGAATATTCAAAATATGTTTAATCTGCTGTTGAAATTTGAATTTTATAGAAAAAAAATTAGATTTTTCCATTGTTTGTATTAACTTGAACTTTGGATAAAAAATAGCACATTGGGGGTTTTCAGAGACAGTAGAGTGCTTTTATGGTAGGAAACAAAGAGCTCAGTTCTCCAAATTTAGCTCAATGAGCTCATCTAAGCTTCTTATTGCAAGTGTTCTCTGTAGTGGTTCTAAAAAAACCTTTTAGATGTTCTCAGCCCAAGCTCGGCTGCTTTGGATGCATTGATCACTTTTGTCTGTCTGTTTAATTACCAGAAAAGCTTCTTAGTAACAATTAATTAATCTTTAAATGAAAGTTAGCCATTTTCCATCGTTAAAATTTGGCAATATAGAAAGACTAATATGTATCTGTTACATAATTGTATCAGTAATTGATATTTTGTTAGAAATAAATTTTCAAACTACTAATTACCTCTTATCAGAAATAATTGACAGTTTTTTTTTTCCCAAATATAGATTTGTTTCCCATTGAAATCTTGAAAATAAAAAAGTATAAAATACTTATAAATAACTGAAATTTATTTTAATATTTAAAAAAAAGGATTTCTGTACAAAAAATTAAAATTATAGGCAGTGTTAAAAAAGAAAATTACGATAAAATTAATGATCTAGCTTTTTTTTTTCCTTGTTGTTTAACTGTTAATACTTCTGTCTTCTTTTTGTAATTTAAAAAGTTTAATTTGTTTTAAAAATGCTAATTTCTGTTAATAAATAATCTTCAAAAATATTAATTGAAAATTAGGAACAATATTGTTCCCTAATTTTCATCTTTAGCCCTGAACCATTTATGGAAATAAATGATATCGCTCTGCTTAATTATATATCACAAACGTTTCATTTATGATTTCAAGAAAGTAATTAAGAATATTTTTAATGAAACTGATCAAACACAATTTTTTTTCTTTAGTGTAAAAATATTCCATTTATGTTTTGAATTATTTATTTGGAGTTTATTTTTAAAAAAATAGTGTACATTAAATTTTGTTTTCACTTATATAAAAATGTCACTTTTTCATACACTTGATTAAACTTTAAAAAATGATCTGTCTGCATTTTTTTTTTTTTTTTTTATCCATTTAGATGATCTCATGTAACATAGATTTACACAAGTTAATAGAAATCTCAATTTTTCTAACTTCCTTGAATTTCATTTTTATTTCTTTTAAGGCTTGAACAGTTGTCCTTGGCTATTTGTTCAGTATCTTTTACCGTAATTAATAATATAAAGAGCTTAGAAATAAGCTTAAATTTTATTCAAGTTATCTTTTAACTGATATTTGTATCTTAAGATAGAAAATTGACAAAAGTTGGAAATAAGGTATTAGCTTTGTAAAAAATAAAATAAAATAAATTATTATTTAATATATATACTGTTAAGAAAGTGTAAGATAGGATAATTATTATTTGTTTGCTATCAATTTGCAGTTCTTTACATATGGGAAAAATTCACTTCAGTATCCATACATTTCATTTCACTTCAAAAATAAATATTTTTTGCTTCTTATGTAATTGTTAATCATTAACAAAAACATGATTGAGCAGTAGATCAAATTTGTTAATCAAGTCAGTCAACTGAATCAAAATATTTTTAAATCTTATTCTTTAAGTATTAATAGTCCAGCGATTTGCTATTTTGGCATAATTGCAGAATTGTTTTTTGACTTAAAATATAGCTTCATCAAATTAGAATTTTGTTATACAAATTTTTGATAACTTTGCTAAATTCAGTTATGAATACTAAAATTACTTTAAAATTTCATTTAATTAAAATTAAGTTAAAACTAAATTTTAAATAAACATTGTAAACTTATTAATATTAGTTAAGTTATTGGAATACTTTGGGGTCGTCCATTAATTATGTGAGGTCAAAAGGGGGAGGGGTCAACAAAAATATCACGTCAACTTTTTCATTCAAAGAATATATGTATTATAATAGATTACAATATTTTGTAATATTGACTTTTTGAACTTTTTTGATTTTTTGACTTTTTGAAATCTCACATGAGGAGGGGGGTGTCCCACCACATCTCACCAAATCTCACCAAGGGGGAGAGGGGGGGTCCAAATTTTTTAAAAAACACCTCACATAATTAATGGACGGCCCCTTTAGAATGTTTATGAATAAATACTTTTAATTATGTAATTCAAAGTTAATTTTTTTTAATTTCTAGCTCATTAATTGTATCTTTAAAAAAATAGCAAATGGTAACCTTTAATTCTTTTTAAGGGAATAAAATTAACTACATTTATTTTTAATTAAAACTGAGAAGTTAGTTTCATTATTCATTTCAAATCTACTGAAATTTTATTTACTTGAAGTAGATCAACCTTTTAAATTCAAGCAATTGTAATTACCATCACCAGCTATAATAAATAAATATAAATAATTTAACAATGTATAAATTGAATAGTTCTTGTTACTATTAAATAAATAAATAAATATTTTTTTTAAAAAAATGTGTAATATGATCCTTGGATATCAATATCTTCTTCTGTCATTACTCACAGGATTTTTTTAAGGATGCTAAAAATTCCTTATTTTTTAATTTTTTTTTAAAGATATAAAAATTTGTTTGAGAAGTATCCAAAATGCTTCTAAGCTTTTATACTCAAACATTTTGTTAGGTAGGACAAAAATATTTATTTTGCATGATTCAAAATGGACAATAAAAATTCAACAGGTAATACATATCTTATTCTTGGGTCAGGTTGACAGATAGCTGGAGCTGCTTAAGAAATGCTAAACCAGAAGTGGTGTTGTGAATTGCACTGGTAGACAGGGAGAACAACCTGACATCATACTCTTGCCTGACGTTACTTCAACTTGGCAGGATAAATCCAATAATGCATCCAATAATCCAATAATGATGTTGTAAATCCATTACGGCAGGAAAGGGGTTGAAAAACCTACAACTCCATCCTTGATGCACTATTGGATTCATCCTTTTTATCATATGACCACAATCCTGTTGTCTTTTGGCTATTTATTTCCCTGTCACTGTAATGTAATTTCCACTTGAGAAAGGGCCTCTGGTCAGCTTTAAAGCTTGTATATTTTTAAATATAGTTACGATTTGTAGTTCTGTGTGTTGGCCTTATCTTTATTTAATTCTTATTTTACTCACGTTAATTCTATATAAGCATTGTGAACATTATTTTTTTTCTTTTCTTTTTTATTTTAAAGCTACAAACTTGTTTTGATTGTTGTTCAACTAGCCATTTGAAATAATTCAAATATTTCCCAACAAGATGAGTATCATCAATAGCTATACATCTCTTTGTATGTTAGGAATCTTGACTTTTGTGAAAAATTTACTATCATATATCAATAAGGTTGTTTTCACATAATTTTATTCATTTGCCACAACAGGAAGTCTATACTCACTGTACATCTGAACATGACTGAAGTGATGAAGGAGCATTTGCATGGTTTACCAGCTCCTATTCTTTAAATGCTTTACCATCAACATAATTCTTAAACGGGTGGTTTTTACGTGCATTACGAAGAGTTAAGGTCAATGAAGCCAAACACACAATGAAAATTAAATTTAATTTTCATTGTGTGTTTGGCTTCATTGACCATAATTCTTAAACATTCAAGTTTTATCAAATATAAAGAAATTCCAATTAAAAAAACTTTTAACGTGTACTTTTAACTTTCATGACAGTATTAAAATAAATTGGAGCCAACACACAAGATTAAAGTAATAAAAAGCATATATATTTAAACATAAACATATAATAAAAATATGCTTTTTATTACTTTAGTCTTGTATGTTGGCTCCAATTTATTTTAATACTGTTATAAAGAAATCCCTTTTAATATTTCTATACATCTTAAAAACTTTTACTCTTATTATTTTCATCTTTAAAAAGTACACAAAATTTCTCGAACAGTAAGATTGTTTTCACAATATCAGTTAAAAACACTGTAATACAAATTAGTTATTAAACTGCTGACATTCACAACCACTGATTTGCCCTTTACCTATATTATCTTAAGATGCAGATAGGATTCATTGCTGAATATAAGTGTGGCTGCCATTATTTAAATGTAACTCTAAATCGATATCGATATATCCAGTGCTATTGATGGTATTAGCTCGAATGCAGTTGATGCAGTTCCATCCTTCCTGACAAATGTTCATGATGTGAATATTTATGATAGCAGATAATGACTAAAGTCCTATTTGGTCAGTCCTGCCTGCTGAACAATTTACCAACCCTCTTGCCTTTGTGATTATTGGTGATAACACTACAAAATCATCTTTGTATCATGATTTCCAAGTACTACTACACTGAAATGAGGAGTCAATGCACATCATACATCCTGCAGAGCATCCCACAATTCTGTAATGTCACTGGTGGTGGATTCTTGGCAACTACGACTTATATTGAAGTGCATCCCCCATGTGTTCAATGGCATTTAAATCTGACAAACGCAAGGGCCAAGACATTTTGCAAACTCAGAGGATTGCTCCTCCAGCCATAATTGGGTGACTGTGGCCATGCATGGTAGTGCATTGTCCTGTTGAAAGAGGCCGCATCATCGGGGTAAATGCAGGACATGAATTAATGCAAATGATCTGCAAGGATGGTTACAGCTACCGGTTACAGAGGTCTGCATACGTTTGAGGAATCTAATGTGTGTCAGCTGAACACACCCCATACCCTAACAGCCGCCACTGCCATGTATTGTCCTTTATATGCATGCAGGATCCAGTGCCGCATGGTTTTTTTTCCCTGAGTCGCACATCTGCCCAAAACAATTTGGAACTACGATTCATCGGATGAGGCTTCACATTACCAGTCATCTAGAGTCCAGTGGCGGTAACCCCAAGCTCAGATGTGCAGAGCTTTGTTTTGTGTGATCAACAGTGGCATCTGGTTGGGCCGTTGGCTCTGGAACCCCACGAAACATAGGGAACGCTGACACTAGTACTGGCTCCAGCATTGAGCTGTGCTGTTATTTGCAGCAATGTTACACATGGGCTGAATGTTACGATGTATGCCAGATGCCGCTGTCCACATTTGTCAAGGGTATTCTTTCAGCCACACTTGTTTCGCATACTGGATGTATTCCATGATTTCGTGTAGTCCAGATACACCCTTGAAATTGTTGAATGTGTAAATCCAAACTTTGCCATAATTTCCGAGATGGAGTGACCCATCTCCCGGGTCCCCACAATCTTTCAAAGTTGTTCAAGTCCTGATAAGCTGCCGTTAAAGCTGCAAATGCTACTACTTGAGTTGCAAAGATATCTGTAATTATATATATATGTCGTTTGCAGACGATTCCATTAACCACAAAGGTGTGGTGGCATGAAATGGACCCTTTTTTTTTTTGGCATTTCAATGTATATAGTATAGTTTAAAAATATTTCAGTGTATGATCTAGCTTTTCATAGTAAAATAATACGATTATGCTTAAATTCTTACATCTGCCGAAAGATTGGTAAAATATTGTTGGTTAATAGTTATCATGGCGTCTTTCATGTTTCACCCATCAGTACCTGTTATCAACAATCATTCATACCTCTTATTACAAAAAAAAATCGGCACTTAAAGCATTTCGGCACTGGGCTTAATTGCCCAGTGTTAGTTCTTGCAGATACCTGTGTTACATAAGCATTAACACCATCTAAAACAGATGCAGATGGTTTGGCAAATCATCACTTCTTCTGAAAAGAATCCTGTTTATACCATACAGTGTATTTTAAGAATAATTTTGTATTTTTAAAGTGATTAGAAACTGCATGTGACATAACCTATGGATGGTTCAGCCAGTTTTCATTCACTGAAGCCAAGGATGTTAACTTTGATCTGATATTCCTTTTTAAGTTAAAAAAAAAAAAAACTAAATAAATCACAAACAATTTTGTGATTTTCACAAACAAACCATTTAAACAATTTTATTATATATATATAAAAAAAAATTATCTGTATCAGATGTCATTGTTTTAGTAGTGCTTCCTTTCACAAAAGACCCTAAGTCTAAAAAATGCCAGGCTTATTGGTTTATCTGATGTAAAAAAAAAAAAAAAAGAAATGGATAAACCAATGAAGATTGCCTACGATTGAATAAAAAAAAAAGTATATCAAATTAAGTAAATTGTTAATATTAATTTTTATTATCCTTTTTTTTTTCCTAGTTTGTTTAAGTTGTTTTTATAATTTTGTTTTGTTTAATTTAAGTCCCCAATCTTAAAAACAGCAATTCCGTTATTTAAGTAAATAGCAGTTTAATTTCATTGTTTTATTTATTTTTATTCTATATATTTTCACTTTTCTTTAAAAAAATTATTATTTAATGATTTATTTTGTTTCATTAATTTATTATAAATTACCTTCTGACAGTCACAAGGCATTTTCCAAGATGGCATATCAAAGCTTCACGTGTCCATCCTGAACAAGGTAATTTGGTACTTAAAGGCAGCAGTGACCTAATAAACTTATATTTTTTAAATAAATTAAAAATAAATTCTATCTAAGTTGAAGTATCCTTTGAAGATAAAATATAGAATAATTTCAAGACATTCATCTTAATTTATCTATCTATCTGTAGGCATATACACACACATATACATATAAAGTTAAACAGTCTAATACAAGTTAGGATTATGTGAAATGATAAGGTTAATGTTTTGATAAAAGTTAAAAATCAAATTATTAACATAAAAATTTATTCGATTCTTCTTCGAGTTGTCATGTCTTATTTCACTATAAATTGGATAGGAACTTTTCAGTTTAATTCTATTTTGTATACCAGTTAAGCAAAATGCTTTCTAAATAATTTGCGTTTTATTGGTTTAATGAATAATTATGTTCAAAGAAATGGAATAATTATAAGTTTTTGATATTGAAAAAAAAAAAAAAAAACAAAGATAAGAATAACATTTAACATATAGAACATGTCATTACTTTAAGCTTCCACTTTGAACTGTAAATTGAACATTGTAAATAGGCTATGTAGGCCCAAGCATATCCATTATCCTTTAAGTACTGTTGTCCAGGCATATTCTCTGTTCTTCTGTCTATTCCTATCTGTTAAGTAGTTTCTGTCTTACATATCTTTTAATATAGTATTTATTAAAAGGTTTTCATGAATGTTTTTCTTTCTGAGTTCTTTCCTGATAGTCCAATTTTAATTTTTGAAATTTTTCAAGTATAAAAATCTCTTCATTGTATATTAAATATATATTTTCTTTAAAGTCATTTCCAAATTTCATATAACTACAAATGATATTTCACAGAAGCCATCATTCTGCTTTTTCAAGTTCTGAATTTCGCAAATTAATAGTAACACCTTGTCTTATTTCCAGGACATAATGCGGAATAAAAACGATAAATTTAAAAAATTGGTATAAAAAATATTGAAGGATATGGCTTATTATTTGTCGTTTTTAGGCCATTGAGATGACTTCAGTGTGAATACATTGTTGTTATTTTTATTAGTGTATCTACATTGTTGCTATGGTTATTAGATCTTATTATTGTTATTTTAATTTACGAAATTCAGAACTTGAAAAAGCAGAATGATGACTTCTGTGAAATATCGTTTGTAGTTATATAAAATTTGGAAATGACTTTAAAGAAGATATACATTTCTTAACTGCTTGAAATTTTCAGTATATAATCTGGTTTCCCTGCAGTGTTTCTACTTAAATTGCATACTTTTCTTTCTGTACCATTTTTTCATTCTTATTTGATTGCAGAACTTCTCATTCTTATTTGTTTAGCATTGTAATTAGTTTACTTGCAGTTATTTCTCTATTGAGTTATTTATTTTGAATTGGGTATGCTGGGTCATGTTAATTTATGTGATGTTCATATATAATAGTATCCTAAATATCTGCTATGTATTTATAAATAATAAGTTTGTTAATTAAAATTAGCATTAGCATTTATCTTCATAAAATGAATATCTTCAAATTAATTGTGGACAACCTACAAAATGAGCTACAGCTAACATCTCCTTAGACTGAAATTGTTTTATCCTCTTTTTATATGTTAGAACTCTATTTTATCTTATTAACATTTAATTAAGTGTATGTAATTATCTACTTAAAAATTAGTAAAAAAATATAATTATACCAGTGGCGTATATAGAATATATTTTTTGGGGGGCCCAAGATTAATGTAATTAAGTAGACACCCCATGGAAACCTATCTGTTCAACCAAAAAAAAAACGAAGGAAAACTATCCGTTTAACCAAAAAAAAAAACTTGGGGGGGGAAAATTTCTTTTTTTTTGGGGGGGGGGGGGCCTTATATACGCCCCTGAATTATACACTCAAGTTTGTGAAAAATGTAGCACCATGAAGGAAACATGCAAATGACGTGAAACTTACCGGAAATGTAAAGCAGGGTATGATATGCAAATGATTAACATTTGGGAATGATTGCGCATGCCTAGACTCAGCAGCGCCCTCTGAACTGTCATGTAAGAGCATATAAGTAGAGAACTTGTGTATCCAGACAACTAGTTTTTCATTGTCAGTGAGCTGTACACATGCCTACTGGAGTCAGTATGCCTAATCGACATCAAAGGGCACCTTATAAGCAAGCTACGGAGTTTGACCGGGGCCAAATGATCGGCTTGCGTGAAGGAGGATTTTCATACCGTAAAACTGCTGCTCATACTGGGCATGATAATAGTGATGCAACTGTAGAAGCAGTGGACTGACGAGAACAGGTTGAGTCAAAAATCCGGAAGTGGACCACAAAATGTGACGACACCACGGGATAATAGATACCTCATCTGCATGGCAGTGATGGACCGTTCAGCTTCTTCTCGAGTGTTAGCAACGTTGGAACATTGCAACTGGTCTGGCATTGTCTGGTTCTGCGGTTCGACGGCATCTGCTGCACAGAGGACTGCGTGCAGCATTCCTTTGTGGAGGATTCCCGTTGATGCCTCAGGCTATAATGGGCTCACGAACACACCCACTGGCATGCAGATTGGCAACATGTCTTGTTTTCGGATGAGTCCCGCTTCAAGTTGGATTACAATGACAGCCACATATGCATTGGACAAAATCAAGGTGAGCGCCATCTTCCAGACTGCATTCTCTAGTGTCATACTGCACAAATAATAGGCGTGATGATTTAGGGAGCAATTGGGTATCATAGGCTATGAATTGTACAGGTGCTATGAATTGTGGGCACTCAACAGCAACTGCTACATCAGGGAAGTTCTGGAGGCTGAAGTCGTACCCTTCCTTCAGCACACTCCTGGAGCCATATTCCAATGAGACAACACCCAACCACATGTTGCCAGAAATGTCCAAGGCCTTCTTCTAAGCAAGGCAGAAACCCCTTCTTCCCTCACCTGCGTGTTTGCCCGATATGTCACCTATTGAACATGTCTGGGATATGGTCACTTGGCAACTAGCCAGTCATTGTCATCCAGCAGCCAATACTGATGAACTGTGGACTCGGATTGAAGCAGCCTGGCAGGCGATACCCCAGGAACACATCAAAGGCCTGTTTGTTTTGATGCCATGGTGTATAGCAGTTCTTATTGCAGCTCATGGATGCTTTACACCTTATGATTTTTTGCAAGTACTGTTGTTACATTGCTCTAGTCCTTTGTTTGTATCACTATTAGTAATGTGTGTAATAAATTTCCTTCCATTCTGATGGTTTCTTCATGGTGTTACAATTTTCACAAACATGATAAATTAGCCTACAAAAATTAATTACTTTTTTTTCATAAGCATATTTATTGATCAACTCCATTGCTGAATCTGGATTAGTTTATTTGAGTATAAAACATTCTGAAAAAAATATATATATTATTTTATTATTTCTTGTAACTTGGGATTTTACAAGGAACTGTCCTTTATTTGGATAGTTTTATATCATATATATTTTTTAAAGATTTATAACGTAGATATTGCATTGAATAGCACAATATTTGGAATTATTTTACATCCAAGCATACGTATTGAACTTAAAAAGAGATGGGGGAAATTCTTAAATTTCTTATGGTATACACTTAATTAATACACGATAGGACAAATATATGTAAGGACTGCATTCATGTATCATGCAATATATTTGGTTATTGATAGTTCCATCTAATATTCTAGGTCCTTGAAATTAAATTTTCATACTACTTATAAATTGTCGTTTCGTCATATTTCTGTGAAGTAAACTTACTCTGTTTACACTAAAGATAAAATTAATTTCTAGTAGTATTCCTGATAACTTCCATAATGTGAAATTCATATAAACACATCATCTTTAAAGAAAATTTTCAAGATTAATAGGTAAATTCTTTATCCAGCTTCTTTTTGCATTTGAATAAAAAAAAAAAAATCCATAAATCCAATAAAAATAAATTACAAGACTAATATGCAATAATTTGTTTGGAAAAAGTGCTTATTAAGTTAAAAAAAATTGTTTTCTTTCCAATTATCTTGATAGTCTGCTTTTAATCTCTAGATCCTTATTTCTATTTAAACATTTGAGATTTCAGTTCATAGGGATCTAAACATTTACTTTTTTTGTTGTCATCTTTTTCCCTAATAAATTTTCCCTTTCACAGGGGGTTACAAATTTAAAAGATAACAGTGTTCAACTAATTCTGATTTCTATGTCTCTCTTTTTCTGAAGTATCTCCTGTATTCTGATAAATCTTCTAGAATGCATCCAGACATATCTGCAGCATAAGAATTTTCACATTTGACAGAGTTTGGTTTATATGTCACACCCATTTGGTTTGAATTGAAATTATGTTTCAGTAATATGCACAGTCGTATCAGAATAATATGACCACCTACCTAATAATGAAAATAATCACCCTTTGCCTTAATTACAGCTTCTAGATGGTGTGGTATGGATGCAGTGAGGCTCTGGAAGGTAGGCTGAGGCAGATATTCAGATTGCTGCAGAGCACTAAGGTCCCGAAAATTATGTGGTTGTGAATCCCCACGCCGAACTTGTCGATCCCTATGGTCCCATAAGTGCTCTATGGGGCTGAGATCAGATGATTTTACTGGCCAAGGTAGTATGGTTAGTTCACCGTCGTACTCCCAGAAGTAGTCATGAACCACCTGAGCGACGTGGCAAGGAACACTGTCCTGTTGCTACACACCATCACCACCAGGGTAAAAGTGCAACATGAAGGGATGCATGTGATCACTGATGATGAATAGGCAGCTATTGGTGTTCATTGTCACATCCAGTGATACCAGCAGTCACGTGGTATGAAAAACATACCGCAGACATGAACACTGCCACTGCTGGCCTGTATTTGACCAACAAGCGTGTCCGGATGCTGTTTCTCATGTGCCTCTTGGCATATCCGCCACTGCCCGTCAGTTTTGGGGAGGAAAAACTATGACTTCCCAGGGAATGACTTCTTCCACTCTTCTAATGTCCAATGACGGTATTCTCATCTGAATTGGAGCTGTCGTTGACAATGGACCTTGGCTAATATTTGCCCCTTTACATAGTGTCCACACAGGAGACACATGCGCAACAGTGTTCACTCTATTGTTATCTTGGACACACATCTGGGTGCCCTAATGTTCATTTGAGTCGTCAATTGCTGCACTGTTGTGCATTGATTGGCCGTTACCAGTCAATGAAAGTGACGTTGTCCTCTGGGATCAATGGCCTTTGGGGGCTCCACAGTTCTGACAACAGTGCCATAAGTGTGCCATTGTTCCAAGCTTGGTACTATGGCAGATGAAGAACAGCCCATGAACTGCACTGTTTCCAAAATATTTCCACCCTTTGATAGGTAGCCTATGATCATTCATTTTTGCAAATCCATCAAATTACTTTCTTTGCCCATTGTGATCACATTAAACACTATAAGCAATCTGTCCTCACCCACCGCTTATATATCTGTGTGCTTGATCATGTCAGGAGCATTCTGCCATGTGCCTGGGTGGGTTCACTGTGATTCGAAGTGGTGATTTTATTCTGATACAACTGTATATTTTCTGTCTTAAACCTATGGCGAAAAATTACTTGACAATTAAATTTCTTTAATGTTAATTTAAATTGATATTATACTTTGTTTCTGGTATAACAACGATTATTATGTCTTATGTTTTTCTGTTTCTTTTATTCCAAACTTATTATATTTATCAATGCTTTTTTTTCTTTCTTTTAGTTTGTTTTTGCTTTTTTACTGAATTTTTTGGATAATCATTTAAAAAAAAAATATGTTAGTAATTTCAGCAACTTTCTTATTATACAGTCTGGTCATTTGTAGTGGTGTCAGTTCTTAAAATTTTTATAAGTCATATGTACATACTGGCCAAAAAATTACCAAGCTTTATTAATACCAATTTTATCTTAAAGGTTCATAAGTTTTTGGTCAGGATGTGAGTAAAGAACCTGAAATATTTAAATAGAAATAAGATGCTGGAATAGGACCAGTTAGAATAGTTGAAATAGGACCATATCTATACAGTTGACAAGAAAAAAAATTAAATTCAATAAAAATTGTAAACTCAACAAAAAGCTTAGTCAAATTTAGAAACACAGACATATAATTCTTGTAATTTAATTTCATGCTTACCACTGTATTTTTCCAACAAAATATTGTGTGTTATACTTGTAATTTATTTTTATTTGAGCTTGAAAGAAGTTTGACAAGAGGTTACATATAAAATTTGAAAATTTACTGTGCAAGATTAATGCTATGCTTAAAGATATTTGAAGATAAATTAAAAATAGCAGATGTATTTTTATTTTTATTTTTAATACTCGGTTATTACACATTAATCAAATGGCATATTCTTCAGGTCTGTTAGTTGCTCAAGATTCATTGTATTCATTTCAAGATGATATATCTCTTTTGGAGTGTTTATTTTTTGCTATTCCTAAATAGTCAGTAAGAAAAATAAGATTGAGAATCATAAAAGGGTTCAAATTTTAAAGTTATTAAAAATAATAAAATAGTATTTACATTTATTAGCTGAGTAACTTAAAGTAATAGGAGAAATGAAGGCTGATACCAAAGTTTGTAAAGTAATTAAGGCTTTCTAATAAAAAAAAGTAAATACCCTCACTCTGTTGTGATTTCAGACACCAAGAATAGGAGCACATCCCCAAATCACTTCTATATAGCACAGATATAAATGTGTTCTGCACACCGTGATGTATTCACTATTTAATGTAGTGAAAAATATCTAATAAGAAAACTTAAAAGGAGGAAGGGTTGATAAATATTTGCTGTTGTTATTTGGGAGTTACTAGGAAAGATTCCTTGCTAAGATTAATGTTAAAGGAAGTAACTAATTTTTTTGGATGGAAAGAACACAAAATATCATTTATGATACATATTGTGAAAGTTAAATCTCAGTAATTTAGAATTAAATGTCATAAATAGAAAGCTAATAGAATTAATCTTTGTAGATGTGTATGTTCTTTGAGTTTATTGTTTGAATGATAGCTATTGGCTTATTATTCCCATCATTATATTGTTTTCTACATCATTCACAGTGGAAATAACAAAAGTAGTAGTATTTCTTAATGTAAGATATTAGTGGTATGATTAAAATTATTCTAATATTAGTAAATTGGTGTACATAAATTTGTAAATGTGGTAAATGGGATTTTTTGTGAAGAAAATAGCTAGTGTTGTTAAAATGAATGAGTTGAGTAGTAATATGACTACAGTATTTATACATAACTCTAGAGGATATCCTAATAATGAAATAAAATATGAAAGCAATATGGTAATGTTTTAAAAGAATAGTTTTGATGCTATTCGAAAAGTGAAGTTATCGCAAAGAAAGAAAATTTTGTATTTCTGTATTATTATTTTTTTTAAGGATAGAAATATGATTTACATACTTCATGTGATATTGAGCAAATGTAAGGGAATGTTTAAGTCACAGGCTTTGAAGGATGAACAAGTTCAAATTTTCATCATTAAAAAAAAGGGAAAAAAAATATGATTTTGGATGATACATAATATTCTAGTCTTGCAGTGAAAGATATAGCATGAGAAATTTGTAGATAATGAAATTTTGTTTTATATCTTTTAATTATTTGTTAATGTGAGATCAATCTGAGGACTCATCTTTAGACATTGACATACTTTATGCTATAACTTTGGATTTTGATAGAGACGTAGTTATGCTATAACTTTGGATTTTGATAGAGACGTAGTCCACTTAAATAGGAAGTCATGGTACGAATAAGGTCAGTTCACAAGCAATACAAAAGCTTTTTAAAAAAGAGGAGGAGGGGGCATACATACATGTAAATTGTAGACCTTTTAATGAAGCAAAATTAAAAGAGGGCAGAAAAGTTTTATAAGAAAACCTCTTTATTAGAATTTGTTCCTGCATGTATAGTAAGGAAGCTAAACCCTGGTTTAATAACAAAAGAAGGACATTACTGTGTTTGATTTAGCACTATAAATTAATTTACATTGAATTTGGTTTAAATGGTTGTATGAAATTTTTAATTTTTGTAAGAAATTTTAAAATATCCACTAATCATTAAAACTTATATAAATAGTTAAGTTGAAGTTTTATGTTATTTTACATAAATTATGTTATTGTGTATTTTGTCCTCCAAATTGATGTCTAATTAAATGATCTCACTTCATACCAAGGATCACAGTGAGATATCTCAGTCTTTCTGTGGATCACAGTATGATGTGGAAGACATATCACAGGCAGCAATTATACAATGTTGAATTAGCAAAATACATTAACATAAATAACTATACTTTCAATAAATAATAAATTCCAGTAATAGAACTTTTTTTTTCTTTTTTTTTTCCTCGTGACTGCATTTTTCTTTTTGATTACATTTCATATTTTCTAAACTGATTACGACACACAATATCAATTTTTGCAAACATTGTAATTACAAAGAATTTGACTGATCGCAGAAAAGTCTTTCATAGCCATGTGGTCCGTGAATCGTAAGTTCAAAGATACTGATTTAGGTCTCCTGAATTTTAATTTATTCTACTGTAATTCTATAGAACAACATTGAACCATTAACAACAGAACCATAGAACACCTACTTCAAACCAATTATGATTCTTCAGGTAATGTTTTGAAGATATGGTATCACATTCTCATGTGTGTGTCTTTCTTTTCATGTACATTTTACTACAACAAAAAAGTAACAGAATATCAGATTTCAAATTCAGTTTCAACCTTCCTAATCTAGGTAGCATCCCATTTCTTCGCTGCTTTATTCACTTCTAGATTATGTTTTCTGTTAACCACTATCTTCCTTTCCTGAACATGTAGGTGCCGAAATTAACATCATAGTCTCCATGTTTTCTTTTTCCTTTTACACTCCTAAGCACTTAATCATCCACTTCCCCCTACAGCTCTGAATCTCCTTTGGACTTGTGAAGATATGAATAACCACTGCCACTTCATTCTGTATTATTAACCTGCTACTTCAGATTATTCTGAATAAATACTTTTATTTATTTTAATATTTGTTTATTTATTTATTTATTTATTTATTTTATTATGATTATTTCTCTTTTAAATTTAATGATTTTTTTTTTATTTCAATCTCATTTCTAATTTTAGCTTTCTCAAACGTTTAGTTTATTTCTACTTATCCTTTGTTAATGAAAAATATTAAATTACTTAAATAATTTACATATATGCAGTAATATCCTAGAACATTTCTTGTAGTGAAGTAAAATAAAATTACCAAAAACATTATAGTATGTTTGGCAAGAATAATAAAAATTATTTAATTTTAATAATCTTTCTAGATGAATAATCATCTAAAAGTTGTTTTTCGTCTAATTTAGTGCAATGTGAAGATATTACTAGTTTCCTCCTCAAACATTATCAGGTTATTGAGAAATTGTTAATGATAAATCAATAAAGTGATGTAGATAATATATTTTTTATATGTTTTATGAAGTTTATCTTAACAGTACAAGTACAGCTTTCTGTTATAAAATTTTTACTTAGATGGTGATGTCTATTTTAAATTCCAGATCAGTAACATTTTACATACAGCAAAGAATAAAATTTCATGATTGATATGGTTTTGAAAAAGCAAGGATCAAAACTTTTTTTTTTTTCTTTTTTTAAGTTTTGGCTATACAAGGTGTTTAAAAAAAATGGTCACATATTTTCACAGCAGGTCGAACAAAACAAACAAAAAAGAAAACAAGAAAAAAAGTCTAATAAACATGGGTCCTACTATTAATATCTTTGAAGATAATAGGGTATCTTCTTACTTGAGATCTTTGTTGTTTTCTGCATACAGGAACAAGTAAGAGGTTCTTGTAAGCAGAAAGCAGTAAAGTTTTGTTATTCTGTGCAGTTTAAACAGTAAACAGTCTAATGGAAGCCTATTATTCTACTTGTGAAATGTCAGACATGATTTTCTTCTATGGTTTGGCCAATGTAAGCAACCAACCAGCCTGTCGCCATTACTCCCAAAAATATTCAGAATGTTGGATACCATTCCAAAGGAACTTCAGCAAGCTATTATCCAGAAACTGGATCATTGACACCACAAACAACAGCTCATGGCAGACCTCGCTTAGTTTGCATGTCTGATATGGAGGATCAGGTATTGAGAAGAGTGGAAGAACATCCTGAAACAAGTATTAGAAGCATAGCAACAGCTGAAGGCATCAAACATTCTCTTGTCTGGTCAATTCTTCATGAGCAGTTACTGTACCCGTATCATGTTGAATGAGTGCAAGTTCTTAGGCCATCAGATCATCAAGCAAGATTAGAATTCTGTCAATGGCTTCTAAGAATGTGTGTGAAAGATCTGGAGTTCGAAACGAACATTTTATATACTGATGAAGTGTGCTTCACAAGGAATGGAATAGTCCAGCGTTTCCCAACCGGTGGGTCGTGGAAGGGTTACAGGTGGGTCGCGACTTGATCCTAAAACTATCAGAAACCTTCGAATAAACCATCAGAAAAGATCAGAAAAATCGAAAATCGATCATAAGGAAGGGATACGATACAAATATGGTTTTATTCTATATTCTTCTATTCCTATATTTGTGGAGGTATTCCGATAAGGAAAGGTAGGTCGCCAGCTCAAAAACGATAAGGAAAGGTGGGTCGCCAGCTGAAAAAGGTTGGGAACCCTGGAATAGTCAATTATCATAATACACTTGGGGTTAGATGAAAATCCTCATGCAATTTTAGAATTGAGGCATCAGCATCAGTTTTCCATCAATGTCTTGGCAGGAATTGTAGGTGACAGACTCACAGGACTTTGTGTTCTACTGAACAGACTAACAGACGCATTTTATCACCATTCTTGTCACATGAAATACCTGCCCTACTGGAGAATGTGTCCTTCCATGAAAGGCAATGGGTAGGGTTCATTCACGATGAGGACCATCTATTTTTGACTCATCGTCTGACAGTATCTAACTCAGACATTCATTGGCACTGGATTGGTTGGGAAGGTAGAGTAGTTTGGCTTGTCTGACCCCTGACCTTAATCTCTTGAATTTTTGGCTATGGGGACATTTAAAGATCTTGGTGTAATCAACACCCTTCGATGGCATCCAAACACTGCAAGAACATGTATTCAATGCACGTCAGCAAATCCGCAGGCGTGTTTGCAAGAGTGTATGATTCTCTGATTCGTAAGGCTGAGGAGATGTAGCAATGAATGAGAAATACACGCATGCTCAAAAGTTAAGGGATTGGCAGCTTCAGACCTTTCCAGACATCTAAATGTCGCCAAACTTGATGGTAATGTGCAGTAGGTCATACAAATACAAAGTAAAAAAACAAAACAAAAGAAAACATAAAGGTGGCAGCATTGTTATTGGAAAAAACACAGAAGTTGTCAAAGATGTCCTTGTGAAACAAAAATGCAGTGAATGTTCCAGCCCTATGCCGCCACCTGCAGGTGGTGCAAACACTAATCAGTATGCTGTGTGGTCAGCCCGCACTGCAACACTTGAGGCAGTAAGTCCCACTCCTTAACCATTGCTGTGTGAAGCACATGGAGAGACCTTGGATGGGCTGTTCAATTAAATTCAGGTCCAGGGAATGGGCTGGCCAATCCATTCATTGTAGGCAAGGCATCCTCCATCCCTATACAGATTCCAGCTCTATACAGATGGCATTGTTGTCCATGCAGAGAAGATCAGGGCCAAACAATACCCTACAGATTCACACATACTGCTGAAGAATGCTGTCATGGTATAACTGGCCCATTATAGCATACCATTCGAAGATGGGGAGGGTATAGGTGTGCTCAATATTATGCTAGCCCAAACTATCATACAGGCATCTGCATAGAGGTTGCGCTTGAGGATGTTGGATGGCTCGTACCCTCTCAGATGTGGACACATCAGGAATCGCTGTCGAGGCTCAATCTGGACTCATCAGCAAACATTATATGGCCCACTGCACTTGTGTCCATGTTGAGTGTTCTCTGCACCATGCCAAACAGTATCTGCAGTGGACCAATATCAGTGATGTACTGCATGGCTTTCCGAGCATACTGTCCAGTCTCATTCAATCCCCTGCACACTGTACGCCTCTATACAGCTGTCCCGTGACTACTGCCATGTTGCTAGCAAGTTCCTATCCTGTGCCCCAATTGTGCCACCTGACACTTAGAGTGAGGTATTGGTCCTCCCAGGATGTGGTGATCCTTCGACATCCAAATCCAAAGCATCGATGAATGTTCCCCTCCTGTTGGAATCTTCTCTACAATCTGAGTATGACGCTGATTGAAATGTTTAGGGTCTCTGACACCTCCAACTGTAATTGACCGGCTTCCAAACACCCAATGATTCTACCTCGCATTATGTCATCTAGATGGATATGCTGAGCCATGATAAACTGTAAGTAAGCATTGAAGCAACCACACAAGTCGCCCAGTACGTTATATGGCACGTCAGTAATGACAGGTGTTGCTGTTTCCCTGATGTCTTTGCAGTTTTTTTTTTTTTTCCCATAGCGGTGCTGCCACCTTTATGTTTCTGTTTGCTTTGTTTTAGTATATGTAAGACCTACTGCACCTTTCTGCCAAGTTTGGTGACATTTGGATGCCTGGAAGGGTCCGAAACTGCAGATCCCTTAACTTTTGAGCATGAGTGTACACAGAGCACCTCCTATATTGACAATGAAGGTTACCCATATCTCAACAGGTGTTTGTTTTAGGACCTATTTTTACTAGACCTTTTTTTCTTGATTTGGTCACTACTATCTGCTGTGAAAATGTGATCCTTTTTTTAACACCTGTATAAGTTCCTTTATTCGTTAAATTATTTGTTAAAGTTCCTTTAACAAAGTTTCTTAATATTGTTGTATCAATTTAGAATTTTTTAGATATTTGTAGAAAATGTATTGATGTCTCGGTGTGCTTTTGTAGTAGTAAATTCTGTAATATTCTTTTAACTTCGTAAGTAATCTGTACATTTTTTGCTCATTGTCATTTTGAAGTTTGATGTTTAGGAACAAAAGTTTGATGCTTTATGTAGTTTATAACCTACAGTATACTTTTTTTTTTCAGTCAAAATGTATGGTTCACATTTACCTACTTGACAAATAAACTTATAATTTCTTGAAAACTTTTTTTTCATCCAGCAGTAGAAATTACAGAAAACAAATGAACTTAATGATAGAAAGGCTTAAAATAGATCAATACTGATGCAGACTAATACTAAAATTAAAAAAAAAAAAATAAGACTCTGGTGGCCAGCCTTTATATTAGTTGTTTTATGTTTGTTTTTGTTTTTTCCTTGGAAAAATTTCATTTTAGCTGAATACAGTTATCCCTCGACTTACGTCCATTCGAAGATACGTCCTTGATCTGATAAGGGATAACATAAAGCATTTTTGACCATACTTTTGAACAAGATGCAAGTGAGCGTAAAGTAAAAGGATTTCTATTTAGCAACAATGTATCATGCGCAGTGGCAGCAGCACATTCAGCAACAACTTCCCTCGGCAGTCAGCACGTGTCTTCAACAGTTTCTCTGTTGATTTTGTGTTTGAGAAATAGGTTATTTGTGAAGTTATTGTTAAATATTTTGTGATATTTTGCACAACATTGCCCCTATACGCTCAATTATAAAGTCTAGTGATAAATCACAGAAAAAGAGGCAAGCAATTGATCTTGAAACGAACTTGCAAGTTATAAAGCAACATGAAGCTGGAAAGCCTGACGATGTGATTACACATTATTTTGAATGGTCTCATTCTACAGTGATGACCATTTTGAAAAAAAAAGGATAAAATCGTAGAGGCTGTGAAAGGATCTGCTTCCATTAAATCGATGATAGTGGCAAAGCAATGACAAGGTCCTTTTCTAATCTAAATCTACAAATAGTTCAGCAACAGTCTTGGTGAATATTATGATCTCTTCTTCTCTCTTTCATTATTACTAATATTCTTGTTTTTTTATCAATAATAATTGTTAATAATCCAATATCAGTGAAATATGTAGTGTTTGGGACAGTATTCTAAGTACGGTTAAGTCCCTAACCCCTATAACTCTGTTGATTTAATGTATTGACTTATGTCCTGCCGGATGTAATGGAACCTGAACTTAAGTCAAGGGATGACTGTATACTTTTGTTTGAATTTGAAACCATATTTTTGGAAATTATGAGTTTTAAGTTTAATTTATTACTTCATGTAGTTTATAACATATTTCTTGTAATAATACAGAATGTTCACAGTGTAGGGTCTATATACCGTAGTTCACATTGACATACTGATAAACTATTTCTTGATTCTTTCACTTTCAGCTTCATTATTTTGTCTTCTTTTTGTACATTCCCAGCAAGAAAGTAATTCATTGTATTATGTAATATAACATTTATTTATTTATTTATTTGTAGTATTCCGACGTGATAGTCCTCTTCGTAGCACTTTTGCTGATCGAACATCAAGTGCCAGTATGTCAATAAGCAGTTTAGGGCGGGGTGAGGAAGATAAGGATCCAGAAAGAGGTTTAGTTGGTTATGGCTCAGATCGTTTTAATGGCACAGCATCATATCGTAGCAATTATTACCATCACCATCAGAGTGCTTCATATGGTCACCATGGAGATCGTGAAGTCTCTGCAGCCTTTCACCAGATGTCACTGAACGAGTCTCCAGTTGATGATTTTTATGAGGAGAGATATTCACCCGAAGAAGGTTTGTCTTAAAATTTTATTTCAGTTAAACCTAGCTATTTTAAACTATATTAATGCAAAATATTTTGTCACTTCCAGTTTTCTTTACTTAGTAAAGTTTGACAATTTTATAAATATTATGCTAAAGAAAATATCCTTGTTAAATAAATTTCTTCCTTTTCAAATGAAAAGTTATATGGAGTCAATAATCATTTTTTAATTTAAGCAAGATCAAAAATTGCCTTTTTTGTTTCAGTTTAAATGAAATATTTACACATTTGAGAAATGTTTAAAGTATAAAAAAAAAATGATATCATTCTGCCCCTAATGGTGCAAATTTTTTATGATAATTATTAAAAGATCTTGAAGATCAGTGGACTGTCAGGAAAGTAAATAATAAAAAAAGACCCTACCAAGAATAATGTAGAAATGGCCTATTGAGATAGGTAGTGCTTATTCCTGATGCTAGAGGAAATAAAAAATGCAGGTTTTTACTGAAAATTGTAATGTAAGATGCAGAATCCATGTTGAATATCTGTTTTTTGCTGTCTAACAATATAACATATATAGGTTTTGGTTTTGTTAGTATACTAGAAAGAACAGATATAGCTCATATAAATCAATTGATATTTCTGAAAACAAAACAAAATGGAATTTACAGTTCTCCAAAACTTTTACTGTTCAGCATTTTAACCTTCTAGCAAGACATAAAACTAGCATTCATAGTCATACCATGATTCCAAATTTAAGAAAATGGCATTTTTTAAAACTATTTATCGATAGTAATAAATAACCTTTGATCTAGATGGTAAACGTTTAATTTTCTGTGTTCAAGTATTTTGCTTGAATGAAGTATATTTAACTCTGGAGAAAATCTTGATTTATTGCCAGTTTGTTATTATTATAATCTTTCATCATGATGTAGTTGAGAGTGATATGTCTTCATGCCTTAAAGCAAAGGCGACTTGCAAAAACAGATCACGATAGTAATCCCATCTTAGTCCATCTAGTAAAACCTAGAGTAGTGAAGGATATTTTATTTCATACCTTTTAAGCTGTGTGTTTGCATGCATATGTCATTTATATATACAATATAATAAAAATTGATTTTTTTTTATCAGTTCTAATATTTTATCGGTGTCGATAATTTTGTTAATTGTTAGTTTTTAAACGAACAAGATATAGTCATATGCCAAGTTAAAGCCATTTTCATTTGCCACCGTTCCTTGAAATTGCAGCTCTTGCTTCGGAGTTACAGCATGACGCCAGTGCCAATCGACTTCAACCATTGATATCGCCATCATCAATTTGTTTACAAACACAGTTTGCTTTGCATCCCTTTGGATTATTGTGTTACAAATGTTTCATTTACATCACTTATGCACATATATGATGATTGCAATATAAGAATTTGCATTAAAAGTGAAAAAATAAAAGGCAGTGTTTCAACTTAAAAACATTCTCTGGTTACAGTATCAGGTCTGGAACTTACAATGATGTAACTTCAGGGTATGACTGTAATAATAAAAAAATGTTAGCTGTTAGCAAATAACATAGGCTGCACAGTAAAGATTCTTTGCCTATGGTCCTGAATTGAAAGACAAAAGCAGAAAAAGACTGCTGCTGAGTGATTTGACAGGTACTTAAAAAAACTATCTTAAGCAATTAATTTTTATGAATTATGTATTAATAAATAAATCGGTATGTTTATCTGGGGGGAAAAAGCACTTTCAAACCTAAACAACAAATTAGAATTTGTTAATTTTTTATATTTTCTGTTTCACTTGGATAATGTTATTTCAAAATAAAGCTATATGGATTTATCTGTACAAGCAGTGGTGTAGAGTAGAGGTTGAAGAATTTTCTCCCTATATTTACTCTCAGATGGGTCCAAAGTTAAGACAGCCTGTGCCAATAGAAACTGAAGCTTTCCTGATAATATGAACAGGAGGCATCTCTGTATCCTCTTTGGTCAAGTTGTTTAGTGCCTGTATCTCAGATGTTCCCTTCAGTTCTGCAAGATTTTTGAAATGAGTTATGATTATATTATATATGTATTTAAAAGGATGAAGGTGAAGAAGATGAGCCTTGATGCTTCATTGAATAAAAAATGTTATAATTTTCAGAATTAAACCGGTATCTTCTAGTGTTTACAAAAGCATGATCATTCTTGTCTTTAATCAGTTTTATTTAAGAATGGAAAAATCTGCATTTAATTTAAGTTTTTCCTGTTTTCTAAAATTTCTATTAATCTTAAAGCTATTCTTTTCTCAGAGTTAATGTAATTACTAAAATTGTCTTAGTTAAAAAATTGTTTTCCTCTATCTTTCCGTTTCTTTTGACATATATAATAAAATACTTTAAATTAATTTTCTTCATGTCATTTTCTTTATACAAAACTTTTCTAGCTTCCTATGGAACCCTTGAATACTCTCTACTTTATGATTCTGTTAACAATGCACTTCATTGTACTCTCCACAGAGCTAAGGTAAAATGCCTTATCAGTAGCTTTTAAACTAATAAATTCACTAATGTTAATTTAATTTAATAGTTTTCTTTAAACTAATACATTCTAAATAAATTTTGTATATTTAACATTTCATTTGGATTTGTCTCATAATTTGCATTGAAATTAGGAGTTATATAATTGTATGTAAGTTTAATCTGGATATATAGTGGACAGAAAAGCAACATAAAATCATGCACTTTGTAGGTTACAAATAAAATGCAAATTATAAGATTTTTTGTTTGTTTGGTTTAAATATTTTTATATTGAAAGTTTCACTTTTAATATATATCAGTAAACTTCCACATACACAAAAAGAAGAGCTTTTCATTTATTTTCATTTCAGCATTTTATCTTTTCACTATTCCACATAATTAGTTCCGAGTTCCATATTTTAATGCTGTATTTCTTATCTATTTTTATCATTATTTTTTATATTATAATTATCATTAAGCATTAAAAAACTATACTAGTTTGGAACGCAGTATTCCAATTATGTCTACAAAATTATTAGCTGCTTCCATGAAACTTCCTAATCTTGAATGGCTTCTTTTCAGAAAATGAATGAATTATATCTAATTAACATTGAATTTTGGATCATTGGTTGAAGATAAATAGCACAAATAGCTACATCATATTTTCTCTTCTAATGGTTTTCATTTTATTATATTATTCTTTTATAACAGCAGCATTATTAAATTATTTAAATCAAGTTTGATGGTGGTATAAATGTAAATGTAAAGAAAATCTAGAAGCTATTTATTGCTCTTTATTTCTAACTTTTAAAGTTACTAATTATTGTAAAAATCTTGTACATGTGCTATACATGCATTATACTCTATGCATCCTTCAAAGGATTGTAGTTGTCCTTCAAAAACATAAGGATGAAATGTTGCTTTGTTTGTAATTCAACTAGATGTCACTTTGTACTAAAGTCTTTATGTTCACTTAATTTTACTTTGAACTTCTTCATATTCCAGTCAGGCAAAATTTTGCTCTGATTTTCTTAGGCTTTTATTTGTTGAATTCAAAATTGGACCAGATAACTCAAAGAAAATATCTTTTTATAATGTTTGGCTGTTTATCATCATGTTAATATGAAGAATCCTTTTATATTCTTTACTTAATTAATTAATGTAATTTTTATGATGATTTCCTATTTCGATCAACAGAAACGCAACACTATCCAGTGAATTTATTGCAGTCGCTGTAAGCATCATTTATATTCAGTAGAATATTTCTTTTCTGGTAATTGTAGGTCTAAGTATGTTCATCCAGTGTCTTGTTATTTGCTTCAGATATTTTTTCACCCAATAAAATCTGTTTAGTGAGAGGCGATCTTTTAGAGAGATTCATTCCTCATTTAAATTTTGATGACTGATTTTCCCCAGATTACCTTCATGTTCTTCCATTAATTTGCCTTGAAAATTAAAGAATGTGCAAAGATGTTTATAAAACTGCTGATTTTTTTTTTTTTCATCATTCAGACCTTTAGTATAATGTGGATTTTATATATAATTGCCGTAAACATTTGCCATATTATTGAACTCAAGAAAAACATTTTGTTATTTTAAAAGTAATTTTTCAATTATTATGAGGTTGTAATTTATCAAATATTAATTAACTTATTAAAAAGCAAACTAACAAGAAATATTGATCAATTTCCAATGTGAAATTGTAGTATATTTACTCAGCACATTTAAATTTCTTCTGATGAATGCATTTAAACATTGTTTTGATGGTAGACAAACATTTGATGTACATTAAAGAAGTTTATGAAAAGCTGGACATTGATATTAATGTTGAAAAGCATCAATTCGTATTACTAAAAATTAAATTATGGTTTCTGCTACAAGATGGTTTTAGGAAAATAAAAAAATAAAAGTTTGAAGAATTGTTACAAGAGAGAGACAGTTTGAATATTTCATTAAAATGTAAAAGGAGTTTTTAAGTTTTTCTGAAGTTGAATTTTTGGATTTTTTTTTTAATTAATTTAATTTGTATTAATTCTATTCTTTTCATTTTTCTTGATATGATTGAAGTTGCACAGATTTCAGAATTAAAAGAAAAAAAAGAATTAGAACTTTATTATAGTTTAAATAATGAAGTTGTAATTCTTTCTCTTTTTTTATTTTCTTTTTAACTCTGAAATCTGTGCAACTTAATTCATTTCAAGAAACTTCATTATGGTTTGAATGAAAAGCTAAAACTTAATGAGAGTTATTAAATGCTACCAATAATTACTTCAAGTTATTGTTTAAAAATTGGTAATATATAGTATTTATCAATTTAATAACTGATAATTTTAAAATCTTTTACATTTGTATTATAATTAATGAAAAGTTGTTTATGTCTAATATCTCAAAATTTAATTATATTCAATGTAACAAACTCCTCACAGAATTTCTTTAAAAAACCAAGTAATCAAAACTTACTTCTGGAAAAAAAAAATTCTAGTGTGAAAGGCAAAATTATCATCAGTAGGATAAGTTAATTTTGTTGTTTCTTTGTTTTCATATCACAAAACCAATTCACGAAAATCAATAGAAAAGAATAAGCATTAAGTGTCTTACATAAACAGCAGTATAATCTAGAGAAAGCACTTTTGTCAGCAAACTCAGAAAGAAGTTTTATGTTTATATGACTAATATTTGCTACAACCAACATTGATCAAATGTTTAGTCAGGTAGCTGCTCTAAAAATTTTCTCTTCAACTCTTGGAGTTTCACTAATGCAGTGAAGCAAATTATCATATTTTTAAAATAAAAAGAAGTCAAAAAATTAGGATATCTAATTAATTGACATTAAGATGTATTTTAAAACCATATGATGACAAGCATGTGTTTCAAATCGAAAAAAATTGAAAGAATGAAAATTGTTTTGAAGAAAATCTATCTCCTGATGTTAAACTTCAAGGTTTGTAATAAAAACAAAAATACTTTATAGGGGAGATATGAAGAGATGTGTTTTAGAATGCTTCTACAGCAGAGCTTTTTAACCAGTGCCATGAGGATGCTCTTGGTGTACTGCAAGAAGATTCTGAGGAAGGCAGCATTTACCTTTCCACCCAGCCAAATGCTTTATTCTAAATTCTAGACATCAAATAATCTCGTGAAAACAGAAATTTAAATAAATTCTGTCATTCTAACAATGAAGTATTAATTCACATTCAAATTGGCTTTAAAAGGGTATTTTTTTTTTCAGTCAGTTCAAGGTATTTTTAAATGTAAGCTAGACGGTTATTCATGTGCAAATGATTCTGAGGTGTTTCAAAGGATTGTAATATATGTATAGTAAAACAATGAAAAGTTTGGTATGCCTTGAGATATTAAGAACAATAATTGGTGTGCTGTGGGATTTTACCAAATACATAAGTATGATGTGAAGAAAAAAACAGGTTGAGAAACACTGTTCTAAAGTATAGTGAGCACTTAAGAAAAGAAGTTCCCAAAATAGTAATGATCATGTTATTTCAATGTCTACTGTCCCCTAACTATTACTATAGATTAATAACAGCGCCAACAAGAAGAAGTGAAAATATTTGCAATGATTATTATGTGATTATTTAAATTGCAAGTCTTTCAAAACCAATAAAATATTAGATGTCAGCCACTGTTTTGATATTTTAAGAGATAAAAACTTATCATTTCTAGCAAATATTACTTAGTTTTGGAAATGAAGGGTTGTAAGTTATCATTCCTTTTCATATGCTTTTGTCTTTTATTCATTTTTATATAGTTTTCTTTAATTGTTTTTATTATTGTTGTTTTCACAAACTAGATTCAACAGATATTGCTTATACTTTATGATTGTACTATGTAGTAGTTGTATGTTTCTTTGAATATTCTTATGTGTTCAATATATATTCCTTTTTATATCTGCCTGATATACTGAGCTATTACAAGTTGAGTAATATTTGTAATAGCCCCTAATATACATCCCATAAAAAAAGAGGTAAGAGTTAAAGAGTTTTAGAATACAGTTGAAATTGACATAAGTTGGCTGTCAGTGATATAATTAATTCAAAAACTATTTTCCTATTGAATTGAGACTTCATTGATAGGTTTAGACTATTAAGTCCAAGATATCTCTTTGAATTTGCCACATGTTAGACCTACAACACAGGAGCGTTCTCCCTGGCCAGTATATTTTTGCGTTTGATGTAATCCAGATGTCAGGGATATTTCCTTTGCTGACATTACTTGCATTGAAGCTTAAAGTTGTCACTTCAGACATCTATACAAATATAGATATTATATAAATATTTTATTTGTATAATAGTGCAAATTAAACCCACGATAATTTACTTTAAACTTATCAAAACAACAATAAAACTAATTATATGAGATCACAGCAATGATGCACAGTTGTACAGCACAGCACCATCATTCTCAAATCTTTTTAAAGGCTGTGTTAGCAGCCAATCTTCAAGGATTTGTTGTTTCAGGTGACTTTTGCAGATATTTTCCTATTCAAGCATTGTTCTTCTTGAATTATTCTTATATTGTTCATGTTTGTTTCAAATTTTGTGAATCGTCCATCTTCTTAGTTCTCTGAAACTTGTTTTATACTTCAATGTTTGAGAAATAAACTTCAAACATTTAGTTTTCTAAAGGAGTTACATGTGAAGTTTGTTACATTAAAAGAAAAAGAAAAAAAAAGCTGGGTATTTGTATAATTTATTTGAATAATTACTTATTTTACATTTCCTAAAAATAAAAATATAGGGGCTTCGACCAATGGATTCAAGTGGGCTTTCAGATCCTTATGTCAAATTACATTTGCTTCCAGGTGCTAGTAAGGTAAAGTAGATTTGCTGTTCCTTAAAAATGTGAGCTATTTTTAACCACCAATTATGTTAACTTAAAAGTTCTAAATCTTTATTACTTTTTATTTTTATTTTTAAGATGTCCTATTGTTCAAATAAACCCTAAATCTGTACAAAATACTTGCAGACCTTGCAGAGAAACTTATATGAGGAGTTTAATTTGTTAGTTTCTTCAATTTTAACAATTACCAATTTATATCTAAAAATGGTTAAAAACTAAAAAAAAAAAAGAAAGAAATCTCTTTAAGTCTATCATTATGCATTATTTGCCATGATTTATTTACCTAGTTACTAACCTTGATAGAATGCATACTTGCAAATTCAATTTAAAAAAAAAAAAAAAAAGCCATGTGACTTCAAAATTGGACTGTTGTTGTTTTCGGTTTTTTTTTAATTAATTTCTATTTTATTTCATTTCAGTCAAACAAGCTTAGAACCAAAACTGTTCATAAGACATTGAATCCTGAATTCAATGAAACATTAACCTACTATGGAATTACTGAGAATGACATGCCTAGAAAAACACTGAGGTAAGAAATATTAAATGGAAATTCTGTTACTATTGAAATACTTATGGTTCCTCATAAATAATGTTGTATTTTGAAAGGTAATTTGACTGCAAAACCCTGAATTTTTTTACAGAATAACCTAATACACAATATAGATGTTGTATTTCAAGCTTAAATTCATTGGTGCATGGTAGTATTGGAAATGTTTTCATATTTTATTGAAGAATTAATTCATAAGAGCAATTTTAGTACGAATAAATATGGCACCTCCAAAAATCTAAACTAAAAACAAATTACACATTAAAAATAAAATAAAGGAAATTCATGTGCTGTCCTGTGACAGCCTCTATGAAATTTTCATGCGCAATTAAAATAAGAAAAAAAAATGCCTAAAAATGCATTAATACACACAAAGGGTGAGACCAGTGTTTACAAGTGACATCCCAAAACAGCTGTTTCACAATCAATTGGAATCATCAGTTGAGAGTAGGTGTGCTTACAGTGACTACTCTCAATTGATGAACGTCAATTGATCGTGAAACAGCTGTTTTGAGATGTCACTTGTAAACACTGGTCTCACCCTTTTAGTGTGTTAAGAGCAATTCTACTTTACAATTTATTAGCAGTTGATAATAATGTAATTTTTTAATAATTCCTTGTTAATGAAATTATTGGATACTTCATTTATTCAGAAGGAAGTACTTTCAAATGTAAGATACTTCCTTTACATGCAGAAATACGAATGATGCAAAAAAAAAAAAAAAAAAAAACCCGAATCTTTCAAAGTTAAGATGAATATAACTAGAAATGGATATATCTGAAAGAAAGGTTTGTGTGTGCAGATGGAAAGAAACCATAGCAGGATAAGGTCTCGAGCAATGAAAGTTGATGGTGAAGCTCTTAAATAGATGATAGAGGAGTTCTGTAAAATGACTCGAGCTCTCGGCAAAGGACTAAACAAAAAGTATAGTCAAAAGGAAAGTATACCAGATGGCCATAATTAAAGAGGAGATGTTTAGAGCCCAATTACCAGAAACCTATTGGACCAAATTTGGTGTGAACACTATTTAGACCATGGGGTTTTGATTTCTAAAGGAAAAACAAATAGTTTAAACTTTCGCCACCAGGGGAAAAAATGGTGCAGGAAGCATGGAAATATGCAGATTGCAGGAAACTGACATCATAGATTGAAGGATATAAAAAGATGAAAACGAACAGCATATTAGGTACGACTGATGTGTTATGGTTGCACAGTGGTACTTTGATGTTAAACCTTCGCTATGCTAAATTTACATTATTGTGCTTTGCTGGTGAAACTTTACTACCTAAAATACAATATTGCTTCTGTTGCACTTCAGGAATACTGGAGGTTGAAAAATTTAAGGAAAGACCCAATGAAAATCACCAATTTGCGATAAATGATTTTGCAATTTGAAATTACGGAATCATTACAAGTGCTGCCAGGACGAGGATGCAAACCGACATCAATCCAACAATTTGAAACAGTTGCAACTGCTGCACTGGAACCAAACGATGGACACGTGTCCAGCAGTGCACAGGCAATATTCAGACAATTTGAAATGCTGTATGGAACGGTATGGAGAATTATGCATAAACTGCTGAAGTTTTTTCCGTACAAGATCAGCCACACTTAACTGCTTCGAGGAGATGCAGACACTCATCTGAACTTTTCTCTGTTGTTCCTAGCTCGAATGGAAGTCGAGGATGCATCGTCTTGGAACATCTTATAGAGTGATGAGGCACATTTCATCTTAATGGAATTGTAAACACAAACAATTGCCGCATTTGGGCATTGGAGAATCCTAATGTGTCTCAGCAGATTCCTTTGCACTCATCAAAAGTCACAGTGTGGTGTGGCTTTACTGCATCGTTCATCTTCAGTCTGTACTTTTTAAAGAAATAACACCAAATGGTCCCGTGACTTGTTCTGTCAATGCTGTAAGTTGTCAATGAATGCTGCTTGATTTTGTTATTCCACACCTTCAACAGTGTAGATAACTTGGATTTACCATATTTATGCAGGATGGAGCACCCCTCACATTGGATTGGGTGTACAGCAATTCTTCAGAAGCATTTCACAGAAGACAGAATAATTAGTTGAGCATGAGTTGCCCGGCCCATTTGCCTGATCTCACTCCCTGTGACTTTTGGTTATGGGGATATTTGAAAAGCTTTGTGTACCAAGGAGGCATAGATAACTTAGTAACATTAAAGAATAACTGAATAATTAGTAAGGCAAGCAACTGGTAAAGCAACTGGAGATCTGTTGCTTTCTGGTGTAGGAAATGCTGTTCACAGAATGCAGTTATTGGAACAGTTGCAAGGGAAACATATTGAATCACATCTGTAAATGATGCCAAATAAAAATTACTACTGATTGTAAACTTTATTTATTTATTACGCCCAATTTTCTCTATACGTAGCTTACAGTTCCATTTTTTTCCCTGATAGCAAAATTTTGTACTATTTTTTTTTCTTTTGAAATCGAAACGCCATGGTCTAAATAGTGTTCACACCAAATTTGGTGGAGTTGGCCCAATAGGGGCTCTAAGCACCTCCACTTCAATTATGGTTATCTGGTACTTCTCCTGAATTAGAATAGTGGTATAAGAATACAAAGTTATAGATCCAATTGGTAAAAGTAGTTTGGGAAAGTATCCTCATATTGGCGATTGGTTAATACTCATCCATTTAATATGTGGAGAATAGCAGTCCTGAAAGTATTTGGTTCTGTATAAAGGAAAATGGATCTTATAGAGCAAAGATGATATGTAATAAATAAGAGTAAGTATAGGCCTACAGATAGATCACTGCCACTTTGTAAAGGAAGGCAGTGAAAGTTTGAATGAAGCAGTTGCTTCAGGGAAGCTAGCAACTGTTTTTTAAAATTATTAGTAGAGATGAGGAAAAAGACTTAGTATTAGGAGTATGGGGATAATTTCGAGTTTGTCAAAGGAAAAAAAAAAAATCACTTTGATCAGATTCCCAGAGGTGAAAAGTCTTTGCACTGGGTAATTGAGTTCATAAGAACAAATGTTAACAGGTGAAGAAAGTGGAGGCAGAGCAGATGGAAATGCATGCTCCATCATCATGAAGTACAAATAAAAAAGGCAATGCAAAAAGTTAGATTCACGAGCGTGAGATAGATTGGATTAATAGCCTGCATAATGCTCCAATATAGACAAATTTGTCATAAAGTATTATAGAGAAAGATAGAGGCTAAATTTTCTTTTCCAAATGGATTTTCCCTGAGATATGGATAACAAGCTTTATATAAACTAATTTAATATTAATATAAAAGTGGAGGGTATTTTGAAAGGAAGAAAGGACAAATGATAATAAGGATAAATGTACAATTTGTCACATTATATTAGCACTCACATTTATGTCATCGTTGATATCCCTCATAAACTTCGTCAGTACACAAGTTGTAGAAATCAACAAAAAAACAGGGTCAAGACCAAAGGTTGACACATAGGCCGATATGTGAATGAGCTTCCCTTAAATATATTTTTAGGCATTAGGAAATGATAAAAGTATCTTAGTAAAATTATAAATTGATAGTTTTGAGGTGAAACTGACTATCATTGTAGAATTGTCTGTGGAATGAAAAGCTTTCCTCTATCACACATTCTTTGCATGCTGCCTTTCATGCATTTAAAATTATTACAAGCACATACTTACACTTTTAAAATTCTTTCTTTGTGTCTCTGTTAACTAGCAAAATTAAATCAGCTTATTATTATTATTATGTAAAAGTTTCAAACCATGGGTTTCCCCAGCTAACACAACATGGCGGGTCAAGGACCAAAGCACATATTGTCAAGTGTAAAGACTTGTGTAGGGATGTGTGGTTGTGTCCATAAATTTCCTAACTATGCGTGTTGAGTATCACAGCCTTATGGAGTTGTATATAAGTGTTTTTGTTAAGTCCTAGAGTGCTGAGACTGTGGTGCAATGTTTGAGGCACCAGACCAGTGGCGGACAAGACGATGGGTACAACACCTACTCGGTCCTGCCTCCACTGCTTCTGGAGCTCGTGTGCTAGATCGGTGTATTTACTGATCTTGTCTGCGTGAATTTTCTACATGTTCTTGCTGATAGGCACTGCAATATCAATGAGATAGGTCTGTTTGTTGACCTTATCAACAAGTGTGATGTCAGGTCTGTTGTGATGTATGGTTTTGTCTGTGTGAATGGAGCGATCCCAGTACAGCTTAAGTGAGGATGACTCTAATATGCTTTGAGGTATGTACTTGTAGTATGGAACCGTGTTTTTAATAAGTGAATGTTTGTGTGCTAGCTGTTGATGAACGATCGACGCTACCTGATTGTGTCGGTGGAGGTAGTCTGTTTGGGAGAGAAGGGGACAGCCTGATATTATGTGGTCGATGGTCTCATGCATAGTGTGGCATTTCCTGCATCTGTCGTCATGTGTGTTGGCATCGTGTAGAATGTGTTTCTTGTAGTTGCGTGTGGGGATGACTTGGTCCTGTATCGCGATCATGAACCCTTCAGTCTCCCCAAACCTAAATATTATTATTATTAGTATTATTATTATTATTTGGAAAATTGGAATTAGAAATATTTGATTCATTGAAGTTTAACTGTATTTTAACATGTTTAATAATTGAATTTTTAAATTTAAGATTTTTTTTTCTAATCCAGAGGTTTTGGAATTCTTTCAGAATTTCTGTGTTGGATGAAGATTCATTTGGGCATGATTTCATTGGTGAAATTAGGATTCCATTAAGTAGACTGAAGTCACATCAAACATTGAATGAGACTGCACCTTTAGAAAAGCAATCACCTGTAGGAAACTTTTGCAACCTTTGCTTTATTTTTTTATTTTTATATTTTATTAATGGAAAACTTTCATAAAACTTTGAATAATTTCTGAAAAAAAAATAATTTTATTAATCTTTCAAGGCTTTCAAAGTGAAACATTTTCATTTTATGTTAAAGAATTAGCACAACTGCATCATTAACTTAAATGACAAGGAATAAGATATTTAGTGAAAAGCTTCTCTAGTTTTAATTTTATGCTTAAATTGCATGATTTTTACAATTTTGAAATTGGAATAATTATCCATTTGTTATAAAAATTAAATAATGACACCAGGGCTTTTAAATGAATATTCATAAAACAAGTTTCATGCATTGGATATGTTTGGAAAAAAATTAACAGTCCTCCCAACAATCAAAAATCTTCAGTAATACTAAAAATAGAAATTTGGATATGACTTTAATATATTATATATATATTAAAATAGTTAAGTTTAAGAGAAAGGCAAAATTCTAAGTTTCTGACAAGAATGAAGAGAAGCCCCTACATAACAGAAGCTAGCAGCCTTTTTGTCTGAAGAGAAGACTTATCTACATGAAGATATATATGGGAAGGTTTTGAAAATGTAAAATGAATCTTAGGAAAATAAATCTTGATAAATGGAGATAGCAGGAAAAACTCTGGAAATTGCTTTTATATTTGTTGGCTTTATATATATATATATATTGCTTAATAGATAGCAGACAGACAAGAAAAAACTTGCAAGATAACATTTTTTTATTTATTTTTGCAACTTACTCTTCTTATTTTCTCTTAAACTTAAGTCCTGACTTATGAAAGTTAATTCAATGAGAAATGATAATGAGAATTATATCTCTATTGTGCATGACGGTGATTACATGTGCTATCCTCATCTTATCATAATACTATTACTATGTAAGGATAATAGTAAGGATAATTGCAACTGAAGATGCCCTTAACTGTATGGTTATAGACAATTTCAACTCAGATTGTCCATACACAATATATAGATTTTCCACATTAGACCTGAAAATTCTGACTATCAATACATTGTAACTGAGACTTGTTGTTTGTAATTATGCTTTACTGAGATTAAAAGACAATTAAGAAAAGGCATGATTCATCTGGACAAGGTGAAATGATTCGACTTCAGTACTCCAGTTTCAAACAATCAATAATAGCTATTATAGGTCAGTAATGAATTTCAGAAATTAATGATGTTTTGTTTCATTTTTAGCTTGAAAAAGATGATGATTTACTTTATGGAGATAATGACCGAGGAAGAATACTTTTATCTCTTGCCTATTCAACTCAGAAACAGGCTCTTATTGTAGGAATTATTCGCTGTACCAATCTTCCTGCTCTTGATTCTAATGGACTCTCTGACCCGTTTGTCAAAGTGTAAGCAAAATTGTTTGGATTTAAAAGTTAAATAGCCTGTGCATTTTGGGAAATTTTTGGATCCTTAATAATTATTTTATTAATTCAAAAACTGTGCTATAGTATCGTCAAATAATTCAAAGCCTTTTCCAAATCTGGAAAAAGAAAAAAAAATATTAAAAACCAGGAATATAACTATCTAGCATTACATGCTTCATTACATAAGATCCAAATTAAAGTAAATAAAAAATAATTTTCTTACAATTCTTTTAAGTTTTTATAAAAGACAGTATATTCATTTAATATTTGTTTATTATATTCATTAATTCCTTTTAAATTAAAAAGAATGGTCTTATTTTAGTCTTATTGCACTGACTTTGTCTTTTGTTTATATCAAACTCTCTTCTTAGTCAGTTGAAGCCAGATTCAAAAAGATGGAAAACAGCTGTTAAAAGGAAGAATCTCAATCCTGAATTCAATGAGGTAATATTTTGAAATGATTTTAAAATTGTTATTATTTTACATAGAAATGATTCCAGTCTTCTAAATTTTCTTTCCTCTTTTACGAAATAAAGTAAGCTGTCATGAATTAATAGCTTTAAGATGTGTTACCAAATAATGGGAAGAAATGGATATGTAAAAAACTATGCACTTACTGATAAGTTTAATTATGGATATTTACAATAGTTTGGAATAGACTGTGATTTCCATCATCAGCAAAACGAAAGATGGGACAAGCACACAGGATTCAAGAAGGCAATGGCAAGGAGCTAAAACTTTCCACATAATCTAGTGTAAAACTTATAATCCCATCACCATTGACCTGCATACTGATTCATTTTTCCCTTCCTCGGGTGTTTTGAGTAACCCTGTTCATTTGTATTATCTTTCCTTTTGGCTATGCAGTTGGTGTTGTTGCTAAGACATTGACCACTCACCTCTGAGTACTGGGGTTCGGTTCTCATGTAGGTTTCATGGCAGTGGATGATCCACTCTGGGCAGGTTTCCTCAGGGTCCTCTGTCTCCCCTGCATTTCTTCCACAATTATTTCTCTTCGTCTGTCCATCTTTCCGTTGAGATGGACCAGTCGTCACTATGCTCAACTTCCCTCCACCCACATTCACTACACACACACACACACACACACACACACATCTTTCTTTTTCCTGATGATGTAATACATAAAATACTGCAAAACTGTAGGCAACATCCATCATTAAACTCTTTTATCAGAGCTGCAAATGTGTTTTACTAATCCTTTCTGACCAATACAAAATAGGTTACATTGGCATTGGTTAAAGATTAAACTTAAAGAATCATTAAATCATTAATTAATGTTAAATCATTAGGTTTGGTTGATAATGAGAGGGAAATATGAAGATCATTGAGAGAGAAATAAGAGAAAGGGGGTGGTATATGCTCTACAGTGTAGAGATTGTAGAGCCATATATATTGGTAACACAGGTAGGACTTTGAAAGAAAGAGTTCGAGAACACACCACTGCTTATGACAACAGAGATGGAAAAATTTCAGAGTGGGCAGGACACTGTATAAGGAACAATTATTGTCCTGACCCCATTGTACACATCGTCTTCCATGTTAAAGACGAGATTAAAAGATTCAAATTGGAATCTAGTCTTATAAATAGTTGTGAATGTATTAACAGAGATAAATCTCTCACTGTAAATGCAGTCTCACTAAGTATATTTAAAAAATCGTTAGCACACAACAAGAGAATTAAAGAATTTTTGATTTTGATTTTTAAGAGAAAGGGGGGGTGTTATTCTGTTGTTTGTAAAACTAATTTATCATATACTGATTTGTACTTATAATTTTAGAAGGTATTATATAAATTATATATATATTTGTGTGTGTGTGTGTGTGTTTTAAGAATTTAGTTTGTAATACTGGATTGTTCCTGGAGATGAAATATATGTTTTTATAGTGTAGTTTATGTGAATTTTCTGTTTTACTTGTTCAGTTCTGATGGTTTTTTTTTTTTTATTTTCATTTTATTGTAATTTAAATGATTATGCCGATTAATTTGTTAATAAAATCTCTTCAGTGAACATAAGTTGTTTTTTTTTAATGTTTTTATTACATTCTGTTGCAAAAAAAATGACGTACCTCTAAAAATAGCGACAGAAAACTCTGTATTTAACCAGAAAACCAGCGACAGAAAACTCTACCCCTTTTGGGTAGATAAATAAATGATTAATTTCATTACCAGTAAATTGATTTCATGAATGCACAGAGTGCAGTGATTCTGGGACCAATATAAGGAGTGGTGTTCTGTTGGATGGACTAATCTGACTGGTTTTGTTATGTTAAATAATCTGTTAAGATGTCTCTGTGATGCACCTGTTTTCAGTACCCACAACTGGGTGAATTTGAGAGCAGTCACATCAAACGCTTCAGAGAAGCTGGGTGACAATGCAGACATGTCACCGCCATCTTGTCCAGAGTGATGCGGCATACATAATCACCACAAAGAATCTAGACATCCCAGGGAATCATGTGATCACGAGAGCAGCCATAACAACACCAACAACATTCCTATCCTCCATCCAATGGTACATAACTTCCTCTAAAAATCATGTAGTATCCAAGGATTCCATTTGGACATCCTTAAGATATCTGCCACTGATCACCCAACTAGGCAGAACTATCTGGAGTGGTGTTGAACCTGGAAATCCTGGACAGTGTCCAATTTGATTAGTGTTGTATTCAGCGGCAAATCCCACTTCTCTCTTGGCACAGTACCTGTATGAGGAGGAGAAGTAGTCATCACTCCAAGCTGACTTCAAAGGTCGAGCGACACATGGCCATCACATCTGAGGTTACAGTCTGGGGAGACATCTATGGTAGCCACTCTTCCCTTTATTTGTTACAAGGCAGTTTTATAGCACACCTGTATTTTGACAACATTCTGCAGGTAATTGTATTGCCTATGCTGTTAGCCTTCCAAGGGCTACTTCCAGCATGATGATGCCAGACCACACTCAACAATGCCTCCATGGGGTTCATACTTTCCTATGGCTAGCCAAGTCCCCAGACCTCTTGCTAATTGAGCATGTCTGAGGTATGCTGGGAAGGCAGTTGCAACCATCATGGAATGCAACTGAACTAGCTCAACACCTACAGAACATCTGACAGAATCTGCTACATGACAACATTACACTATTATTTGACTCCATACCACACTTAATATTGGCTTTTATTGCTATCACAGGAGGATTTTACTATGTATTAACATGTGACCATTATATTGCCTATAATATTGTCTATAATAAAAAGTCCTTTTGCAAAAGTCCTTATTATATATTTTTTTTTATTGTATGTTATTTTCATGTTGTGTGGGAGACCAAAAATCTGCCATGAAGATACTGGTCTCCATGTTTGCTCGTCGTTCTTAAGTCATTATACGTGTAAAGTTTCATAACGATAGAACATTTTCTTCAGGGTGCATCATTTTTTTCTTTTTTTGCAACAATATGTATTATTATTTTACAGTTCTTGAGTTACATTATAAGCATAATCAGAGCAATACTAAATTTGTTATTTTTCTTTGGTATTGTGATGTTTCTTTCATATACTACTGTTATATGCATTTCCTCACCATCTAAATTGCATTTATTGCTGAAGTGAAATTTATCTTCAAACTGAAAAGCAGACAGTTCTTGAATGTTCATAAAGATCTATAATGAATAAAATTGGATTTCCCATACCTTTATTTTTTGATTTTCCTGAGATTTACTAGGCAGATATTTATGTTGTATGATTTTATATACAATATACCTAGGGTTTTTTTTCAGCTACTGTGTGTACTCGTTTAATATAGCAAGTATTAACTGTATAAAATCAGTATTCACTTAAATATTATTAAAGTTTAATGTAAATTATAAAATAAATTAGTTAAATTTTACTCTTTTTTTTATTTGAAGAATTTTTGTCTACATCCTCAGTCTTAAATTAAACAAAAAACTTGCCAAAATTATAGTCTGAAGTGTTAATTAGATTTTTATACTATTTATTTATTTATTTATTTTTAGGGAAAAAATTCATTGATTAACAATGTTCAGTAGGGTTTCACTGTATCTATCAGCATTTTATTTCATTATCTTAAGTATTTCAGATGTATTTCCTAACCATCTCACTAAAAACTGATCCTGTAATTATTTGTTTAAATTTTTAGGAGTTCCTATTTGAGGTTGCAAAATCTGAGCTACTCAACAAGACACTGGAAATTACTGTTTGGGATAAAGATTATGGAAGAACTAATGATTATATTGGTAATAAAATTGAGCTTATGAGTAGATACAATTAAATAATCTACATCTTTGAATATCTATATTAAATAACCATTATTAATTAAAATTTCTCTAAATAATATTTTTCATATTATTAAATTTTCTAATAGGTAGTCTTCACATTGGAATCAAATCTAAAGGTGAAAGATTGCGCCATTTCTTGGATACTATCCGAGCACCAGACAGAAGACATGAATGCTGGCATCGCCTTAGTAAAGAAGTCCTTTAATTTTGAAATCACTGTATTTTCTTTTATTTCATTTTTACCAGCTTTTATTTTTCAAATTGGATCATGTTCATTTAGAAATGAGTGTCCTTGGCTTTATTTTCTTCTTTTTTTAACAACATATTCTTAACAAGGAATTTCCGTCATTATTTATCATCAGCATCTGATCCAAGTTACAAGATCCTAGATTTCATTTCTAACTTATTTGATTCTTGTAATAAGTCATAAGGTCACAAGTATAATTACATTTATTTGTAAGAATAAACAGTTTATCCTTAATATAGATGTTTTCTTTAGTTTTAGATGAAATAATTTCTTTTGTTATTATCACCTGAATAGCTAAAAATGCTACTACTTTAGATTTATTTAGTTATCTCTAAACTTATTACTGCCTTAGCTATCTCTGGAACAACTTATCATTTACATTGTTATTAAAATTTAATCACGATTAGTAAATTGAAAGTTTAAATTATAAATTAATAAAGTGCTTTTGGATAGTTGCTCCCAGTGGTCATGAGAAAAGATATTGTGTTATGCATCCAATTAAATTGTATTGGCGGTAGTGAAGTCAATGATATGGAAAAAAATTAAGGAGACTTTTTCTTCAGAGTTTTGCCTCTTCAGTCTACAGTGAGGTAGACTAATTAATTTTTGTAACCACTTCAATTAGATATTTCTGTAGTCAGAGGTTTACTTTCTTAATGTAATTTCTGCCAAAAAAAAAAAAAAAACAGGTTCTATTTGTAATTTCATTGTTTGTTTCCTCCTGAAATTTATGGGGTTTTTTTGTTTCAAATTTAAGGTGTGTACTGTTGTCAAAGTGAATGTATTGGTTCTAGTGAATGTTTCATGTTTTCAGAAAGTGATTGCATTTGGCTATTCTGTCATTTGTTAATTTAACTCAGGCTGTGATATTTAAGCATAATTTTACTGTTCTGCTAGAATTTGAAACAAGGGTTTTAGAGTAGTGTAGAAATTCATTACCCATAATGAATGATATGATAAAAAATAAAAAGAATATGATAAAAAAATAGCTTATAGGATTCTTATTTGCTAAATTTTATTTGTTTTTGTTTTGAATAAAATATTTAGAATAGTTAATATTATTTCTTTTACTACTAAGATTTTATTGAGGGATTAAGATCCTCTTTGTGATTCTTTAATATTAGATTTTATTTATATTTTTCATATACATATAACAACAGTTACTAAACTATTGCTTCTTTTTTTCCATGCTCATTCTTTTTTTTTCTTTACTTTTTAAGTAAAATTTCTTATGGAATCTCATTAATGCAAACTCTTTAGCACTTTAACATATTAAAATTATTTTCTTTTATTTGTAACTATGTAGTATTTGTTTTATATACATTTTAATACAGAGCAAAATAAATATTAAGATTTGCTGCAGTTAAACTGCCAGCAAAAAAACCTGACTATACCTCTAATTTAATAAGTTTGAAAGAGACATTTACAGAAAGCTGCTTGAGACAAGAATTATATCTTCAGAGTATCACAGCCCTGAATCATAATGCTGTTGTTAAATTTACTGCACAAAGTTCTTTCTGAATTTGTAGAATAACAATTCTTGTCTGAAATGAAGTGATATCTGTAAGCTCTTAAGCATATTGAGACAACCAAACTAACAAATAAATCCACATTGTTATTAAAGTAACTCATGTCCGTAAATATCTGTTACCTGTAACATATAACAGCAATTTAAATGTACAGTATTTGTTTATACTAAGTCTTTGTCCGTACATTTTCATTTGGCTTAAATACAAAGTATTTATCAACTGACCGTTAATTACTGTAGATCAAGAAAAGAAAACAATTTAGAGTTAAGTTGTGGAATATTTATTTGTGAATGTAAATATTTTAAGTATGAATAATTACATAAACATTTTGTATGAACAGTTCTTGTGTTAAGGTATTAAATTAATTCATAAGCTGTTTTGAAAATAATTTTTGGAGAAGAGAATGCAGTGAATAAAAGGATCCAAAATACTCAAACATAAGACAACATCTATGATATACTTAATATGAAATGGCCAATAACTACTAATTTTCTAAGTGATGCTTTGTATAGACTAAATGTGTAATTTTCATTTGTAACTTAACATAAAAAGGGTTTGTTTAATGAAGATTCCATTTGCATTTTTTTTTTTTTTTTTTATGTTAAAAAAAAACCCAACTACTTGAATTTCAAGAAAGAATCTCAGTCAAGTTACAGCAAAGTGTAAAATTTGACATTTTTTTTTTCCCTAGAAAATACAGAAATATCATCACTGTTACCTTTACAAAATAAAGGGCATAATATGTGATGCATACTAGATTAAGTATGATATTAAGAGGAAAAAAAAATCATTAAAGCAAATGTAAATTGTAATTCTTCTTCAGATGAATGAATGAAGATGCTTAAAAATGAAATATATAACTTCTGTTAATTTCAGATTAGAAGTAATCAGTATTTAATTTTAAAAAGTTAAATTTATTATGAAAATTAAGATGCACTAATTTTTCACAGGTCTGTTGTGACAGTCTATGCATAACTTTTAATATTATTAACTTAGATTGTGTATTGTGCCTCCTTTAAATTTTGTTCGTGTACTTATTTAGATAATGTATTTTAATTCGAAATATGCAAATAATGTTGTAGATGCTTAAATTGATGTCACAATAAAACTGGAAAAATCAAATTTGTTTTAGCTTATTTATTGAAAGTTGACAAAGGTTTGAGTAACAGAATAAGAAAGATTTGGAAGGATAATAATTGCTATCATCAGTCTAAAAAGAGCATAATGGAAATAAAACAAAAAAAAAAACTAAGAGAAAAAAGCTTTAAAAAAATGCCAAAAAGAGAGAAGAATGAGATTAGTTTTTGGTGACTAATGGCTAAAGACTAATGACTCGTTGAGTAAGTGGCCATCTTGAACAGGAAGTGAACACATTGGGCCAAGGGTATCACATTCATTTTCAACATAGTTGACTCAGTATAGACAGACACCAATTTTATCCAATTACCCCCATCTCACCCAGTCAATGGCAGCTAAAACTGGAAGTGGCGTGGACCAAAAGTCGGATTTTTCACCAAAACCTCCAGGCATTGGGGCTCTGACTTCTCTTTTGGGCTGTGTGAACACACGAGACATCTAATAGCTTCTCCCTATGGAGTTATTAAATATGAATCCAAACCCGTTCTCAAGAAAATCAAACCAGTAATGTTCAATAATAATGGGCTTTAACTAATTATATATTTGAAAAAAAAAACACCCTTAATAAAGCAAGGATGTTAGTAATTGTAAAACTGTCAACAGATAATATTCTTTTTTTTTTCTCTCTCTAGTTTTTTATTTAATGCTATCAAATTGATTGATGTACCAGTTTTAAAACAAGCATCAGATGGGCCTTCTGACCTTAACTTAATCTCCTTTAGCTAGTAATTGCAGGAGTTTTGCAATATCTACCCTTGAAAAAGAACACAAGCGTGATGCTTTCAAGCTTCACCAGATTTTAAAAAATGCTGAATTAGAACTGACATCATCTTTCTTTTTTATTGCTATTATAATATGCTGACTATTACATTAAAATAAATTCTGTCCTACATAACCAAAATATATTCTTTAATTTTCCTTGACTTTTTCTGAATCATATTTTCATTTTTAATTACAATACTTGGTCAGTTGTAAAAAGCATTTTCATTTTCTGTTTGACTATATCCTTTCGATTCCTTACAAAAAGTATAAAAATCCTACTACATTTATAATTTCACTTAAAAAAAAAAAAATATTGTGCTTAACTGCAGACTGCTTTTTACAATTCTTATGGCGGTGTGCACCAAACTTCAGTTAACTTGAAGGACTGCTATTTGGACGGAGCTAAAATTAGTGGGGGGTGCTGCTCCACAAACATTTTAGCCTAGAAAATTTATTCAAAAACTTGATAAATTTCTTTTTATACATGTTTGTTTCCTTTCACATAATTTTAAAACAAAGGCTAAAATTTTTGTGGAGCAGCACCCCCCACTAATTTTAGCTCCGTCCAAATAGCAGTCCTTCAAGTTAACTGAAGTTTGGTGCACACCGCCATTAGAATAACCAATGTTATTGAGAATGGGAGAAATTAAAAAAGAAAAAAAAAAGTCACTTAAGACTTCATTCTAGAAGACAGTAAAAGCAATGAACATTTTAATAATAACCAATGCTTAAAAAAAAAAAAAGCATTAGGGCATTTTATTTGCTCTTGTCAAAATTTTATAAATATTAACAAACTTCCAAAAACACATAAAATTAAGTAGTATTTACAAAAAAAGGCCAGTTTCATTGATGAATCCATCAATATTCTCAGGTGAATGTTCTAAAATGTTTCCACATATGAGGGGGCTAGAATCAAAGGCAGCTAATCCATGTTTTGAAATTTTACAAAATTTTTTTTTTTTTTAAAGGTGGTAACGTTGTATGAAGAAATCTTCAAAATACTTAGAGTAGGAATTAGAACTCAATGGATAGCACGCTGAACGCCTATAATGACAGGTTATTCTTTTATTGAATAATTAAAATGGATTTAGCTACCTTTGATTCTAGCCCCCTCATATATATATATATAAACAGTTCAGAACAAAGAGAAGCACTAAGCAGTCAAAACAGTCCATGGAAGGTAGAGGTGAAATCATGACGTTGCCTGAAGAATTCAAGGTGAAGAAATGGGGGGGGGCAGTCATCATAACTTATTCTACAGGAATTATTTTTTTTTTCATTATAAATACTACTTAATTTTATGTGCGTGTGTGTTTATGGAAGTTTGTTAATTTGTATATCTTCACACAAGTTAAATTTTTAATGATCTACTGTTAAAGCTGACACAGCAAAGTAAGGAAGATAAAATCTTGGGAAACTTTCTGCAAACCATTATTTATTATACACAGATGACAACTCTGCCATTATCAAACTGACTGTAACAGCTTTTGAATATAATAAAAATGACACTTCTATACAGTTCACTATAAGACAATGAAATTAGGTTAGTATCAAATTATTACTCTGAAATAAAAAAATATTTCAAGAGTAATAATTTGATACTAACCTGATGGGAGAAATTTCCTAGTTACGAATGATAAGACCCAGACACATTAATTGCCTTACATTCTATTTGGGCTTACATATATTTTTTAATTTGGTTCTAATATTGCTTTTAATAAGCCTAATGAAATATTTCATTTTTTAATACACTGCCTTGAAGGTTCTATGTTTGAATGAAGCCTCAGTGGAATAGTTTAAAAGCTCTTTCAACAGCACTGTTATCGATGTTAATCTTGAGAGATCTAGGAACTGCAGAGATTTAATGTTGTGAAGGCAAGATTCAGCCATCTTAACTAGCCTTGATCCTATAGGGTCTTATCAGGTACTTCAAAGACTTCTTATTGAACTCATCAAATATAGCAGTTTATCTTACTATATCAAATAAGTTAAATTATTATTCAAATGTATCGTGCTTCCATAATATTACATAATTTTTAACTTTTAATATATAATTTTTATTTTCTTATCTGAATTTTATCAACATCATTTCATCACAAACATTAAACTTTGCATGAATTTCAAGATTTATATATATAATATATATTCAGTTTGTATGGAATTGTTATCTGCTGAATCAAAGCTTACAAATTATTAAGATAGTACATGTGTGTTTGTGAAACTTGGAAATTTGAGTATAAGATATTGATTCATAAGGATATGAGCTATTGATGTGTGTCACTTTTTTTTTACTTTTCTCAGATTAAAATATAATTAATAACTTTTAGAAATGTTTATTCAATTGACAATATTTTTCTCAAAATTACTTAAGTATATATTTTTTTTTAATGTAAGTCCTTAAAAAAACAAATAACAAAATCAAGTACTCCTAAATCTTCAAAATCAGAAATTAAGTTTGAAAAGGCAGTGAAAAGCCCAAACATCGTTTTGTTGCATATTTTTTTTTTTTTTTTTTTTTTGCTTTTGTTTTTAAATTTAAAGTTGTTTCCATTTGAATCCTAATAGATACAAATATTTGTTTTTAGGTACTGCATTTTATTTTGGAATTTCTTAATTTTTGTGCATTAGGTTTTTCTGTAATTATGTAATAATTTTGCAATAATGAGATAGCCATTATAAAAAATTTAAAATAAATATTATTATTATTATTATTTTAAAGATTGTCTTTCTTAAACAGTTTCATTAATAAGGTCTAATTCTTTAATAAAATATGGCCAAAAAAAAGTCATGGTTTTGAAATTGTGCTGTGATAAATGTGCGAATTATTTTCATCCACAAGGCTTTAAATATAAGCTACAAATCAATAATATAAAATAATAATTAAAACAATTTAAGTTTTATCAAATCTTAAATACATTCATTTAAGCTTCACCTAAGACAACTTTAAAAATAATTTTATGTCCTTAAATAAATAAAAGAATGACAATTTTTAGTAAATACTTAAATAATACTTAAATCAATAGCCAAACAGATTTAAAAAGAGAAAATATTTTTTTTTCAAGGTTGAAGGGATAAGAATTATATATCAATTATATATTATGGCCTCCTCACTCCTTTTAATATAAATCTAATCATGACTAAAAATTGATCATTAAAAGTCAATTCTATCTAAATCATCTATCTACTGAAATGAAATAATAATAACAGAAATAGTCAAATAACAAAACTCAAAATAGGATTTTCTTTATTATTTGTTTTGTTTATTGCCTGAAGTATACATATCAAAACCAAAAACTGAAAAATACAAATTTCTCAAATGAAATTTCCAATGATTGCCATTATTAGAAATAGCTTATTTTATAATCAAACAATGTTATTAGTTCTTTATTTTTTCATAATTCTATAATAACAATTCCATTTCTGCTATTAAAAATACACTTACCGGTGTGAAAAGCTTTCTGCACGATAACAATTTAAAACCTTCCAACCCCTGTATAAACCACATACACATATTACATATTACATACCACATATTACTCTGTACATATAGTATGTATTTTATTTTGATATTATTGTTAACTTTTAAGTTTTCTTCTCAATAGTAAGGCCAGAGCTTGCTTGGGAAAGACACTCCACATTATTCACAGCCTTCAGACAGATAAGGGGAGAGAAACACCTATATCTTATCTAGGATTTGAGGTCAACCCCTTGCAATTCATTAACGACTTGCCTCATTATTACTATGTGGTTACTGACCTAAAGTAAACTTCTCAAATAGATTTGTTTATTACTGTATTGTATTATATTATATTATATTTTCTAATTGTTACAGAAATGATTCAAGTATTTAAATTGAACTGCATTAAGTTATCAGTTTCAATTCTCCTATTAATTTAAAAACTATATACCTTTATTACGGTATCCTTAAAGAGCCTGATACTATTAAATGACATCCAATGACAATCTTCATTGAGACAACTTTTTGCATTGATCTGGATGGATGTGTTGCACCGTAATATCTATAGAAATGTAACTATAGAATCAGGCAAGTTATTTTCTAATTGTTGGAATGTAAATAAATAATATAAATAAAAGTAATTCATTTAACCTTACTTCTCCATTAAAATATTGTAAAATACCTTTTTAATTTTATTGTTATTATTATTATAAAATTCATTTCCAACATACTAATAACAGTTAAAACTCACTATAAAATATTTACAAGTCACAGCCAAATCTCTTCAATAATAGTTTTAAATCTTATTTGAGTAAAATATTCTGTACAGTTCAGTAGAAACTTAAATAACCAGATCTTGACGAGATGAATTTCTGGGTAATTCACACTTAATTTTTTTTTTTTTTTTTTACATTTGGATTAAAATTCTGAATAGAAACTATGTGATTACATTTGACAATAAACAGTAATACCATAATAAAGCATTTCAAACAAACAATACTATAGTATTATTGATTAAAACTTGTAAGCTAAAAAAATTGGTTTAGTTTGAAAAGCAAGATGTCATCTCAACAATCTCATGACTTTGAAATGTTTTTGAAACATTCACCTGCTTTGGTGATTTTATGATAGGTACATATTTTGTTGTAGGTTTGAGGCTTTCAAACCTACATGTAAAAAAAAAAAAATTGGACAGCAGTAGACATTTCTGGATTATTTAAGACAGTTTCTTGGAAATCATGACTAAACCTGGTATCAATGAATTTGAATCAACAGATTTTTATTTGACAATAAAGTGTAGAGAAAATATACCTGTGGGATAATTTTTGGAAAGAATCATTTCTACAAGATTTATTTTTATTATTAACAAAGAGCTATTCAAATGGCAGTTTGCAACATGTCAAAATCAGAATACTTACATTTAGATTTCTAAAAATAATTTTTAACATTTATTACATCAGTAATTTAGAACTGCAACTTCTTTGAAACTGAATGAAATTATAGATGCAGCAGAGCTCTTACTGAATTACAATATTACATTTACAATATTAGATACAGGCCTGAATGATGTATTATATTAATTAACCGGCCGTATATTTTCAATTTTTAATAGTGGCCTCTTGAGTATATTACTGAAATAGCCCTGCTTTAAATGTCTAACATGTAAAATTTTAGATAATACATGTCAATCTAAGAACAAATCCCCCCCCCCTTCTACCATCCAATCATCTATGTTGGATAATTTTCACACAAACAACACCTCTTTAGTCACCTAATTGTATAGGTTTTTTCCCCCTACTAACCATTCTCGTCTCCATCAAATTCTTAACTATCAGACCATCCAAATAAAACCTAAATTCATAGATTTATTTAGAAGAAACATTTAATCATTAAAATATATCTTTACATATTTAAACTTGTAAATAATGTAAGAAATTAATAATTAACAATCCCCTTATTACAATAACTGCAACCATTTAAAAATTAAGAAAATATAATAAATTTGTCAAACTTATTCATTATTATTTGTTCATTAAATAATTCTGGATGTCTAGAAAATATGATATGCTTTCAAATTTCAATATTTGTCTATATATTTACTTTTTTCACTGAAATATATGTTAATATTTATTTCATTTTTAACTTATAATAAGTAAAAAAAAAAAGACTATATCATTTTATATCCAATGTTTAAAACTATTCCTTTTATCATCATTACATCTTTCAATAAATCAATCAGTATTCAAGGTTAATTAAGCTTTTTTTTTTTTCCTTTCTCCATTTATTTATTCAGCACAAATCTTTGTTTACTTCTCACAGTAAAACAGTTTGCACTATAGATTGATAGAATGAATAAAGTAGGAAACAAAATCTTTCATTGTTTCAGCTCTTTGGCTTTTCGTAATGTAATGATATTTCCACTGTATTTCAATATGTGTTTACACATTAGGAAACAACTTAATCAAATCAGCTGCAATTTAAAGAGTTTGGATAGACATTTGTTAAAAAAAGCTTTTATGAAGATAAAGATCCTGCTGTCTATCTCTCTATAACAAGATTTTACAATTAGTGAAATCTAAAACTTTTTATAAGCACCACTAATTATGGTAAAGCAACCACAGAATTATTTGCCAATAGTAAAATGTCTAACAACGACCAAATGTCTAACAATAATTATTAGATTCTGTATTTACATATTGAAATTTTAAAAACAAACAAAAAAAAAACTACATATACATATATTATTGATAATATACTATTTTCATACATATTATTATTATTATTTGTAATAAATATACGTAAATCAGCTATATTTTAAATATTTAGATGCTATGTTGTATTTTCACAAATATCCCCAGTGTTACACTTCAACAATGTAAAATAATATGCTTCTTAAAATATAGTTTATTAATATCTAAACATATGTTTAAATTTAGTTGACAAAAGACAACACTTATATTCATATGTTAACAAATTTAAATTTTTAAGTAACAAAGGATTTTATTTCAGGGACAAGATCCTAAGAGTTTATATAAGGATCATTGGATCATTTTTTAGCTGAGTACTTCATTTCTATTATATTTGAATTAAACAATATATGGCTTGCATTAAAGAGCATGCATGAAGAAAAAACTGTTGCTAATTATATAGTAAAAAACATATATATATATATATATATTTTTTAATTTTTTGGAAAAATATCAAGAGACATTTTTGTACATATATATACAGTAGAGCCCCGATTATTCGCGGAATTGGGTGGCAAGGGCTTCGCAGATAACGAAAATCACGGATAACCCGAAAAAAGACTAAAAATGAGGTGTAAACACGAAAAAAAGTATTTCAGCATAAAAACTACATTTTATTATAGAAAAAACATAATATGCAAAACTTTTAAAATATTTACAATACGGCAGAAACCTTTCTGCAGAGCAAGAGCCTGTCACTCATCCACAAATTCCGAGAAGGCCTATAGGATTACGATGCACAATAAACCTGTCAGTAATTTTCGACCTTCGCACTGTAGGGCCTATTGTAATTTCCCTGTTGTTGGCTTGGATTAAAATTGTTTTTTTTGAGGTTCGTAATTAAAAAAATTTTTCGCAGCACTCGCTGATAATCGGGGCTCTACTGTATACAAATATACGAATTAGTACATTCTTTAAGTTTTAACAAGTTAGGCAAAAGGCAAATAGGGGATTTTTGTTCTTAATATTCAGAATAAATATATATATATATATATATTTTAATATCAAAATCAAAGCCAATGAATATTAATTTTAAAACGTTATTCCTTAAATTAGAATTAAAACTATAAAAATATCAAAACAATACAAACATCATTCAATGTGATTACAGTCAAATTGATTGTAAGTACAATTAAATTAATGTTTAATTTTTCTAAAGAAAAAAAATAATTAAATTTTAAGAGCTTTATGTATCAAAACAAATTTCAGTTGGAATGGTTTTGAAACAAAGAGGTCTTTTTTTAAAGACATTAAAATGCATGGACATTCACTATTTATATACACAGACAAATATGAATTAATCTAATATTCATAATGATGTTTATTTGGCACAACTTAGGGAAGGACTTAATAATTCAGTATCGAGTGCCAAAGCACCAAGTGATAGCCTTCCGCTCTTCTACATTTAGTGCTGGATGCCAAAAATCAACCATAAACACAGCTCTTGGGTTAGAGTTAACTTTACCTTGATGTTTAACAGAATGAATAAAAGAATCATCAAATGTAAGACATTTGCCTTCATTCCATGTCTTAGAATGGCCAGCAACAGTCATGTAAGAACTTTCAGGTGTTATTAATCCTGGGAATAAAAATAAAATTAATATTTTTATTAGTGATGTATAATAATTTATATGGGTAAATCTTAGAACAATTGAAATTAACTTCAAACTCTTTATTTTGCAATATGTAAAAAAAATATTTAGTTTTTTAACTTACAAGGAAAGGACAAACCTCGTACATCAGGAATTTAAATGCCTTTTTGTGAGATGAAAGTACTCATAAAGTACTTCAAAAATATACCGGGATTTGGAGTCCAACAACCTATAATTTTCAAGATATTTGATGGTTTTTGAAGTGTTTTTCCAATGTTAGCATAATAGCTTCCTGTGCAACTGTAAGCAGCAGTGTAGTGGTGACTCACTTTATAGCGTAGGGGAAGGTGTTGTACCTTTGACCACCCTTGGTAGTACTGTCATCTATCAGCATACTTTAAAAGCTTTTCTGTTTAATGTGTAGCATTCCCACTATTTGCGCCTTTAAACCTTCAGTAGCAGTTAGATCTTTGACTTGCAAGGAGTGAAAAATATATTTCCAATTCCATCACCGAAAAGTAAGTATTTTGCAAGTGAATATTTCTTTAATAACATTGTTTGTTTTCTTTTGATTGTTATTTTAACAATAATGAGTAATACATATATGCCTATAGATTAACTGTTAGGACTTTTCAGATGACTGGATTAACCTAAAAATTATAGCATGGTGTGAAACGTAAGTTTGACTGATGTTGTACGTTTGACCACAGCAGGGTGTTGTTCCTCTGACCAGGTCAAAGCTACAACATTACTTAATAATATGTAAATGTTTTTACTTACAGTCATTTTAGCTTTATGTAAGATGGAAATTTAAATAATTTTTGCCAAATTTTTATTTTTTTACGAAATCTTATCCAAAGAAAGTAAACAATTGATATTACTTAAATATTCTTGGATCTTCTCCCCCCTCTGACGGTAAAATGGCATTGGACTTATGAGCTTCGCGATTATTAGTTCGCCTCAAACGAGTGGAGCCAATAAAAGGTTGTTGTTTGTTTTGAGTTTTTTTTTTGTGACGAGGCCATTTATTGGCCGAATAATTCCTTCTCCTTCATTCCGTCTGAGGATGATTAGCGGAAGCTAATCGAAACATGTTACAGTTTTTTAAAGTTTTTATAATTATTTTAAGTGTATTGTCGATTTATATGTGCACTAAACAATTGATTGTTTGTCCATGACTTTGAGTCTGATATTGAATATTCATCAGCGGAAAGTGTTTTCGATCTTTCAGATGAATGCCATGAGTTGGAGAAGGAATTAAACTTTGAAAAAGAAGATTTAGTTGAAGAAAGTTATGTCCTTGTCAAGCTGATAACAAAAAAAACACAAGAAATACTTTGTGGTCCAAATAAAGGAAGCAGCATGTGATTATTTTAAAGTTAAATATTTGAAAAAACGAAGATGGCGAAATTCATCCAAGAAGATAACCAGCTGAACGACATAGAACTACAAGATATTGTGGCCAGGCTATCAAATCCAACCACAGCTGGCGGTACAGCTCGACTAAAAGAATGTCTATCTTTTGGAGATAGACATTGATTTTTCATTGTATAAAGTAGAGTAAATGGACAGGAGTAGGCTACTTAAGCCATTACAATTTATTTCATGTTCTATTATTCTACTTTGAATTGCATATATTTGCCAAATGTATACATTTCTGAATAAAAATGCTAATTAAATAACTTGTATCTAACTGTCAGTTTCAACTATCATCTGGTCAAAGGTACAATACCCTCCGGTCAAAGGTACTACACGTAGTTGTACCTTTGACCACAAGGTATAGTTTTTTTGTAAAATAAAAATAAAATACTTATACTCAAAATATAATATATAAAACACATGCAGTTGATGGCAAGATGCATGAAGATCATCCATTCAGGTAAGGATTTACTTGAGTACAAAAAATTGTAAAATTCATTTAATGAAAACTGGTCAAAGGTACAATACCTTCCCCTACTCGACTACGGAGCACAAGATCCCCAGTTCGAGTCTGCTGCCTGACGACTTTTTTTTTTTTCTTTTATGTTAATACAGTTTCTCTTACCTTTTTTTTTTTTTAATTTTTCTTTTATTTCTTTTTTTTTAATTCTCTTTTTTTTTTTCCCCTCCTTTATATAAAGCTTCTGCTTGTTTATTTCTATTTCGTTTTTGTTTTGTTTTCTTAGGCAGAAATAAAAATACAATTAAAAATATATAAATATTTTTTAATGTTTTTAATGAAAATTACTTTTAATTTAGAAAAATAAAACCTACATATCTGTATATTTAACTTTTATTTTCTTTTTTTGTTATTGTTAAAATTGGAAGTAAATGAATATAGAGATAATAATTCTAAGGTTATTATTTGAAATTTACAATTAATACAAATAATTTTGCCTACATCAATGGTTCTTTTCATTATCAGGATACAAAAGACAGAAGGGAGGGGTAAACGGAATGGATGCTGGAAGGATTAAGATAGCGGTGCTAAAAAGTTTAGAACAAAAGACCGAGAGAAAACAGCCAGGAACAAAGACAAATTGGGGGTTGGGGTAATCCGAAAAAGGCTTAAGGCACATAGACAGGGGAGAAAGCCTGCAAGCCTCAAAGTAAGCGTGAAGGGATTTAAATTAATTCTAACAAGTGTCTAAAACTTTAATTTTAGGACAAGGAATTTTATTTGAATAAAATCAGTACAGCAATGACTCAAATCTACTGATAATGAAAAGAATCATTTACATAAAAATTATTTGTATTATTTAAAAATTTCCAATAATAAGCTTATAATTTTTATCTCTTTCTTCAATTACTTCCAATATTAATAATAATAAAAAAAGGGAGAAAAAAACCACAACTATTATTACTGGAAAGAAGAATACAAGAAAAAAAAATTATATGCAGGTTTTATTTTTTTAAATTAAAAGTAATTAAATTTTAAAAAAATTAAGATTTTATATATTTTTAATTGTAATTTTATTTCTGCCTAAGAACAAAAAATGAAATAGAAATAAAGAAGCAGAAGCATAAAGGAGAGGGAAAAAAATAAAATAAAAATTAAAAAAAATAGAAGAAACTGCATTAACGTAAAAGAAAAGGTAGTTAAAAAAAAGAAAGAAACAAAGAAAAGTATATAAGTAGCAGCAGACTTGAGCCAAGGATCTCGCGCTCTGGAGTCGAATACACTACACAGTGGAGCCACCACTACACTGCTGCTCTCAAATCACACAGGAAGCTATTGAGCTAACATGGGAAAAACACTTAAAAAAAAAAAAAATCAAATATCTTGAAAACGGTAGATGGTTGGACCCCAAACCCTAGTATATTTTTGAAGTACTTTATGGGCATTAAAATCCTGATATACAAGTTTTGTCCTCTCCCTGTTATTTACTTTCATATCATATTTCAGTATATCTGAAATGCTGGTAATAAATTATTTCAAAAATCAATGAAGATCATTTTCCTGATGAGCAATTGTTGAAAATAACTTTTATTTTATAAATGTAAAAAAAAAAAAATAATAAGAATTAAAATAAATGAAAACAATCAACGCAAGGAATGAATATTGCTATACACTTCCATCATCCATTTCAAAAATGCCATATGCTTGTTCCCTACTTTGTGCATCACAAACCTATGCTGGCTGACTTACTTCTAGAGAAAAAAATGATGGACCTTTGTTAATATTTCCAAAGGGTCACACAAAGGACCTTGCATGACCCAAATTCTTCAGCTTTCTGCACAGACCAGATCAAAGTGGATGGACTTTGATCTTTGTTGAAATCAAGATGTCAGTTATGGCACACTGACAAACCTGTTCTTATGTGCACTCCTCCTCAAAACAACAATGATCAAAATTGCAAGCATGAGTTTTGAGAAATCCGTGCCTTTTTTTTAATAAAATAATAGGTTAATTAGGGCACGAATTTCTCAGATGACCCAATACATAAAGTTGAAACTATCCACTCATTATTTTGCTTCAAATCCAAAGAATTTTATAGATGCAACATTCAGAAGCTTAAGAATTGCTGGCAGGAAGCAAGTAATAACAATGGAACCTCCATTATTGATTAAATAGCATTACAATGTTTGAAACTCAGTGTCTTTTTCTCAAAGTCAATTCAGCCATTACTTATGGGAAGACCTACTGTGTTGCAGGGAAATAACTCTTGCTAAAACAGAAATTGCATCTTTCTAAACAGCATTTAGAATTGATATTTGAAAGGAAATGAAATTTAGGTATAATGCTGTGTATTAACATGTGTGAAAATGTTAAACATAAAATACAGACAACACACTTTGAAATTACAAAAGTTAAAATTTTAAACATTAAAAGGTTAGGGTTTCAGACAGTACTTCCACTGCCCATCATCAGGCCTGGATACAAAGTAATGTAACAAATCAATCTCCAATAACAACAATGACAACAATCAACAATTCCTTAAACAAACAGTGCAAGCATAGTAAAACCAAACAAAACATACAGAATACAATGAGTAGACATACTCAAAACTTAAAAAATATAATAAATAAAACATCTAAAAAATTTTTTAAAAATAATTAACAAATTTTCAAAAAATTAAAGAATTAAAAAACATTCTGCTGTGCCAAAACTGTGACATTATAAATATCCAATCTGTGTTTGCTAATATAGTCATCCCTTGAATTACGTCCATGATCCTGTAAGGGAATAAATAACATTTTCGACCATACTTTCAAACAAGACGCAAGCGAGTATAAAGGAAAAAGGTTTCTATTTAGCAACAATGTATCGTGAGCAGTGACAACAGCGCATTCAGAGGCAACTTCTCTTGGTAGTCGGCATGAGTCTTCAACAGTTCCTCTGTTGAAATTTTGTCTTTGAGAAGTAGATTATTTGTGTATTTCTCAAACATGGTACCTGCTTGACCAATTTTATGATTGTGATGAATCACAGAAAAAGAGATGAGCAATTGATCTTGAAATGAAGTTGCAAGTTATAAAACAACATGAAGCTGTAAGCCTGTCAATGTGATCACACATCACTTCGGATGGTCTCATTCTACAGTGACGACCCTTTTAAAAATAAGGATAAAATCGTAGAGGCTGTGAAAGGATCTGCTTCCATTAAATCGATGATAGTGACGAAGCAACAACAAGGTTCTTTTCTAATCTAATGCAACAGTCTTGGTGAATATTATGGTCTCCTCCTCTCTCTTTCGTCATTACTAATGTTCTGACTTTTTTATCAATAATAATTGTTAATCATCCAATATCAGTGAAATATACAGTGTTTGAGACAGTATACTAATTATGGTTAAGTCCCTAACCCTTATAACTCAGTTAATTTAATGTGCTGACTTATGTCCTGCCGGATGTAACGGAACCTGTACATAAGTCAAGGGATGACTGTAATAATGTGATTGGCTGTATTACAAGCCCTGTTATCTTTCTTAACTGCATGTTGCTCCCTAAGTCTCACAAGTAAAGGACGTCGTGACTCACCCACATAATTTAATTTTTTCAAAATTTGTTAATTATTTTTATTTATTATATTTTTTCAGTTTTGAGTATGTCTACCTGAGGTTCTGATTTTACTATGCTTGCGCTGTTTGTTTAAGGAATTGTTGGTTGTTGTCATCGTTTTAGAGATTGATTTGTTACATAACTTTGTATCCAGGTCCGATGATGAGCGGTGGAAGTACTGTCTGAATCATGTAACCTTTTAATATTTTAAATTTTAGCTTTTGTAATTTCAAAGTTTGTTGTCATCTATATTTTATGTTTGAAATTTAAGCACTGAATCTTTACAATGATTCAATGATATGATTTAATTTATTTTGAATTTGAAATCAAAATACCAAACATGGACAATCAAAAGAAAATATGTCCATCAAATTGACCTAATCGAAATGAAGTGTGTCATTTCCATTCTTTTACATTTATGACTGTATAAGAAAATATAATCTAGTGTTTACAGAATGAAAACCTTAAATCATGAAATAGTTTTAAATAAGGACTGAAATTTGATAGTTTATGTGTTTGTTGACACATAAACTATCTACGTGTTTCTTATTACATACAACAATAACTCCATAAAAACCACTGTTTGTTGAAAACCAACATGCTCAAACAGATATATACATTACAACTCCCACACACAAACAAAATCAACACATTAGACTTTCTAATACACAGAACACTCACAACATGCTCCACTAAACTAGCCTTACACACTGAATTAAAACCATTTATAATATACATAACCTCCATAACCAGCTCTTTCACAACTGCCTCACTATCCTACAACTCAAACTAAACAAGCAGTCCAAAAACACAATCCCCAAACCCCTTGTCAAATACATTCCATTTCCCTACTATCGACCCCTTGAAAGTTACATTACAAAATTCCTCAACCCATACGAATATGCCCCTGCCTTTAAATCACCCAACATAAACATAACACAAACCAAGCAACAAAATAACACTTCCAACACAGTGTACTGGATCCCATGTAACCAGTGCCCCTCTAGCTACATAGGACAAACATCCTGAACCCTATCCACACGCATAAAAGAACACAAAAAAGCCTTCACAAACACAGACCCTACACGTTCATATACAGTCACACACTACAATGAGACTGGATGCACCCTCAACTTCTCTGCTGCCAAACCTCTCTCCCACCGACTCCTAGCTGAATATTTCTACATAATCCAGCTTAAGACATATAACCCTATCACTGGCAGGCAAAACGCCCTTCACTATTGCTAAACCTCTCTAATCCCTTCACTTCGCTCACTCTCACTATGTATCCCCAACTTGTGTTGTCTTAAATGTTTTGTGATGTCCTAAATGTTTGTGCCATCCCTGATGATGGAATACGCTAAGTACTCCAAAACTGTAGGTTTATTACCATCTTTTTTATTCTCCTTTTAACCTGTTTACAAGTAAGTGTGTTTTATTTATTTTCAATTTCTCTTTATTTCAATGTCACAATTCACATGATGCACATGCAGTGCCACAGAAATGCATAATGGAATTTTCCATTAGACACATGTGGAGCTTTTGTAAGTGTTACTGTCACTGCGAAAGGTTGTGGTAACAGGCGCTATGACTATACTGAATGCTGCAAAGGTGACAACAAACTGCATATTGGCAATTAACCCAGTTTAAGCGAGGCTGTGTGGTAGCCTTTGAGAGGGTGGATTTTCATTCCGTGAGATCGTGGCAAGAATAGGTCGAAACGTCTCTAACTTGTACAATTGTTGGCAGCAATGGATCCGGGAAGGCTCTGCTACCAGAAGACTAGGGTCCGGGCCCTCCCAGTCCACTGGAGAGAGAAGATTGGAGTATTTGTAGGATGGTCCTGGTCCCCAAAGCAGAACATCAAGCAACGGCGTAACATTGTCGCAGAACGAAAATGAGGGCTGCAGAAAGATATCGTATAGAATGAACGTTTTTTGCGGGGCATAAATGAAAATTTAAAATAAACATAAAAATAAAAACAAAGAATTGATCATGTGTAAATTGCTTACTTAATCACCTATAAACCTCTATGATTAATTTATTACTAAAACGCCCGCACCCGCAGAAAGTTTTTCGTCTTAGCATCAACCATTGCAGAAAGATAAAAAACATTCTGCCTTGGGGGCCCTAGTGAATCCCAGGGCGTCACCACAAGAATTATTCTGCATCATCTACTGGAGACTGGCCCCTGCTCAAAGCATCCAGTGATGTGCTTGCTGCTCACTCCTGCCCACCATTCATTGTTTAGAAAGTGACGTCATCACCTTGTCTTAATTCCACTGAAACTGAAATTCTAAATTTTTAAATTAATTACACCTTGTAAACAGTGTAGATAGGATCATTAGATAAATGAACGAAAACAAATAAAAAATGAACGTATAACACACAAAAAAGTAATGATTCTCTTGATGATGAGGGTAAAAAAAAAAAATAGCAATTCAAATAAAATGTTATTTCATGATGAAGATGAGTTCTGCAATCAACATAATCCAACCAAATACTATCAACTGAAACAGTCTATTGGATAAATGAATACGGCCTCAAGATGATGTTATTGGTGATTTTATAGTAAAGAAGTTAGGCTGAAGAATTAAAGTATTCTGAGCTATGATGATGATGTAAGGTTTATCTTTACAAAATTATTCATAAAATTGCATGTATTTTATTTATTTGTGAAATTTGGGCATGCAGGGAAAACATAAATACCTACATGATAAGTGAGAAATAATCTGATGGTTTTAGACTGCATTTAGAACTCTTATTTTATTGTTATTTTCTCAATATCATGTATATTCGTTTTCACTGCAATCACACATTTCATTATTTACAAATGCCCATTAAGCCTAAATTTAAATTTATTTGTGTATTCAGGGTTGTAGATGCAGTGGCGTAGTTAGTGCAGAGGGCAAATGATTAGAAATACCATCCTAACTAAATTTGGGACCAGTTTTAGGGCCTCAACCATTCAATAAAAAAAAAAAATCTGTTTACAAAATTAGATATAAAAATGTATTTAAAATATTCTTTATCAATAATCCTGGGTGGCACTCAATTCACCTATACCCAGTGAAGTTTCCATATAGTGTATAGAATTTAAACATAAACATTTTCCTTGCAAATAGCACTGGCACATACGTCCATGCTACAATAGCATGGTCAAACATACTACACAGTATAACCTAAGATAAATAACATGCTTTGGAAATAGTTTAAATGAAACCAGTTGATAATCTTCAATGGGTGTGACTAAGTGTTTACTAAGTAAGATCCTAGAACAGCTGTTTCACACTCTTTGGCGATCATCAGCTAGGAGTTGATAATGTCTGAAGTAATAATGACAAATCTAATAATATAATAGAATTATTAAATGCCAGAATCAGAAAGAAAACAAAAAGCTAAACGTTCCGATATCAGTAACAAAAAATGTAAAATGAAGTAGGCATTTGTTTTGAGAAGTGAAGAAAATATTTTTGAAGGATATATTGTAACAAGTACACAAAATTTCTCTTCAACTTAAATGGGAGGCAGTAACTCATTTGATCCTTCAATTTATAATACAGGATTTTATAAACTAACTGACAATCTTACTTAAAATCAGGTGTTTAATGGATTACATTGAAGAAACAATTCAGCAAAGTTAAATTCTCGCTTTTAATTAAGAGGTCAGAAAAACTCAATGTCATCCACTTTCTATATAAAATAATCCTACACATGCACTTGATAACATTTATATGCACTGAAATTTACTAGCATGTCGAGATAAGGGTTGTAACCCCTCTCCCCACCTTCCTGCATACAACATATGAATTTCAACATTTTCTAACTTTTTGTTGTTGTTGTTGTTTATTTGTTTGGATGGGTCCCAAACACTAGTCATAATCTTCCCCCATTCAAAATTCCTGAACCCCTAGTGGTTTCACTTACCTAAATGACATCTAATTCTGGCGTTGGTGGGCCCACAGTGCTCTGTTATTTCTGTGGCGGGATCTACTACAGAAAAGGCAGCATTGCCAAACACACAATTAGCCATAATATTTTTAAGGGATTTTAAGAGTGCAGTGGTTCGTGGACAACGAACACAGTTGTCGTCTATGTACTGTCCCTGATTTATGACATGATAAACACTCCACTGACCAAGAGGTACGCCATTCCGAATCCATCCTGGCTGCTGACGATTGCCTGAATTATATACAATTTGGAATTCTTCTAGAATTACATTGAAATTATCTTCTAGCTTTCTGATGTCATCGTTTTCCAATACAAACCATGCTTCGGAAGCTAGATTGGGAATAAAAAACACAATAGGTTGTTGTTGATTGTTTGTTTCTTGTAGATTTCGAATTAACTGGGAACTACATACAATTCCTTTCTCGACTCTTTCTATCGATGGAACTATTCTAGACTTTTTATAATTCTCTAATAATCCAATAGCAAGGTCAATAGTTTTCAGGTGATTTCGACTACAGAGTATACAAGTAGGGGAGGAACAAACGCCGAAATTGGTTTCATCTCCCTCCAATGGATCCGATTCCTGCTCTTTTTTGGTTAAAAAGTAAAAAAAATAATAAATACCCACAGAGATAGCGATCCCGACGAGCAGTGATAATAGCATTTCGATTGATGTTGTTTTTGGTGAAAGGGTACAACAATCAGACAAACCCAACATTTAAAAACACATTTTGTGATTCAATTTCACTGCGGTCAACCCATTGCGTCTCCGCAGACCGGAAACGGAAATCACAAAAACATTCACTAGATGGTGCTGATGGTGGAGAGTGTGGCAATTGTGCGTAGATCCTCCATATTGTTCCCAAATTAACATGGGAGCTTATGGAGTTTTCTGTGAAAATCGTAATCGCGTTGAAACTACCAGCATGAAAGCTGTTAAAAATATTTAGAATCGATTTTAAACTTCTTTAGATCAGTATCACCTAACGTTGATATTGATGCATGTTTTCTTATCGAAAATAATTATTAAAGATACTAAAAATTCACTTTACTGCAAAATACACCTAACCCTCGAAGAACATGATTAATTGGTTCCGTGTTCTTTGAAACCGTGTTGTTCGAGACTACAAAAAAGGGGATTCCGTTTAGAAAATAAAAAAAAAGTTACGTTTTAAATGTTTTTTTGTTAAATATAAAACTAAAAAATTTTATTTTTTGAATTCATATTGGTAAACACTTCTAAGAAATCTTGTATTACATAATTCAAATTAATCTTTTAATTAGTTTTGAAAAAACGTTTTATCTTAAATTTTTATTATCAAAATAAAAGAAATAAATTATAAAAAAAAAAATAAAATAATTTTTTTTATCAAAAGAAATACTTGAAAATTGTGTTCTATGAAACCGTGTAATTCGGAGAAAGGTATCCGTGTTCTTCGAAACTCGTGTTCTTCGAGTACCGTGTTGTTCGGGGGTTACCTGTAGAGAATTCAGCAAAATGCCATTAATTAATTACTAATAACGGTCTCAAGAAGTTTAAAAAGACTAGAAGTAATGAATAACAATACGACATTTAGGAAAAAAAAAAAGAGAGAGTGGCATAAAATTCTCATCCGGTGCCTTTTCCTCTCTAGTTTATTTTCAGTTGCTTAGCGTATTTAGAGCTGACAAACGGCAAAAAAAAAAAATCGTTTTCTATTTCGTTATAATGAAATAACTAGATATAAAATAATAAAAGATATTATTTATTTATTTAAAAATACATTTTTCTAATAATACTTACTTGTCAATAAATACTGTATTTAATATTAACAATATTTAACGTGATATTAAATGTGTAATTATTAAATAATAATTCTAATAAAAATATTTATTAATGACTAAGTTTATTACTACAATTAAGGGCGCAAGCCGCCCCCTTGTATCAACAGTTCCCCTCATATGAATGCTTTCAGTGAGATCTGATTTGGTTAAACTCATTGAGGAATTTTTGTCCTCCGGGGTGAGATTTACTCAATATTTCGGTCCAGCATCTCGCGCCTTCTTCAGGAGATTTAGATTATTAAATTAAGTCTGGCGCATTTCTGTTAGTTTTTTCGGATAATAGAAGCAATAGTTTCTTCCTATTGTTTCCTATTCTGTGATGAATTTTTAATTTATTTTCCACATTATTACGGATTACATTATTAATTTTATTATTGTTAGGCATTACCAAACATCGAACTCCTATTATTTATTTAATTTTTTTAATCTTTTCCTTTGGTCCTTCCTTCCTTTTCTTTCCTTCTTCGAAATTCAAAGCACCAATTGTGTTCACCCTTTTATTTTTTATCAGAGCATCCCCCAACGCAAGATCTGATGTTCCCAAGGACTTGTCCTGTCTCACTGTCCCCTATCCTCATCTCCCATTATAGCAGTGTGCCGCCATGTCTCCAAGAAGCAAGACAACTGATAACGAAAAAACTGACAACAGAAATGCGTCAGAAGGGGGGGCAACTGCCCCGGGCGGCACTCCCGGGAGGGCGGCAAAATGGGATTGAAAATTGATTCTTTTTTTTAATTTCTAAGTGCCATAAAAATATAAATAAAAACATAAAATTTAGAAATAATCAGATCACTTTTTTATACTGGTGGGGTTTTATTAAACTATTAATTCACAGAAAGTGAACTCAAATCCTTGCTTTTACGTAAAAGTTAAACAAGTGTTTTTAGAAACAGAAGAGCGCTAATTGCGTTGATATGATTTGCGGAGAATGTTTCATTGACGAAAAACAGCAAGTAGCTAGGGTATGAGTGTAATGGGTCGATTGTTAATCGATTTTTTTTTTTTTTATTTTTTATTGTAAGCTTGTAAATAATAATAATGAGTGTGGAACTGAATTCTAAAGTTTACTTGTGTTTTTTTGTTTTCTTTGTGTGTGTGTGTGTGTATGTTTGTTTTATTTGATGTAAAGAGTGGAATATATTTTTAGTAAATTTTTTATTTATTCCTTGGGAATAATATTTTTTTTATGTTTGGAATTTTCTAATAACTTCACATCAACACTTTTTTATCTTAAATAAACTTTATATCCTTGATATTTCGTACTCTTTAATCAAGAGCACTTCCTCAGATGGTCTGGGATAGGCTATAAACCTATTCCCTAATACAGAGAATTCATTACAAATGATAGAATGTAATAGATGGTAGGTAATATATCATTATTACTATATTACTCGTTCATTACATCAATCTACTAATTTACTAGTTCATTACAAAAGAATAGAAGTGATATGTTTAAGTCATTATTACATGAATACAATGGATGGAAGATGAGTTCCGTATAATTGTAATTTATAGGAATTTTTCGACATCGTTAATACTTTTTTTGAATTTGTGCAAAGTGTAGTTACTAACCTTTAGAAACTTTTCTTTATTTATACACGGGAAAAATTAGGCAGATTCAATCATGAATCTTGTATAATAATCAATACTTTCCCATGTATAAATAAAGAAAAGTTTCTAAAGGTTTCTAAACAATGCCGAAAAATTCCTATAAATTACAATATTACGAACGTATTTGGAGTAATCCAGAGGATATACACTTATTATGTTTCATCAACACAACGGTGGGAAGTCATGAAGAAACATACAAAAAACGAATTTAAAAAGAACCAGTGATACTCGATGGTCTGCTAACAAGTCCGAGGCAGTACACGCTCTTGTAAAAAACTTTGAAGGAGTAATCAGCGCTCTCATTGGGTTGACCCAAGAAGAAAACTATACGCCAGAGACTAAATCTGATGCCTCCAGTCTCATCCATAGTTTAAAAGATTCCCGACTTATTTCGTATTTGGTTGCATGGGCAAATATCTTAAAAGAATTTAACAGAGTTAACAAGGAAATACAGAAACATAACATAATATTGTCAAAAACAATACAAATGCTGGAAGATCTCACCAGAAGTATGGAAAGGCTGAGAAATGAAACAAATGAGTGGTTAAAGACTGCTAAAGAAATAGCGCAAAAAATTGAAGTGGAGCCAACTATAGATACTCGCAGAATCCCAAAAAGGAAAATAATGTCTGGAGAGATGTCGCAGGATGAAGGAAGAAGTTTCTCTAAAAAGAAAGGTTTTACCATGGTATGAAGGAAGTAATCGATGTGATACTGATCCAGTTGAAAGATAGAATGCAGAGTATAAGTGCACTTAACAATATTTTTTCTTTTCTAAATTGTAAAGACTTGAAAAGCTTGAATGACGAGGAGTTGAAAACTTGTGCTGCAAACATCGCTAGTAAATATCTTGAAGGTATAAGTGAAGATGAGTTCCCTACTGAAATCCTAGTTCTTCGTGACCAGTTACAAAATTCAACAGTTAATTTTGAAGAAATGAATCCACTGGATCTTCTAAACCTTATTCAAGAAAGAGATTTGACTGATGCTTTCCCAAATGTGTGCATAGCCTTGAGAATTTACTTAACGCTCCCAACTACATCAGCAAGCTGTGAGAGGAGTTTTAGTAAACTGAAGATAATTAAAAACTATCTCAGATCAACAAAGACTCAAGACAGATTGAAAAACCTCGCAATACTGTCTATAGAAAGCCAAGAGGCCAATTCAATAAATTATAAAGAAGCTATTGATTCATTTTCTGAAAGAAAAACAAGAAAAGTAATTTTATAAAAATATCTGCATACAGTACATTTTCAAAAGCATAATGAAAGATAGCTGCGAAGATCATCATCATTGTTTGGGGAAGAGGATAATGGTGGTTTTTTTTAGTGGGTTTAAAAATTTTTTTAAATGTATATACCTGTACGTCATAGTACTGTTAAGTAAAAAATATATGTGTATTTATTAAAATAAATTAGGTTTGGCACCCATTAACGAGACTATTACTTTTATCCAGTTATTTATTATTGCATTAAATAGTGAAAAACAGCTGCAGGGGCGGCATGGGGATGACTTGCCCCCCCCCCCCCCCCCCACCCCTGATAAATTTCCTAGATCCGGCACTGAATAATCTACATCTTTTGAAGAAGGCCCGAGTTACCGGACCGAAATATTGAGTAAATCTCACCCGGGAGAGGGAAAAATTCCTCAGACAATGGGTTTATCCAGTATCATGTCCCACTCCTCCTTCAGAATCAAACTTTGAGATCTGATTTTATTTGTATTCTTGTTTTCAACATTAGTTTTTTTTTTTGTTTTTTGTTTTTTTTAATAAAAAATGGAATTGCATATTCTTTAATATTCTTGTTATTAAATTTCTTACTACTTTTGAAAGTATGTTTTATATCGTTTTTGATAGTTATAAACAAAGCTGTTACAATGTACTATAGGAATGTTGTACAATAGGAAAATAGTAATATCTACCCATAGTTTGTACCGACAGTCTCTAAACATTATCCCGTCCAGGGATTTCAGGGAATCACCGCTTTTGTATTTTGCCGCCAAAGAAAATAGGTCCAACTTGCCGGCTTAGCAAAGTATTGTCAGATGCGAAATAAAACGCTTTAAATATGAAATTTCATTTTTCTAAAGGAATTCAATAATAATCTGCCTTTTCGTTAGGCAATAATATTTGTATTTATTCTCCGCCAATCAAAATGCATTAAAATCAAAACAAACAAGATGGCGACTAACAATAGTTTTCTACACAGGATTTTGAGGATCTCTCACGAGAGAAAAGACCAAATAGTGTGGAACCCCGCCATTTGTTCACCTCTATACTCGTACAACTCCGCATTCTTCTAACTTTTTCGAATAAAATTCGACTCGGAAATCGGATGTTACCACGTCCCGACGGAGTCCAAGTCTCGTGTTGGCCCTCATTCGCTAAGCATTTTTACAAGCTCCGTAAAACGTTGTGTTATTTTATAGCTATTCTTGATTGTTTTTAAATATTTTCATTGAAAATAAGTTTAATCATGTGCCCAAAAAAATTAATGGTTAAAATTGCGATTGCGGTTCACCTGTCTGTTTAGGACTATATATCCAAGATGGCGGACAGGTTTGAAAGGTTCAAAATTGTTAGGAAATTAACCAATACATACATCCTGCAGCTGAGCAGACCTAATCTAACCTAACCTACAGCTAATTGTAGTAAACGATTCGGTCCTACGGACCTCATTAGCATGAAAGTTGTTTTGAAGGCCGTACGAGAGTGGCATATCGCTCCACGCGATGACTTACGAGGTGAACCGTAAAAGCAATTTTAACCAAATTAAAGATTCAACCAAGCCTAAAAGGAAAGCAGGTGAGAACAACAATTGAACTGAAAAAAAAAAAAAAAAACTCGTGTTTTTTCTTGTTGAAAGTAGAACTCGTGTCTCGGACCTGGCCACTCAATATAGTTTTTATTTTATGATTTTTTGCATTAAGTATTATTATAGAGGTTTAAATAAGCATCATCTGGGGGATTGAAACGGTTTAATCCAATTTATATAATTTCCCAAGGGAAAAATTGTTTCAACATTCGTACAAATCGCAATTCAAACAGCCTCCTGGAACGAGTTGCCAGGTTCCACTGCTAATGAATATTTACTGATGTTCATTTTATATTCTCACTGATATAAACTTACAAAAATAAAAAATATAATCTCTTTTACTGAATATCAACAGTTCGTTTCCTTTCCCCAGTCATGTGAACTTACAAAATTAAAAAATAAAAAAATAATATTATTTTCACTGAATATCAACAGTTCATTTCATATTCGAACTCATGTGAACTTAAAAAAAAATATAATTGCCACTGAATGTCAATAGTTCATTTCAGAACTAAAAAAATCGAGTGAACTTAAAAAAAAAAAAAAAGTTATTATCTATTATACAAGAAAAAATTAAGATATTTTCACAGCAAAGTCAACAAAGATGTGGAAAAATTTCATAAAGCAAACTACAACAGTAGTAGAAATTTTTGGAAAATTGATACTATAACAGAGGATGAAATCCAAAGCTTGTAATACAAATTGACAACCACTGATAATGAAATGTAAACAATACAATCACACATTTCAATAAAAATTCAATGTCCACTAAACAGCAGCAGTTCATTTCATAACTAAAATCTGAAGGAGTCAACTTAAAATAAATAAATAACCTAACATTAATAGTTCATTTCATAACTTATATCAAGTAATGTGAACTTACAAAAGTAAAAAATTATCATGTTCACTAAAAACCAGCAGTTCATTTCCCATCCCCACTCATGAAAACTTACAAAAATAAAAAATACATAGGATATCAACAATTCATTTCATATCCCCACTCAGAACTTTAAAAAAATATTTAAAAAAATATGATTGTCACTGAATATCAACAGTTCATTTCAGAATTATAAAATCCAGGAGTGAACTTAAAAAGAAGTTAATATTTATTATTCAAGAAAAAATAAAGATATTTTCATTTCTAATGAATATAATATATTGTCGTATATAATTATGTATATAATATTATATAACCTTAAATATATAATTATCAACAAGAAACATTTTTATGTGTAATATAGAATACAAATATTATATATCATTTTTCATCCAACGCACATGATAAAACTATGATGAACTAAATTTAAAATGAAAACTAAAAAATTAAAAACATGTTAAAAATAGTCAGGCTAGTTTCGGCTTAATTAATAAGCCAGCCTCAGTGTGGAAGACATCATAGGTAGGAACAGGCTTTTTAAAGGAGCATTAAAAGTCTTTCCTCCAATCACCGTGTCGATCAATCGATGCTTGGCAAATTTAGCCAATTGTCGTGATATGTAAAACAGTTGTGTCCGTGTGAAACGCAATTGAGCCCCTGGCGGCGATCAATCCGGCGTCCATGGATACGATTAAGCAAGAACGGAACACATGTTGTGTTGTTTGTAAACATTGAAACGCCCTCTGGTGTGGCTGATTAAAAAGACATGTGTTTACAAATATAAAGCTCTAACGAAGAGCTCATTTCACAAACATCAGGTCTCTAGGTTTCTTTTTAAAACCATATTGATAAATGTTTCTTAAAGAAACGCAGTCATTAATACAATGGTCATTGGTCACAATAAAAAGGATTCTTTGCATTTCCTTATGATTTCCGAATTTTCTTTAGTGAGAATTCTTGATTCACTCAAATTAAAGGCATGGCCCGTTTTTTGGCAATGCTGCACAATGTTGTATGACATATTTTTGGTGCGAATGGC
>JAFIDM010009631.1:42650848-42664458 GCA_023159025.1 Thereuonema tuberculata | reverse complement strand
GAACGAGTCCCATATGGCGGGGGTTCATGCATGTTCCGGGGAGGAATTTCCATGGAAGCGAAAACTGAGATTGTTTTCATCGCCGGGCTGGGTGGCGGCTCTTGAACACGAGTACGACGTCCCAACGTTACATAGAGGAAGTACTGGAGGAGCATGTCATGCCATTTGCAGGGTTTATTGGCGACAACTTCCTGTTTATGCACCACAATGCCAGACCTCACACCGCGGCAATTGTACGCCAATACTTGCAAGAAGTGAATATTCCGGTTATGGATTGGCCAGCTCGTAGTCCCGATCTCAATCCGATTGAGCATTTGTGGGACGAGCTAAAGCGAAGAGTTCGGGCAATGGGTCTTCAAGAGCTGCAACTCGCAATTTGTGAGGAGTGGGAAGCCATACTGCAAGATGTTATCATCACATTGATAACCTCGATGCAAAATCGAATGAAGGCCGTAATTAAGGCTAAACGAGGAAATACCCGTTATTAAAAAAGGTTGTTTTATAACTGCTTTGCATTGAATTTTGTTTAAATCACCACTTCCCACGCTGTAAAAAAAACAACGTTTTCCTGGTGGGCTAGGCGATTCCTCCAAAACACAGTCGGCTGACACGGAATACCCACTTAAGTGGTATCATTGGATAGGTGATGAAACGATCTTTAAATTGATATAAGTTTGATTAAAAAAACAATTGCGAATCGCGAGGAAAATACAAAAAACCGTACAAAACTGCAACTGTGCGATTTTTCTGCTCCCGAGTGTACTTAATTTATATAAGAAAAGAACTTCTAAATTTTCAAAATTTCAAAAATAACAATAAATGTTACTTGATGAGCGAAGTTTTTGAATAAGTTCTATTTTTAATAACTAGAATCATAACATTTAACGTACTGTGTGAACTTTCAAAACAATGAAAAAATAAAAATAAATCCAGCACCTGCCTAAATTAAAATTGTCTCTGTTTCAATTACAGGGAAGGAATTGGGAACTGATGAGTCCGTAACAGGACGAAATAGCCGTTCCCAATCCTTCCCTATAACTGCAACAAAGAGGCAATTTTAATTTAGGCAGGTGCTGGTTTTATTTTGATTTTTTTCATTCTATTTTTAATATTGTGCAAAATGTTTTAATGTTTTATTAAGCTGAGTTTAATTAAGTGGATACAGGGTGTCTCGAAAATTACATCTTAAGATTAGAATAATTAATTTTCAATTAAGTTTGCTGTACTAAATAGCACTGAAGGATTTTTGCCGTAACCGCTTGGAATCGATTCTTGGATTATCTAATACTTACCAGGGGAAGACAGGAGGATGGCCTATTATTTCTGAAAATGAATGGTATATATTCTTATTTTTTTTTAATCTAGAATCCGCAAAAACCTTCGATCGATAAACTTTACCGTCTTCCTAGAAAACTACCGAACATCCACTGACTTCAGTTTCACATTACTACAATCCTAAAGCTCTTAACTATAGGGTCAATCCATACCAAACGGTCCAGAAAACATTAAATTCTTTGCGCGACCATTTTAAAAAAAAAATTGATTTTTTTTATTATTGTTACCCCTACGCATGAGCAGTTCAAAAAAGGCATTTTTTTTTATTTTTTATATCTGACTTCATTTAAAAATGGCCTCCATTTTTGTGTTATATATCTAACATAGGTACCTAACTCAAATATCAAACTCAAATTTTTTTTCACAGGTACCTCTCATAAAGTTCTCTCTATACTGTAAATATCAAATTTTTATTTAGGTCCCCCACCAGAGATACGAGCATTTTTCAAGAGCTATAACTAAATTAGGAAGCCAGTAACAGAGCTGAAATATTTTTTGCTAAACCTTTGGATGTATATCTTTTCACAAAAAAATTTATAGTTTTTCTATTTCATTCCTTCCTGCTAAAACATTGATTTTTGTTCAAAAGCGAATATCAATTTCGGTTCTAAATTTCAGTCATTTGCATTTAAGATATGGTAAAAAGTTACAAGACAAAATGTAACTTGAAGTGTGCTGAAAATAATGCTTTTTACCGCACATTTTTATCATGTTTTTTTTTAGCTGAATTATCAATATTACCGCAACTGTCTGCAAAGGCCAAAAAATGCCGGAAACCTTAAACAAAAATAGATGCCATTTTTAAATGAAGTCAAATATATATATATATATAAAAAAGACCTGTTTCGATAGGGGTAACAGGAAAAAAAATCATTTTTTTTTAAATGGTCGAGCATTGCTGGACCGCTTGGTATGGATTGACCCTATATCAAAATGCAACTGTCTGCAAAGGCCAAAAAATACCGGAAACCTTAACACAAAAATGGACGCCATTGTTAAATGAAGTCAAATATAAAAAAAAAAAATGCCTGTTTCGAACTACTTATGCATAGGGGTAACAGGAAATTTTTTTTTTTAAATGGTCGAGCAACCAGTGCTGGACCGCATGGTTTGGATTGACCCTATATCAAAAGTCGATACAAATTTATAAAAGTTTTAAATCTGCTTTTAAAATGACGGTTTTCTGAATGGATATGTAGTTTGTAGTTATCAAACTACAAACAATCAAATCAAAGAAAGTATTGCTTATTTCGATTGTAGAGATTGCAGTCCCCCTAATGTAAATATATTTCTTTGGGATTAAATCTTGTAAGCCATGGAATCATCTGACAGATCTAAACATTTAACAATGTTGTAGTAAATTGTAGTCTACTAAATTATTTAGTGAACAAGGATCATTGCTTTTATTGAAAATGCTGAATATTTTCATTTACAGCTCAAAAATTAATATTTTCAATTTTCTAGTACAAAAGAATCTGAATTATTTGTTGATCTTGATCAAAATTCGTTATTTTCGAAATTTTGATTTTATTGCAGTTTAGCTCTCAACTTATGAAATAAATAAAACTATTTTAAATAAATGGAAATCTAAGATTTATTTAATTAATTTACGTAATTTTAAAACAATTTGGTCATGAAAAACACACAAATTATCTATAAAGCCACCATCTTGTTAATATCATGACTAAAATAGCAGAAAGCATGAAATGTTAAAAATCCTTCTGAATTTTGAATGTGATTCAAAAGCAGAGACGATCACCATTTCGGACATCTTGTGGGAGGACTAGTCTTTCTTCTTCAGTGGGGTAGGGCATTGCTTTGGAGGGCACTTGGGTGGAAAGATCCTTGTTGGAATGCACTGTGCGTAACAGCCACTGGACCCACTGGACCTGCATGTCAGATAGTAGGTTCCATCGTTCCTTCGACGGATGTAACCCCATTTGATGCCAGTATTCAGTGCAAACTTCACTGCACAGTTGAACTCGTTATCATTGATCCTGACAAAATGCATTTTCTGAATGTACATCTTGATCTCCTCCAGTGTAGATCCATTACCACACTTATGGTATTGAATAGCCTCAATCACATATTTGTTGATAATATCGCGCGACTCCGACAATGACTTCGGAGGTGGATTCCATTGAGGTGGACAAGGAGGAGCTCTAGGTTTTGGATATTTTGAAGGACAGGGTGGTGCCTTACTGCAGCAGGGTGGTCGACAAGCAGGAGCACACGATTCAGGACATGACGATGAACAACATTGATGAGGACGGCGTGGACGACAACCTGATAGCGGACAGGGAGGGGGTGGACAGTCCATGTCGTCGCTCTATGAATCACACCTAATCCTGAAAAATTATCAAAAAAACTGTAGTTTAGATCTAAGAAAAGAAAAGTTAAATTAAAATAACATTTTAAAAAAATATTTGTAACTACAGTAAAAACAAAACAAAACAAAACAATTGCAACAGACGGATCTTGACGATCTCGTTTGCATGAGAATTACGGAAAACATGAGATCTGACAATTAGCCTCTTCAGGAGGTGTCAAGGAATTTAGTACTTTGATTGTATGTCACTAGGAAAATGCTACCTAATGAATTTTATTGTTGTTTATTGACTGTTTTAAATTTATGAAAAGTATATTAAAATATAGCAGAAGTCTCATGCATTTCCCCGTATTATAATTCATTTAAATATTTCAATGAAATGTAAACATACATAATATGAAACATTCATGCAATTTTTATTTGTTTTTGATTTTTGGAATTAGCAAATAAAATAAATGAGAAATCGTGTGGCTTTTTTATTATTAATTCGTTAATGTAATGTTGCATTTTAAATTTAAAATCGATTGTCTTATATAAATGTATTTACATAATCCTGTTATTTTTTTTTTCGTATTTTGTTTTGTTTTGTTTACGTACGAAATTTTTAAAATTAACTTTTTTCTAATATTTTAGCAATTTTTTTTTTGTGGGCGATCAGTATATTTGACAGCCTTTCCGTCTAATTTTGAGGCACTGAAAAGGGTCTTAAAAGGTAAATTCTGGTTTGTTTGTTTTTTCTTTCAGCTGTTGTTTCTAGTAAATAACTGCGTGAATTGGGAGATGTATGAAATATATACGAGTAGCTTCAGCTACTCTGTCTTGAACTCTTAATAAAGGAATGAGAGGTCCACCATTAATTAATTCCCTCCGAAAATATTCTTCAACTTGCAATATTATTTTCCGTGCGCTACTTCATACAACACTGTTTCTCGACATTTTGTGAGAATACTTGGATAGAGGATATTCTCGCGTAAATTACGTGAAATCACGAAAAAACGAGATCGTAAAGATCCGTCTGTTGGACTATAGTCTTTTGGCAGTGGCTCTAAAAATAAAAACTCCCCAATAAAATAAACAAAAGGGCTTAAGATCCGCAATTTTTTACATTCTTTTAAACATAGAGTTTTCATTATTGAGCTGATGTATTTGCCATTAAATGAGTGTGTGTTAATTGACCGAAAGACAGAAATTCAGTAATTCGGATAATGTTATTACAGTAAAACCTCGTTGTTAAGTCGTCACTCAAGGGACCAAACATTTTTGACGACTTAAGCGGAGTGACGACTTAGGCGAGTGGGAATTTTTAAAAAAAAAAAAAAAATTAAATTCGGTATTTTCATGAATTGCTGTAGGATTCGGTAAGAAAAAGAAGATTGAAGATCAATATTCAACTCCTTAGCAATTTCTATGACTTTTTCTTTGAGAATCACGGCAGAAATAGGCACATTTTGCGATCTGGAATGTTTTAGCCATCGAACTAATACCTCCTTGATCTCGTCAAACTTCGATTTCCTCATTCTCTTTCTTTTGTCTTTGCAGTCAGCTTCTTCAGTTACTTGTTTCGATGAATATAATTTAATGTAGTCCTGGGAAAATGGTATTCTTTGGCAAAAGCTGTTTTCGAAACATTTCATTTTTCAAAAAAGTGCAATTAAGTCTTTTTTTTTTCTTTAAAAGATAACGACGTAAGTTTTCGTTTTCCTAGCATGTTAAAAACTAATCGAACCACGAAATTGCAAGAGAAAAATAGACCGTAGAGCGGGCTTACTCGCTATGAAATGAAGTCACACTCAGGAGCAGTCAAGAAAAACGTCTACACTTGACAGAGTCGCAGCAAGAAGTGTGCTTTGAATGATTTGGGTTCTTGGAATCTCGCTGCTAATCTCCCGAAGGAGTAGGAAAGGAATGAAGTGACAGGCGTGGTCGAAAATTCCCCGTAAAGCCTTGGCTTTCTTAAAGTGAAGGGGCGGGGCTGAAAAGACAACACGATGGCATGGAAAATGGAGAAGAAAGATGCTTTTGGCCATTCTTGAAAATGACGAGTTATCCGGAGTTGAATTAAATTTGGTGACGGGTAAAGGAGGGTTATTTTACATTATTGTGTATGAGACCTTGTCGGGACCAAAGGAAAACGATGACTTAAACGGAGTGACGACTTATCCGGGTGACGACTTAACGAGGTTGTACTGTATATCAATTATTTAGTCTATTTTTATTACTTAGTGATTTATTTGAAGGTTTTTAGGAGGACCAAATTCGATATGACCTTCAACCCCCTTTTAAAAAAAATGATTCTACCCCTTTACAAGCCCTTGCGGTTTTCGATATGTATTTAATGCATTTCTAAGTTTCGACATTCCAACTTTTCTCAGATAATTCTTGTTTATGAACTATTTTTTAAATACTGGGAATTCTACGGAAACTGCCCTGTTCACATGAACATGTATTTATTCTATGACTGCCCATATTTAGAAACAACAAAGAAATTGTGCTAAAGCATAAAATTAAGGGCGACCCATTAAAACCCCCATGGGGACATTGAACATGTGAAGGTGTGATTAATCAATTTCAAAAAATTGAAACAATTTCTGCAGTGAAACGTCTGCTGTAGGAATCGTAATAATGTGTATGGCATTGGCACAGGACCAATGCCTAGCATCATGGTGTGGGGAGCCATAGCCTACAATGACCATTCGCCTCTGATTGTCCTACAGGGAACAGTTAGCACTGCAGCGTACATCCAGACCATCATCCAACCCCTTCTCTTGCCATTCCTGCAACATCAAGGAGATGTGCTTTTCCAACAGGACAGTGCCTGCCCACACACTGCTGGTGCAACCCAACGAGCTCTCCAAGGTGTTCATCAACTCCCCTGGCTAGCACGATCACCAGATCTGTCCCCCATTGAGCATGTGTGGGACTCGATTGGACAGCGTGTGGCCTGGTCTGCAACAAAAATTTTTTCATAAGAGCAAAAAACAGAGTTTAGTTTTACAATAAAATACTATATAACTTATGTGCCATTCCAGCATAGCCTAGTGGTCTAGATGGAGGCCTCCCACTAGACAGATGTTTTGGAACCTGGTTTGAGTCCCGGCAGTGGCATGGATTTTTCAATTTCCTTTCCTGTGTTTGTCAGCCTATTCTTCACTTTCTCTTCGGGTCTGAAGCATTCCATAAAGGCTTCCAGAGAAAGGCAATGGGAAACTCCCTCAGTATTTATTCCATAGAATAAACCAAATCTCTGAGATTGGAGAGCGCCAATGGACCTGCTGAATGCAAGCAGAAACACTGGTGATGATAACCTATGTAGCTGCTTTATATAGCCATTTTCAGATGGCTTAATGTTTTATTCATGGAATTAATTAAAGTAGATTTGAAATTCCCACATAAAATTATGTAAAAACAAGCCAATACCTCATTCTTAATATGGTCAGACAGCCCAATTATAATTCTCAACCCTTCAATTTAAAATTATTAAATTGTTAATTGTTTGTGTGTGCTATGTAAAGACTGTTCAATTTTATGATATTTGAAAATAATCCAAATAATTGTGGTTCTTATCTCTTCTTTCTGTACTATTTGTTTTTAAATTGAATGCAAATAAAATGCATGAATAGTGACTGCAGTGGTTATGTCCTCTCCTGGAATTTCAAATACATTATGGATTTATCCCCTTTTGTTAAAAAGAGTTCCTTGGTTTTGCATACCAGTTCAGTGGCCTGTTTGTAAAATCCCTGCATTTAAGCTTTCTTAGTTGTCTGGAAGTATACAGAATGACTGCATAGATGTATTTCATTAGCTTTTTTTTTTTTTTTATAAGCATTTATTCCAACTGTTCATGTGATTTGACACATCAGTAACAAAATCACATTCAGCTATTAAATCAGAAACAAAGTAGCAGTTAAAAGCTGAATTGTGATACTGAGATTGGATTCTTGCCATGCTCAACATAGTAGCATAAAGTCTATTATTGTAAAATGTTTGAATTCAAAGTTTCACCATCAATTAAGAGATCAAATGATATAGAACAAGAGAAACAATGAATTGAATATTTTTATTTTTTAATTAATTACTAAACAAAATCCAAGATTCTTATTACTTATTGAGTAGCTTGAATATCATCTAGAATATGGCTTATTCTAGGATTTGTTTCAAAGTTACTTTTTGTTTATTTTGTATGATATATGAGATAATATAAAATGGTTATCTTCACTTTGAGATTCTGGTAATTTGTTACTGATGGTAGTGATATTCGCCGATAAAGAAAGTAAGAGACAATAATAGATTTCAATGTATTTTTGTTAAACTTTTAATTGGATTTTTTTTCCCCTACAATTTTAAGTGTTATATTAAAATATCAATAAGCAATCAGTATGTCAATGTAATACGTGTGACTGCTGATGAATATAGAAAGTTATTGGATTATTTAATTGTTCTGTAAAAAAGCTTTTAAAAATGGATGAAGCAAAGGTATAGGTTAAAATAACAAAAAAAAATACTAGATTTTTAATGGAATTTATGAGTGTAATCATGAAAACAACTGAAAAAAAAATGGTACTTTGATGTATTATTTGCTAAAAATATCGTTTTTTCTTTTAGGAAATAGGATATACTCATATGAGAATTGTACAAGGAATAACATCCCTGCTCCAAATGGCTGGGCTACTTGCTAGATTGTGCAAAAAAAAATTCCCTTCCGCCTAAGGACTGAAGTTTTCTATAATAAATACAAGCATAAAAAATAATGAACAAGCAATTATAATTTTTTATTTCAGTTCAAACAAAATACAGTAACATGTGTAATGAAAACAAACACTGGAAATTTGCTGACTAATATAATAACAGATTTGTGCTATGTAGTTATCGTACTCCATACAATAAAAATTCACATGGGACTAAGCACACAACATGTATTTAAATATTAAAATTTGCAATTTTAAAAACAAATTTATAATTTTGTTTAATGAGTTATCTTTTAGTATCATTTTGCTTAATAAAGTACAGCAAAAAACAAATATTTTTTTACAACTGACTGAGTATTGACAGAAGGGGGGGGGGGGGAGCAGTTAATATTTTTAACAAGGTTGCATTTTGTTAGATATTAATTCCAATCAACACAAAGAGTAATATATCTGCATATAATTAATCCTAGGAAATATCTATAGTAACAAGAGTGTACATTGTAGGTTAATAAATTGATAGAATCAGTATTGGGAACTTGGCAAGAAAGATTTCTAACTATAGTAAAAATTTCACACTAAAAAGTTCAGAAAAATTATCCCAGGAGAGAATTAAATTTGAAAAAATGTTTTTCCTATCTAATTTATCTTAATAATAAGCCACTGACAAACTAACTGTGGTACAAGGAGGAATTCTTTTTCTAACTGCTTCACGCAGTGCAGTGGCGTGCTGCAGAATCTAACCATTTACAGTGAAATAATTGTAAATTTTGAGCAGCAACATAAAACATTGCATTCAGCATCAACAGTGACAGATGACAGCTTCACTTAACAATACAAGGAATTCTGGCAACAGTTAAGTGGCAGTTTTGTTGCCTTGATAGCCTCATTCCACCATAGAGATTTATTATTAAATGATAGATTTCCAAGAGATCCTAAATTTCTGTACAAATGAATTCAAGTACTTGTGTACTTCTTGTATTGAAAAATGACAGCTGTTTTGGAATCTGTAAACTGTCATTCAACAAAATAAATCTCAACAGTTATTATAATATTGGCTTTGATTGGGAAAGATAAGAAGAAAAAGGATTTCTTTAAATATTTTAACATAAACAACATTTTAATATCTTGAATTTATGGATGTATTAGCATTTGAACACTTTATTCAACATATTTAGGCATTATTTAAGAAGATAAATAACTTAATTATTACAAAAGTCTTAATGAAAATAAACTACAGCATTACTAAACATCAGGGCCGGTTTAACCTGCTTTGGGGCCCTAGACATTTTCTTCTCACCGGGCCCCCTCCAACCAAAAAAAAAAAAAACGTTGGAAACCTATCTGTTCAACCAAAAAAAAAACAGTTTGACCGGGCCCCCCCCCCTTCAAAAAACTGGGCCCTAGACATTTGTCTCATTTGTCTATGTGATAATCCGGCCCTGCTAAACATCATCCACACTATCAGAAATAAATGTCATAATACCATATTTATTACTATAAAACAAATTTTCAAGGAGATATGCAACGTCTCCTCTTTCTCAAGCCTTTTACATGATAACAATAATAGTTATCATGTAAACTACAGTATTATTGTTTTAATAAGTCTTCCAATATTGTTTGTTTTGAATTTCTTTTTAAGATGAAATCTGTGAGTGAGGTCTTCCATTTTACTCAGGAACTGAAATTGAAATTTTATATCAATGCCATCAGTTTTATACAACAAATTGTTTTTCAAGCACTTTTACTTTTGTGCTCAATATTACAGTAACTTTGCTTATCCTAACAGCATAAAGATTTAAAACAATATATGAATAACAAAATTAACATATGGAGGTTTCACAATTACAATGACATTAAATTCGTCTCTTTTAATGTCTCTCTCTTCAATCTATTCCTTGCTGAAAAATCCATGTGTTTGATTTTGTTTTGCCAAATGTGATTTGTTTTGGAACATTAAAATGTTAGTAATAAAAAGTCATTAAACAATCGTAATGTTAAACATGTTAAATATGTTAAACTTCCCTGAGAGAAATTCTCTTTGCATTGAATAAGTATTTGAAAAAAAAAAGATACTGTATTTATTGGCGTATAACACGTACTTTTATTTCTTAAAATTTAGGACTGAAATTCTAACTGCATGTTATATGATTGCACTACTTTTATTTTAAATTTTAAGTTTTTTTTATTCAAACTTCCTTCTTAAAATTATGGTGCATATTATAACCGATAAATATGGTAATTCACAATTATCATAAAATTCAAATTGTCTTATAATTATGATTTAAATCTTTTAATTCTTCTTTTCTTAAGTTCAAAAAAATTAAAATATTATTGAAGTAAGTGAATATTATCACTGTTCATAAAGGGAAAGAAAACTATTAATTGGAATCATCTGAAACACAGCTGATTTTGTAAGAAGCTAGGTGAGCTGATAAGCTAAAGTGAAGATCTTACTGGACTTCTATTTCCCCCATAGCATTGTTATATCTCAACTACATGTAATGCATATACACTTTAATCCATACATTTCACAAACAATTTTACACATCTGTGCAGCTTTCTATAGAAGAACAGCATCAAATGCTGAAAATGCAACTTCTGCTTCTCCATCTTCAAAACTCAATAAAAACACAACAGTTCCATATTCTTCTATCAATTCCTTCCTTTTCATATTACTACTACAACTAAAACTCCATACACTCCATATCTTAGTATTTAAAATTGTTTTATTCAAATACTACACGAATTTTCGGGACGAAATTGTATCGTCATCCGTTCTTCAAGCGAAAAATTAAAATATTCTTTGGAATAAATACAACAAAATAGTATTGGTAAGGGATTTAATAAAAACAGATGTGAAAAAAATAGTAAATATTGAAGAGTTTAATTATTGAAGTGTTTAATTATTGATGATAATGTAATAAGTAATGTCCAGATTTTGTTTAAAGTAATGGATTAAAATGATGTGGATATATTATTGTGAAAATAATTGAATTTGTTGATCTAAAGTGTTAATAATTTTGTTTTTATTGGAAATCTTATTTAGTTGTTAAATATTTATTTTTCAAAATTGTTTTAAGTAATGAAGCAAACTTGTATGATCTTTCATTATAACAACAATTGTATTTATTGCTTCAACATGTTTTTAATTGGTTTCATGTTCAATACTATTTTGTTGTATTTATTCCAAAGAATATTTTAATTTTTCGCTTGAAGAAGGGATGACGATACAATTTCGTCCCGAAAATTTGCGTAGTATTTGAATAAAATAATTTTATATTCTAAGATATGGAGTGTATGGAGTTTTAATTAAAAATACAACAGTTTCTCCGGCACATTTGATTCCAACATATCACCTGTTTTCAAACACTAAGGATGCCTGTGGAACGCTCAAACATGCAGCTGTCAAAACGCTGAGAACTTTCCAAATAACACAATAGCTCAGTTTAGTCACTTAATACTACAGGCCAAAATATCATGTCTTTTACTCAAAAGAATGACTGAGTAATTTTATAATAAATTTCATATTTAAGACCAAAGTATAACTACATCATCAGTTACATTTTGGTCTTCATAAACACAATTATGATTGTTGATTTGAAAATTAATAAGTTACTCACCTGCACTTCATTTTGCATGCTGCATTCTCTCTAACTTTTTCTTCACTGCTACTATCTTCAGTTGGTGTTTTTCTGGTACACACCACCGATTCATCTTTATAGCTTTAAATTAAATAATATAAATATTACAAAACTCTACATTATAAATTCTATCTTTAAGTTTATTCCCTAATCCCTAGAATTTGATTTTTTTTTTATTTATTTATTTTAAATATTATAAACACACACAGACACTTGACAAAAAAAATTGAAACAACATGAAGGAAGCGTCCAATTTGAATTAAACTTTTTAAGTGCCATTTGGATGAAGAGAATTAGAACTGATTCAAATTTCACAATAAAAAATTTAAAAAAAATATTCAACAGTAGCAGCTTGGTTGTTACATTATTCGTACTGTGTCGACCTGCCTGTGGCTGCAATGCATGTGATGTATGGCACGGCATGGAGTGAAATGAAGTCCCAATGTTGTCTTGGAAGAGGTGATGGGAATGAAGTATCTTCAATAAGGGTTGATATGGTATGCTTCTCCATTTTCTTAGGAAAAATAATATTTATTTTACATTTGTCTATATGCTTGTTAATATATTTCAAGCAATCCATAATACCAGCTTTTAAAAGACAATTTTCAAGTAGCATTATTCTACTCTCCGATTAAATAAATAAATAAATAAATAATAATTAAAAAGGAAAAAACAAACTCAGATTGATGTTTCATGATTGCCCTATTTATTTTATAATGTAAAGTTTTATTAAAAAGATATTTCAAACAAATATGGCAGTTGTAAAAAGAAAGTAGTAGAAAATTCTTATAAATTTTCTGTATTGTCATACATTTCTTGTTCATAGTTCTAAGTAAAATTGGTTGCTAATCTAGATTTCATTTCCTGGATGAGTCAGCAAGGGCAAGATTCTTGCTTACTTAATCTTTTCATTTGAATACTATACTAACTCCATTCCTCTGATGAATGGCTGCATTTGGTTCAACAGCACAGTTCCAACGCGCAGTGGACTTACAAGATTTTTATTAAAATCTTATTTGAAATTTTAAATTTCAAATAATATTTTCATTGAAAAATATATAGAAAGTCATACAAACAATTTGAAAGGTTCCTTCTGCTTCCCTTTAACACCATGTATAATTAATATTTCTTTAAATAATAGTTTAAAGTTTTTTTTTTAATTATAAATTAAATTCAACTATCTTCATTAAAACTCAATGTCACAATAATATTTACCACTAGCCAGTATTTAAGTAAGTACACAAGGATAAAAAAAAATATCATTCACTTAATATATAACTAATATCAACAAATTGGTGCATTAGATTTGATAATTATAATAAATGACATATGATTGTCCTGAAGGAAAAAAAAATCTAGTGAAGCAAAAAAAGCACTTACAAACAAAATATAAAATATCAAGTAAGCAATTTATGTGTTTCCAAATGTATTAATAATAATAATAATAGTAATACTACTACTACTACTAATAATAATAATATTTATGGAATATATTTCTTAAAAAATTATCAAAAGTGTAAAGAATGGACCATAAACTATTAAGCATTTTAATTTGTAAAGCAGATGTGCATTCTATTATTATTATTATTATTATTATTATTATTATTATTATTATTATTA
>JAFIDM010009631.1:42593791-42633850 GCA_023159025.1 Thereuonema tuberculata | reverse complement strand
TGATATAGAGAAGATGATGATGATTAATAAATCTTATCCTATTCATCCTAGTTGCGATTAGTAGTTTTTGTTTATGAAGTTCATGGAATTAATAAATTAAAATAAACTGTAAACTGAGACCACAGATCTGCCTCAATTGAGTTTAAATAAAAAAAAAAATAATGACTTTTTCCTTGAACTTTGAATAATTACACTAGAATTTGACATCCCGGTCATCTGTAATATCATTGGCTGCCATTTGGAGCATACACATGCCGTGCATAGACAAAAAAAAAAGTCACCTTGGAATAAGGCCACGTGCTCTAGCCGTATTTTGGCTGGAGCTATGGGTGAAGTCATAAACCTATCACGTGACTAGTGCTTCCGGTTTGCTCGATTTATGGGCGATTTTTGAGTAACCAATTCGGCGGGGAAAAAAAATAAAAAGGTTTTATCAAGGATATTAGAAAACGCTTACATGAAATAAGACAGAGAATCGACTTTATTAATTGGAGGCAATAATTAATTCCGCCTCTTTAAGCACGAGACTAGTGGGCGAACGGACCAGGCCTACACGCATTAAAAAGAACAACTCGATCAAGCTGCGAGAGAACAACTTAAGCCCGAGGCTGAACCAAAGAACGTAAATCGCTTCAAATTTAATAAATAAAATAAGAGAACTAAAAAACATTTTTTTGCTTCTTTTGGAAAAAAAAAAAAATTCAACATGAGCATAACACGGCAAAAAAGGAAAAGAATTTAGAAGTTATTTCTAAATTATTGGTATTGATCACACTATTATTGTTACTTTCCGCATGTTAATAACCTTCATAATTTAGAAAGTTATTTTTAAAATAAATTTAAAAAGAAAATATAATTTTAAATCTTTTCTGTATAAAACTATTCTCTAATTGACCGAAAATATAAATGGTGGACTCTACGAAACAGCAACGTTCAATCTTAATTTTTGTTGCGTTTATCACTGAATATTTTTTAGCTTTTTAATGTATTTTCTAACAGAGAAAAATTACTAATAAATGTTTGAGTATTTATTTCATTTTAAAACCATACTAAAAATAATTTCAGCCACATCAGAGAACAATTTAAATAATTCCGAGTAATGCATTGGCAGTCACCATTAAATCCATCGTAAGAAATAATTTTATTATTATTATTAATAGCATGCATATTTTAAAAGAAACATAAGTTATTTTGTAATACATTAAAGTGATCTTGACAGACAATACAATTAGATTTTTCGGCGAGCGGTGTTCTTTTCTTACTGCATTCTTCCCGCGCTGCCTGACTCGCTTGTTGACAGCACCAGGGAATTCTGACGTCACGACCACGTGACAATGCTTTTTGGAGGCGTGGCTAAAAGCCAAACTTTAAGCGTAAATTCCCCCTATTTAGAAACGACGGATTGAAATAAAATTTTAACCACATTAATATTATGTTAATTTCTCTCAGAAAATAATTTTAGCTCAATATGACAATTGTTGCCCATTGGGAAATTTATTTAACCCATGCTTTTGAATTCCTTTTAGAATTACACGGATCAACTAACTATTCGGAACACGATGACAATTTGAACAAACTTGTATACGATCTTGGGCAATTAAAATTAAAATCGTGTTTTAATCAGAGAATGTTTATTCATATTTGCGCGAATACGTATTATAGTTTCAAAGAAAATCGAATCGGGGAAACTAATTTACTTGGCGCATTAATAAAATGTGGAGCTGATGTCAATGCCTATGACAATAAAGGGAATACTGCGCTGCATTACTTGACTTTTCTTATTGATTCCAATAAAGTTTCTTTCGACGACAATCCTAGAGTTAAATTATTATTGGCAAACGGCGCTCATGTTGATCAGGTAAATGCGAACGATATTCCTGCCATCGGCAAAGACAGAGTAAAGAATGGAAAATAATTTTCATTTATAAACTTACAATGTATAGCAGCTAAGGCTGTTGCAAATTGTAACATAAATTCCGGATGTTCCCAAAATTGTACAAGATCTTATAAATACACATTTCCCTCAAAAAAAAGAAAGTTGGGTACATCCACATTTAAGGCTCGGGCACATAGAAAGCGGTCTGTCGCGGCGGGCAGCGATCCAGCGGTCGTCGTGGCGGTCTGCGATATTGGGACGGCACATAGGACGCGATATCTTGTGTGAGCGGTCAAGTCTGGTATTTGGTTTATTGCAAAGAAATGGCGGGTATTTTTAAAAGCTATAGAGGCTGATGTTGTAACTGCGGATTAAACTGCGGATTGTAAAAGCAGCTTGCTATATCAAAGAATCAAGGGATCCGTTAGAGTTCTTAGATAAAGACCCGCCGATAAATATACATAAACTCTGTTATCTATTGCTTACGACCCAACGAAGGAAAAGAAACAGGATGGATAAATACTTCTGTAAGTTTTTTACTACATTATATTATAAGACTAATTTTAATTAAAAGGAAAATATGATTATAATTTTTGTAATTTGTTAACCACAGGTCATTAAACCCAACAACAGATTAACCATTTGGAAGAGCTCAGTCTGTCTGCTAAAGAAACTGGTAAGATGTATCCTACTATTAATTAGTTAGACAAAATTAACCAAATATCATTTTCTATTTTTTTTTAAAAAAAATTGGTAGATTATTTTTTTTTTCTTTCAGTTGCTAAAATGTCATTAAAATCTTTGTGTTTTATATTAATAGTGATTGATCCACCACTAATGCTGGCCGAACACGTGTCAATTTTCTTCAGTATTGATGGTCAATTTTATTGATATCAACCGTTTCCATCAATAAAAATGATCAATATTGACCAATATTGACCATTTCAAGAAAATTGATGTTGATACAAAAAAAGGATCAACTTCAGTTGTCGAGAAGTATTGATGGTGCGCCAGCGAATCACATGAACGGATGAAATCACGTGATAATGGTGACGTGCAAGGCGCCGCTTTGAAGATAGAAAACGCACACCGAGCACTTTTTTTGAGATAGAAGGCGTAAAATCATCAAAATGGGTCGGCCCAAAAAAAAGAATTCAAACAACAACAACATTTGGTCCATTGATCGAGAAAGACTCCTCATTGATTTCTACAGAGGTAAGGCGTTTAATACTAGAGCGATTCTGTACGTTCGTAACAAGTTAGGCTTAAACGCAAGTAAGCACCCCGGAATAGCTCCCATTTTATTCGCAAATAAATTGTATAAAACCGATGTCGTACAATCGCTGGGAATATTGTCCCCAGTGCAGCTATGCTCTGCTCGTGTGGTGTGTTTATAAGGCAAATAAACTGTATGCGAAGGACGAAGTGCCGTAAAGCATCAATAATCAGGTCAATACTCGATTAGAAAAAACTGTGTGTTCGCGCGTGATATCAACTGTCAGTATCAATTTTAATCAATATCGACCATCAATACTGAAGAAAATTGACACGTGTTCGGCCAGCATAAGGGCTTCCGATATAAAAATAGTGTTTGAAGGGATATTAAGGGACGTTTCCGTGTAATATCAATATTATTTTAGCTTATTTTTATTTTTTTTTTAAATTATATAGTTGTTATTATAATATGTATTAATTCTTTTGTAGTTCAAAGATCCGAGTCAAGGTGTGAGGGATCAGGCCAAAATCCTTTTCACAAACAAAGAAAGTTGGATCAAGGATTTCAAGCAGCATTTAAAAACTTGTGCAATCCCAAACAAGGCATTTGAAAACTGGTGCAGAAATAGCAGTTGTAAATAAAACCCACAAACAAATATGTAAATTACTGAATATTGTTCCATAAATAATTTCGTAACCCCTTTCTTTCTAAGAAATAATATAATATTATTTTTTCCAAAACAGAAGTTTGTAGAAATATATGTAATAAAATATGTTAAATTAAAAATATTCTTTTGTACTCTAAATTTTAATCAAAAAGGTGAGAATGTGGAATTTTAAATCATTTTAATTCACGTCAAAAAAGCTGATAAAAATTGGAAAAATTTTTTTTTAGGTAATCAGAAACTATCTGTCAAAAAACCAAATATCAAAAGAAACGTGACTGAGAGGATGGAATTAAATAAAAAACTTGAAGGTGAGGATGGAATTAAAATAAAAAACCTGATTAACAATTTCAAAAAGATGAGAATGGAATTAAAATAATTAGTTAACTGATAAAACAACTTAAAAATGGGGAATTTTTTTTTTTTTTTTAATCAGACTTGTTTACAACTTAATAAAATGGGGGGGGGGGAGAACAATTTTTAATCAGAAAGGTTGTATGAGTATGGATGGAATTAAAATAAAACTTATTAAAATGAGTTTTGACAAAATTCCGTCCGTAATATGAAACCATCGCAACAGACACACCACAAACGATGCAAATGGGTTTTTTTTTTTTGTTGTTGTTTTTTCCGATTCTGTTCTTTCCAAAGTTATCCCGATGAAACCGTAAAATCTGTAAGATATAATGGAGAATTAAAAACGATTGTTCATATTCGTTATAAAGATGGTGTAAGGAAAATTTGTAATGTGAGTGAAAAACTCACAGTAAAAGTATATCCAAATGGGAAAATATATTTTTTTTTAAATTGATGAATTTAGTTTTATTTATTATATTAAAAAAAGGGAAAATTTAGACTTACAAATTATTGTGTTAAGATAGTTCAATAACCGAGCTTGAGTTCACCAACCAATCCAAATTGTTCTGAAGAAAAGTTTTCAAACCTGTAGGAAAATGAAAGTGATGGGACATGTTTTCTCAGTGTCAGAATGCAAAAATACTGCAAGGAAGATTCAAATGATTTACACCTGATCAATTTCATACTACTCCGTGCGGCAGTTGATGACACCATTTGGATAGTCTTATCCTGTAGGCCAGCGTTTCCCAACCGGTTGGTCGCGGAAGGGTTACAGGTGGGTCGCGACTTGATCCTAAAACTATCAGAAACCATCGAATAAACCATCAGAAAAGATCAGAAAAATCAAAAATCGATCATATATAAGGAAGGGAAACGATACAAATATGGTATTATTCTTATATGGTATATTCTTCTATTCCTATATATGTGGAGGTATTCCGATAAGGAAAGGTGGGTCGCCAACTGAAAAACGATAAGGAAAGGTGGGTCGCCAGCTGAAAAAGGTTGGGAACCGCTGCTGTAGGCCATAAAAAGCGTTCCTAAAACTTCTCTATTGTTAAAAAAAGCCAGCGTCCCATTCCATGTATCCAAATGGACTCCTATGATGCTCCCTCTACCGAATGTTGGGGCAAAAAGCTCTGAAATTCCAAGGTGGTATGTATAACCTGTATAAGACAGACCCCAGCTTCAGCATCATATCCTAGCAAACTACAGTAGGTGTAACGGTTTTTATCGAAATTCACGGAGGATGTCCCAACTCCACTCATCATATCTGTCCCATAGGCAATAGATGTCATCTTAATCTCCCAATAATATTGTCGATTTTTCATCGGTGTATTTTCTCTAACTGCAGCTGTACGACCTCACGACCATCACGAGACAATTGAGTGGCAGCGGACTTTGAGGCTTCATCCCAAATCCACTCGAATTTTGTATCATCTTCTCCGCAATCGACTAACATACTTGCAACGGTGTTCTAAAAAAAAATAAATAAATAAAACAAATTCAAAACTCAAGTTTTTGATAAAATAATAGCGCAGTAAAAATTATTTTCTTTGCAACAAAAAATGGCTAAACATTGGAAATCATATGGTTTGAACTAGTTCTTAGTTCTAAAGCCACCTACTAGTTTTTCAGTTTGAAAAAAATTTGGAATTTACAAAAGAATTGTAGAACTATTTAATAATAATAATAATAATCTAGTATTCTTTAATTTTTCTAGTTTTTCGTAAAAGAAATTTCAACAATTTGAAAGTTACCTGTATATATAGTTTACAGAAAAAAAAATTAAACAATTTACTCCAAGTTTTTTAGCGCATATTCAAAAAAAAAAATTAAATTCTTAAAAAAAAAAAAAAAAAAAAAAAAATTTATTAACAATTATTTTTTTTTCAAAACAATCCTCAAAGAAACTAAATTGATCATATGTATAAAATCTCTTTATAAAGAAATTTTCCAATTTGGAGTAGTCTTTTTCATGGAATTAATAAATTAAAATAAACTGTAAATAGAGACCACAGATCTGCCTCAGTTGAGTTTCAATCAACCTCGGAGGCAAAGAATGGTATCATTGAAGTGCAGTGCAGAATCATCAAGAATAATCGAGTCACAACTCCTGTGGACAAATGATCAATCTGAACTACACTTCTGAAATATTGTCAATGGTGTTTAGCTTAATGTTAAACTATACCTCAATTTCGGCCGCGCAGTTGGCGTTGTCGCTCTCCTCTGAGTCCCGGGTTCGGTTCTCCTGTGGGTTTCGTGATGGTGGACGATCCGAGCTGGGCAGGTTTTCTCGGGGTTCTTCCGTTTCCCCTGCGAGCCTACCATCATAGTTTCTCAGTTTTTTTATCATCTGTCCTCATTTCCATGGGTTTGGCACAATTGAAATACTGTTCGCTGTGCTTGACTTCCTGCCGCCCACATTCACCCCATTCTAATCTAATCTAATACCTCAATTTCTTCTAGAATGCTAAGTTGTCTATTACAACAGATAGGACTTCATTATCCCTCATAGTTTTTTTTCTTCTTCTTAATGTGAATTCTTTATCATTTTTCGGAAAAATAGGTATCTTTTATCTTATACTTGGAATAATTCTTACTTCTGTTTGAATTAAATTTTTTGGATGTCTATTTTTTCTTCTTTCCACGACAGCCATTTTCCAATAAGGGTTTGACAAGTCCTAGCAGGAGAACATCATCATCTCGTTCTTCAGTTACGGACAAACAAATACTCGACTCTACATTTTTATAATACTCTACTATTTTAGTTTGAATTAACAAACATGAAGGAAGGATGTTTATTTTTTTCATTCAGGGCTCTACAATATTTTGGGACATAGACATATGTAGAATATAAAGGATTAAAAACGCACACAAACAAAAAAATCACTGAGCTTCTTGTGGATATTTGGATACCGGGAATTCAAGACAGACTGTTTCAGGCTTATTAGCCATCATCAGCTGAGTTTACCCAGTATCTGTAGCTCAGTGAAACCAACAAAATATAAACAAAAGACAAGTAAACAAAACAATGGACCTACATATAAAAAGCATTAACAAGAAAATTAAAAATAAAAAAGGGCAAAATGTTTTTTTATTCCTACATATTTGTTAAACGTACGTTAATTTTTTCTATTTTGGGACATATTAGCCTTTTAGGGAAAAGATAAATTTTTAAAGATACTAGCATTACTTAGAATACATCTTTATTAATATTATTTTAGTGGAGTACTAGTCGGCTACCCGTCGCTTCGCTCCGGAAGCCTCCCTTATGTAACGGAAAACAATTTTTTATTTATTAAAAAAAACACACACACACACACACAAATTACATCAAGGAAACTAAAACTAAAATTTTTTAAAAGCTTTTTTTAAAATTTAATTTTTGATGTCTATATTCTCTCAATCTACGACTGCTTTTAGAACCACCTTGTAAATCATATATCTATGATATATTTTTATTTTTTACAGAGATTAGAATGTAGGCCTAGCGGTCTAATGGCTAAGACGTCTAACTTCTGAGCAGTATTCTACCTAATAGAAATAGTGCATCTTTCTTTCTTGACTATCTTTTTTTTTATTCCTATTGATACTTTTCAGTGGTTTTCGAGTTAGAAATAGTGATGGTTTTTGAGTTACAAATAGTGATTTTTCAGTGGTTTCTGAGTTACAATAGTGTTCAGTATTCTATCTAATAGAAATACTGCTTCTTTCTTTTTTGAGTCTCTTTTTTTATTCTAAGTGGCACTTTTCAGTGGCTTTTGTGTTCCAAATATTGATGGTTTCTGAGTTACAGATAGTGATTTTTCAGTATTCTATCTAATAGAAGTATCCCTTCATTCTTTTTTGACTCTCATTTTAATTATAATTGTCACTTTTCAGTGACGTTTGAGTTACATTTATTGATGGTTTTTGAGTTGTGATTTTTTCGGTATTCCACCTCAAAAAAAGAGTGCTTCTCTCTTTCTTGACTCTGTTTTCTTTACTCCAACATCTGGCGTGTACACCCACATATTTTTCAATATCACATAGGATTTGGTTAAGTAAGAATATTTAAAATATTGCAACGTTTCGGCAATTATCGTTCTAATTGTCAGTTTCGAATTACAAATAAACTGACTGATGTGAAATAAATAAACAATGTTGAGATTCAAAAAAAAAGACTGAATACATTCCTTATTGATGGGGGAAAGGAAAGGAGATATAAGTCAAAAAACCATATGAAGAGAGTTGTAGTCCCTATGGCCTAATGGATAAGGCATCTGACTTCGGATCAGAAGGTTGCAGGTTCGATTCCTGTCGCGGATGTTTCATTGTAAAAATTATTTCTATTTTCCATTCTCTCAGAAAATTGCGCCGGACAGACACACAGACAGACAGAGAAATAAAAGATTTTAGTAATATAGATTCTGGTTCCATGAAAGTTTTTGCATTAACATATCGTTCCTTTTATTTTTTATTTTTTTCCATCTATATCAGTATTCAACTTTCTTACATTAAAAATCAATTATTGTTTAAATTTCTCCAAAACAAATTCACGTCATATCTGAAAAAAATAAATCAAAAAATAAAAATAATCTTATGGATTAGAAAGGTTAATAATTTGTGATATCAAAGACAACAAAGAAATGTATTCTGAAGTATTTGTGAATTATTCAGTAAAATCTAGAATCTGTTATATTTTATAAGTGATTCGAAAATAAGCAAGGTTAGCTCTATTTTTAAAAATGGAATTTATAATGACGTCAGTAACTAACTTTTTGTTGTGTTTATACTAAAGTATGGAACTCATATATCAGCATATACATAAAAAACAGCCAGATACTATAAGAAAATAATAATTATAATTTAAGTATAATATAAGATTTGAGTTTTCCTTTGAAATCGAAATCTTAAAGTTTCATAACAGAAGCAATTTGGGTGACAAACTAAATATAGACAAATATTTCGATCAACTTCTTGACCATACATTAGAATCTTCTTCTTCCTCCTCAGCTGATCCCATTTCTATGTAGGGTCACTGTTGCTTATCTGAACAAGCTGTCACTTATCCATGATTAGTTTGACAATGTTTGTACGGCCGGATGCCCTTCCTGACGCTAACCACGCATTACAGGTTGTGGACCCTACAACATGCCAGAGACGGCGAAAGGAGAAAAGCAGATAAATACAGGAAAGAAAGTAAACATCCACGCCAGAACTGGGATTCGAACCCAGGTTCGACTTATCAAGGCAGGCCGCCGCCTTGGCCAAATGGCTTTGCCGGAATCGCACATTAAAATCTTAGTTATTAAAAAGCTACTTTCGATCAACTGAATAAAGAGAAAGCCAGAAATATTTAAACTTTGAGTTTCTTTGGATTTCGTTATTTAGGATCTCATCTATGTATAGGATTGTTTTGGCTTTTTAACAAAACCAAAATGTAATAATGGAAAATTTTACCTAAAAGCTCCACGAAACACACATAAAAAACACTAAAGCAAAAAAAACAAACCATTAAACACACCTTTTTAGCTGTTTAATGTTTTTTTATCTTTAGTGTGATTAATGTGTGGAACTTCTATCTGATTAAAACCAAAATATTTCCACTGTCAATTTTTCAATGATAAGTCTTGAAATATGTAAACTTTAAAAATATTCTTGTCTTTCGTTTACTTGTGTTTAGCATTTTGTCTAATTCATTTGACTATTAGTTTTTCTTAAGTAAAAAATTAAATGAGTTTCTGTCGTTAATTTTCTAGCATCCATAGGTGGACGACTTGTTTTTTTATATCTATTTTTTTTTAGCACAAATAAATGAAAAACAATATCTCTAGTGCTCTAATGACACAAGTGATAATTGCTTGACTTCATCCTCGTAATAATGAATTGATATATAATAATGCAATAAAAGAAATGACAACAGCTATTGTATTGTCAGAGATCATCCGACAGATGTTAAAAATGCATTTGAAATTTTCTCATTATTACGTAGATAATCCTTTCTAATTGTTACTCAAATTCAAGAAGAGCAGATACTTCGTTTTTTTGTTAAATATTGAATCAAGTTCTTGAAAATGAAACAACAGTAATTGAATCATTGTAACATAAGTAAATCTTATCGTTACGCCCAGGGCCCCCACAAGGGGGGAGGGGGGGTCAGTTGGTCCCTCAGCACCGGGGCCCGACCGTGAAAGGGGCCCAGGCTGAGATCTACAGTATGTTTATAGTGTAAAACAGTGGTGGGTCCTTTTTTTTTTTGGTTGTTGATTTGGAGATTCTGTTTTTTTTTTTGGTTGTCGATTTGGAGATAAGGTAGAGGTAGCCGTTGAGGTAGCCCTTACCTTACAAAAGTTTGCCTACCCCTGCTGTAGAAGTATAAAATCGTGTGGTATTTTCGCGATATTTTTGGCTAAGAATTTATGATTTTGTTGATAACATGGGGGGAGGGGGGGGAGGGAAAAGCCCGGTGTTGCATTTGGTACCTGGGCCCGGAATTTGATGTGGGGGTTCTGTCTGGCAGATGATTATTGGCGTACGCATGATTTGAAATCATTGAAGAATTGACATTTTGGATATTGAAGGCATATTGGTGGTTGTAAATACGTTTTTCCAGTGATTTGCCGCTCTCTCTTATGTAAAAACAGTTCCTCTTTTTACATTGTACAGTAGAGTCCCGATTATCCGAGTTAATGTGGACCATGACTAACTCGGATAACCGAAAAACTCGGTTAAACCGAAAATTGTAAATAAAATAAATCGTCTAGGTTTAAATGTATATTTTAACAAATACAAAGTTATACAGATACACCACATACAATTCATATTGAAAGAGTTCTTTTACTTAAAAATAGTCCTTAATTATTTTTTGTTTTACGTTACCTTGGCGTTTTTCTGCAGCAATGTTTCGCCATTTTTTTTAAGGATAACCCAGGATTGCTGGTGTCGAAACCATTCCCCGATTCCAGATAGGGGGTCATATGACTAGACGAACGAAGATTAATTTGCGAAAAAAAAAATCCTAGAAATATTTGATAGCTCGGTTAAAACGGAAACTCGGATAATCGGGGTTTAACTGTACTTTGTATATAACTCCTTCACTATCTTGTCTCTGGGGATTGTATTCAATGTTATTGAATTTTAACTTTCTATTTAGTGTGAAAACGGGAGTAATATTGATGTTTTTTGATGCTTCAAGTAATTTAGATTCCCATGTTTGGATGAATGGGAATTTTACATAAATTTTCTTTTCATTAGGTCTTTTGTTTAGGATTATAAATATTGTAAAATATTTTAGAAAGGCTATTGTTAATAATCGTTTTTGGGTAGTCATTCATAATTAATATGCTTTTTATTTGGTTTATTTCTTTGTCAAGTACACATTTTATTAGAAGAACTAGATGACCCGTGCGAATAATTCGCACCAAAAAACCACTTTTGAGAAATAATAAACAAATCCAACAGCTGTCGTGCATGTTAGTTAAACCCATTGTCAATAGATGGAGCCTTCTCCATTTTTATAAAAAGGTTGACCCGTGCGAATAATTCACATGGTATCCTTATCAGTTACTGAATGGTAATGTGGAAATCAATAAATGAACAGATTGCCAATAGATGGCACCTTCTACATTTTTATAAAAAGGTTTTTGAAATAAAGTTTTTTAACGAAAACAATAACTTAAACAGTTTGTTTATTTTTCTTCATTAGCGGTGAACGTAATCTTCAAAATATCTCAATCATTGATTTTGATGAAGTATTAAGTGAGATAAAAAAAAAAAAACACCTTTGAGAAATAATATATGAGAAGTTGTTATGTTGACAAATTTTATGTTTTTTATTGTAATAAGTCGTTTAATTTTATTAAAACATAAATCTTTGTTTGTTTTTTCATCTGTTGTTATTAAATAAACGATGAAATATCTTTTTGAAGTGCATTTTTATTCCAAAAAGGATGTATTAGAAGTTACGACGCTACAGCATTATTTGAAATTTTGTTTCGGTTTCGAAAAATAAGTCGCTTCTGTTAAAGCGTGTCTACATTTTTATAAACAGGTTTTTAAAATAAAGTTTTTCAACGAAAACATTAATTTTAAGCAATTTGTTTATTTTTCGTCATTAGCGGGGAACGTAATCTTCAAAATGATGTCTCAATCATTGATTTTGATGAAGCCTTAAGGGAAATATGCCGTACCGACGCAAAAACACCTTTGAGAAATAATATATAAGGATGTCTCAATCATTGATTTTGATGAAGCCTTAAGGGAAATATGCCGTACCGACGCAAAAACACCTTTGAGAAATAATATATAAGGATAATAATAATATATGGTGTGGGCCCGGTAGCCGAATGGGTAAGGACGCTTGGCTGCGGGGTTGGAGGTGACGGGTTCGATTCCCGGCCTCGGCGGAGGACGGGAATTTTTCCACGCTTCTTTCTCCTCCAAACGGGTCCTAAGGTCTACCCAGCCCTCTATAGAATGGGTACCGGGTTTTTTTTCCCGGGAGTTAAAGGCGGGCGAGCGACGGGCCGACCCCTCGTCCTCAACTTTGTCCCGTAGGTTCTGAACATTGGAGCCTACCCTCCAGCTGCATTGCGGGGTCCTCTGGGCCTGATCGCAACTTTAACTAACAATAAATGGTACTTACTTGCGAGGAGAAACGTTGATTTAAGTGAACGTAACCTTCAAAATGACGTCTCAATCATGTGGCGCACCGACAAAAAAGAAAACAAAAACCCCTTTGAGAAATAAAAAGCAACTCCAAAAGCTGTCATCCATTTGTTAAACATAGTGTGCCTTCTACAACTAAAGGTTTTTAATTTAACATTTTTTAACAAAAACATTAATTTTAAACAATTTGTTTATTTTTCGTCATTACCGGTGGACATAATCTTCAAAATTATATGTCAATCATTGATTTGATGAAGTATTAAGGGAAATAAAAAAAAAACCACCTTTGAGAAATAATATATGAGAACTTGACAAATTTTCAGGTTTCTTTTATTAAAATATAAATCTTTGTTTGTTTTTTTATCTGAAATATCATTTTAAAGAGCATTTTTATTTTAAAAAAGAATATATTTGAAGGTTACGAAGCTTGAAATGTTGTTTCGTTTTCGAAAAGAAGTCGCTTCTGTTAAAGCGTGTCTACATTTTTATAAACAGGTTTTTAAAATAAAGTTTTTTTTGAATAAACGATAATTTTAAACAATTTGTTTATTTTTCGTCATTAGCGGGAAACGTAATCTTCAAAATGATGTCTCAATCATTGAATTTGATGAAGTATTAACGGAAATATGGAGTTCCCACAGAAAAACACCTTTGAGAAATAATATATAAGGATAAATAAAAGCTTTGTCGATGAGCATTTTTTTAATATTAAATTTATATCTGTAATATATATGTATACTCCATACCTCCAATCCAGTTAGAATCTTCCAGTTCTTCAACTTACCTATTTTCTACAATCAACAAGTCCACTCCTTACATCATAGACAACGTCTCCTCAGATGGCAACTCACGATCAAGATACCACCTTACAATTGTTAGAACTTTTTGAATAAATTATAAACTCTTATAAAATGACAGCCCTGAATTCAAAATAACCATCTTACTGATGATGGGGATCTTGTAATTCTCGAAACCGTCCATGGAACTTTTTTAACGTATTGTATTTTTATTTTCCTTTTTTAAAAATTTGTTAGTGTGATTAATTGTAGATGCAAATTAATTTTTTTCTTTTAATGTTAAGAAAACCCGTAATGAGGTATTGTCATAATTATTTATGTTTATTTATTTTAATAATTATGCATGTTTAAAATGTTTTACATTCTGTATGTTTTGTAATTTGGTGCAACGTGACTACATGCAGATTAGGATGGTGCGGAGCTCCGGGATAAGGACTGCTGCAAATCAGCGAAAGGGGAATTCGAGAGAAGACCCCGGAGAGAACGGAGCGGTGGCGATCGGATGTTGGTCGCCAATGAAGAACACATTAGTCGTGGTAGCCACCGTGGTTCTCCTTTGATGTTATGAAGAAAGATGTTATTTTTCTCATTTGTAAATTTCCTGAAGAAAACTCTCGTTCAGAGAATTGAAATATTGAAGAGATAAAGATGTTTATTTGAAGAGTTAAGGATTGGTGTTTCTTTTAATTTAAAATAGAACTTATTTTATTTAAGCCACACAGATCCACGCAAATTATTACAATTCTTGGCAGCAGAGCTTTCGTTGTGACTTGTTTTTTATATATATACATAATATAATAATTATTTTTTTGCTTATGTGGGGAGGGACGGAATATCATTCCCGTTGGTTAATAGGAATTGTTGTTGCTTAACGAAATTTGTCTGTAATTTTTATTTAAGTATTTTTTCTGAGCCAAGGCGTATTATCATTAAATTTTGGTACCATGACAGATCCTAAAGCTTTAGTTAAGGCTATTACAGCCGGAATTTAACAACAGACTGATGGCCAAGTGCACCAAACTTCAATTAACTTTGACGGCTGCATTGTGGACGTAGCTAAAATTAGTGGGGTGGTGCTGCTCCAGAAAAATTTTAGCCTTTGATTTTAAAAATTGTGTGAAAGGAAACAAACATGTATAAAAAGAAATTTATCAAGTTTCTCAATAAATTTTCTTTTTATACATGTTTGTTTCCTTTCACACAATTTTAAAGCAAAGGCTAAACTTTTTCTGGAGCAGCACCCCCTACTAATTTTAGCTACGTCCTCAATGCAGCCGTCAAAGTTAATTAAAGTTTGGTGCACTTGGCCATGAGTCTACGAAACAAATTAGTGAAATGATGCAACGTCAAAATGTGAATACTGGCAGTTCAAAATTAATGACTTTGCCTAAATTTTCAGGCGATACCACTATTGATGTGGGGACCTGGTTGTTTACATTTTCGGAAGTGGCGCTCGCAAAGGGGTTAGATGATTATACTAAGTTAGCTATTGTAATTGGGTCACTTGAAAAGCAAGCGTTATACTGGTATGTTGGTAGACTTCGTACGTTTGGTGTATTTCCCACCTGGCAAGCATTTGAGCTAGGGATTACGGCAGAGTTTCAAGTGCCTAACCGTCAAATAGAACTAAGGCGTCAGTTACGTATCTTAAATTAATGGGTATAATAGCAAATTTGAGGAAGTTGTTAGTAAAATTACTGATATGTCTGAAATTGATAAGGTGCAATATTATATTGAAAGTACTAATACGCATGTTGGGGCCGAGTTATTTTATCGAGCTCCTTCCACATTACAGGATGCATTTAAAGTAGCTATGTCTTTTGAACATGCCCGTGTAGTTTCACATGGGGGTAGCTTACCTAATACTTGTCCCCCTGAGTTTCAAAATAGAAGTGAACCTATGGAATGTGATGCTTTAAATAATAGTAGTAGTAGGAGCCCTGATTCTGGTTTAAACTATTATGCAGATGTAAAAAGTAATAGAAAACAAAAAGGTTTTAATTATCATAAAAATAAAAAAGCTCACACAAATCATTGTTCTAAGTCGAATTATGTAGAGAAACGTAAATGTTACAAAACCTCTATATTTAGGGTGACCCATACATCCCGGATTTGAGTGCAGTGTCCTGCTTCAGTATATGACCCTAAAAAGACGACGAAATTGTTTGTTGCAAATATTTACCTTTCACTAACTTTTAGAAATTCACAGAAAAAAAGAAAATCCCTCAATCATTCATTCAAAACAAAACTTAGGCCTATGTTATTGTTACTTATATATGTTGAGCTTTTTTATTACAAACTATAAATAGTTATCTTGAAATTGCATTAAAATATGGGATTGTTATGCGTCCCGTATTAAATTTATAGGAACAACGGAACACAACCTCAAAACACGGGACGATCCCTTAAAATATGGGACGTCTGGTCATCCTATCTTAAACAAGAGGTTTCTCTTAATTCTTTTAGTAAGAGTTAAACAAACAGAAATTACAAAAATCTGATCCTCACAAATTAGCTTCACTCTCACACTTAGCTTTTTCTCTGATAAAACACATGAGGAGTCATTAAGTCTACGTAGCAAAAACAATGATAACAATACATGACAAACTACAAATGCTAATTTCATTTCAAACACAAAAACCCACCTAAGAAATCTATTAATTTAATGGCTAAGGAACGTTCATCTGAATTTAAGTTGAAAATGAGGAATCGTTTCACTGCATTGCTGAAGAAGAAGACATTTTGAATGAATTAAATGGAAAGTGAACTAAAACCATTAGCGAAACAACTGTAAGCATTGGAGAATCTTAAAAGAAAATATCTAATAATACTAAACAGCTAAAAGAAGAGAAATAAAGATGAAAAAGGATGATCCCGTGATGCGATTAGAATAGGCTGAGCTTTGTAAAACAGTTCGTAAGTACTGTGCACAGAAAGTTTATGACGGTTATGAATATTTGGAATCCATCGAATTTATCACAAGAAAGGGGAGGGGGAAGCCGGAATTTTCCTTTTTCGAATGTAATGGGAAGTTGGAATCCCACCCCCATCAATATCCTTCCCTCGACACGCCAGTGGATCGCGGGAATGTATTATGAAAATCAGGCGTCCTCATACTACGCCGCGCTATTGGTTAGCCCTATAACAGTCTATCAGTTAAACATGACTGCGAATGCTTGTTTTTTTTATGTATATAATAGAAGATTGTTAATTAACAAAAAAATATTTTTATTAAAACGCTATTAATTCCATTTCTGCAATTTATTAAAACCCATCTGAGGTTGAACTTTAAAAAATTGATTGATATTTTTTTTAGGAGATTATAAATACAACAATAAAGCTTTCGAGATCACCACTGCAACATATGAATTTTTTTTTTTTATTGAAATTGGTGAACTTGGCTTTTCTGAGGAATACAAAAAAATTAACTAAAGGTGCGATACAGAGAAATATCGTAATAAAAGGTTTCTATTTCTTCTGAATTTTATTATACACCTAACCCTCTGCTATCGCGCCCAATTGGTGCCGCTTTTGCCGCGCTATAGCCGAAAACGCGATAGCCGAACTGAAGAACTTGTGATAATAATTCTTATTGGTGCCCCGACCTCAAATTTTACTCCTATTTTACCCTATTTTGACCTCTTTTTAATAAAATTACTTTAATTACAAACCAATGCTGGAAATTAAAGTCCCACCCAAAACATTTCATGTAAAATAAGTTGCCAAGACTCACACGCTCATATTGCTTTCACTGGTAAAAAGATATGAGATCTCATGTAGAGCCAAGCCCCTAACTCTACAAGGCCTAACTCTACAAGCCCTAACTCTAAAAACCCTATATCTTGGTCAAAAAGTATGGCTTGGCCGTTTCGTGGCTGTCGCACAGACAATCCCATGGAGTTATGTAAAGAATATGGAGTATGCCAAGGCATACTTTTTGACAAATATATTAGGGTTTTTAGAGTTAGGCATGTAGAATGAGGGGCTTGGCTCTACATGAGATCTGATAACTTTTTAACAGTGAAAGCATTATGAGCATCTTGGCAACGTATTTTACATGAAATGTTTTGGGTGGGATGAAATAGCTCCATGAAACGGTCAAGCCATACTTTTTGACCAAGATATAGGGTTTTTAGAGTTAGGGCTTGTAGAGTTAGGCCTTGTAGAGTTAGGGGCTTGGCTCTACATGAGATCTCATATCTTTTTACCAGTGAAAGCATTATGAGCGTGTGAGTCTTGGCAACTTATTTTACATGAAATGTTTTGGGTGGGATTATCTATTACAACTAAATTTAGTTTTAAGATTATTTAGAAAATGGATTTTTTTTCAATACCCTACTTTTCTGTTTTTCTATTGGTCAACTTGTATAAACAAGGTGTTTGCACTTTTGTAAGAAATCACATTATTACACAATATTATTTAGACCGAAGCATTGAGGGTACGACGTATTTCAGATCTTAATAAAATCCAAAGTACAAAAGCTAGATAAATGAAACTTAGCGTATTTCATTAGTATGGTAACTGCATCTTATCCTGAAAATTTGAGCTCTCTAGTATTATCCAGGCCGAAGCTATAAGGGTTCGAAAATACGACGAAACACTTCCAGAAAAGGTACGTAGTGCCCTTCTTGCCTTCGGCTCGTCTTGGCGGGGGCACTGCCGTGCCCCCGGATAAAATCACGGTTATTTAAATAATAATAAAAATAACCAAATAGCTCATTTTATTTGCCTTTTTGGGGACGATGAGAGGCTTGGATGGGTTGAAGGGGTTCCCAGGCTGGGACGTTATTTTGTCCCACACCAGAAAATTAGTTGACTTACTAAAGTTGTATTGACGAGATGCTTTCCTCCAGATATAAAACTGAGATCTGTGACTTATAAAGTATATTATACTGTGGTACTACTCAATACCAAAAAAAGCATGGCATCACAAATGTGATTTGCTTCCTCACGTTAAGAAGTTATTAATTATCAACATCTTAATTCGGAAAATAACCTATGGTAGAGCAACAGAAGTTTCTGATTTTGTTTATTTAAATATAAATAATCTATTATCAAAAATACATTTTGAATAGAATCCCTAGAAACGTGATTTACCAACTCCTGGAGATAGAATAATCTCTTTATCGATTGAAATAAAACGAAATCAATTTCATAATGATATTTCAGTATTAGGATGAATCACTTTAGTTGATATATACCCAAATTCTTCAATTGCCAAAAATATACTTTGGTGAGGGATTTGATGTTGTATTCGAATCAAAGTGCAATAAGACAATTTGTATAGTATGAGTTTAAAAGAAAGGCCGGAATGTTGCAACAGATACAGATGCAAAATTTGGTCAAAATCGGGTTGGGAGGGTAGATTTAAGGCTACTTTATTATAATTTAATACTGTTTATATTTTAATGGTTCAGAAGGGAAATTCAGTTCGCTGAGTCAATGTGTAATTATTTTTTCTTTTCTGTTTTTGGTAAGTTAGATAATACACAGTATATGTTCTTCATCCATTCTATTAAACTGACATTTTTATTTTTGAATACAGATTACAGTGTAAATGAGCAAGTCCTTAATTATGTTGGATTTGTCAAATGATTTCTTCTTTCTCTGCATTTTCTGATTACATTGTAAAGGCACCAACAAAAAGCTGAACAAACTTCAATTCCACCAATGATTACAAAACTGGAGCGGTAACTTCCTGTATTGTCCTTTATCACTCCTAATAGAAATGGATAAAAATAATAAAAAAATATCAAATATTAGAAAAAGAAGAGATCTACCTAGGAAGTATAGTTTAAATTACGATACTAAAGAATGACATCAAATTAAAATAAAATGAAACGAAAAAGAATAAAAGCAAAGGGAGGAAACAATAAAAAAATGTTAGGAAACATGACCAGTAATTATAAATTTAAGAGTTACTGACCGAAACACATGGAAATCTGAAAGAAGGAAAAAATAATTGTTATTCATTATAGTTATAATGTTCATAAGATAACTTCTGACGAATTAATAACATTATTAATAAAAACATAAATGTCCTCTTCCAGGAAAAAAAATAAAAAAACATTAGTCTGTCTTGGGATAAAAAATTGTATGATTGAATTATTTTTTTCCTGGAAAGAGATATAATTTTAAGTTTTTCTCTATGACTTCAAATAAAGTTAAAAATGTAAGATTAAAAAAGGAATTATTTATATATAATTTCCTATTTTTTAAAGTAGATGTCAGAAGCAATTTTTTATAAATTAATATTTTGTTCTTTAATAGGCCTACTCAGCATTGTAAGAAAGATGAAATTTGCGTTTTTGTTTTTTAACTTTCTTAATCATTTCTTAATTCTGTTCATATCGTAGGAATTGCAATTGGCTTTTTTTTCTATCCATTTGGCTCTGTTTTAAATATTCAACACAATATTGACATATTTTAAGACGAACACAAAATGTTTTAATCGCCTAACTTCATTCAAATGTTGGCAAAATTTATATTCTTATATTCTTCGTTCGTTTATAATTTTTTGTTCCATCACAATACAAGGGTGAGTCAAAAAGTAAACAATTATTTTTTATTGACAAAATATACACATACAAACAAAAACACTTCATCACTTTTTAATATAGTCCCTGAGGTGCACAAGCATTTCATCAGAATCTGGATTCCGCAAGGAAAAAAACCTTTTGGTTGACTTTGAAGCCGAGTTTGCACCGCCTTTTTCATCTCATCATCCGTGCGAAACTTGGTGCGAAACTTAGTGCCTCCTTGAGGGGCCCAAACACAAGATAATTACTCGGTGCAAGGTCTGGTGAATATGGAGGATGTGGAAGACACTCGAAATGCAGATCTGTTAGTTTTTCTACATCGCACAAGCCGTATGCCGCTGCACATTATCCTGCTGCAACAGCACACCAAAACGGAGCAAACCGCGACATTTTGACTTGATTGTGGGTTTCAAATGGCTCTGAAGCAGAACACAATACGATTCACTGTTCACGGTAAATCCCTTGGTCATGTAATATTCCAGGATTCGACCTTTACAGTCCCAGAAGAGCGTGAGTAGTACTTTGCCAGGCGACGGAATTGTGCAGAATGTTTTTGATTTCGACGATGATGAATGTCACCACTTCTTGCTTGCTCGCTTAGTCTCTGGCTGGCAATATTGGACCCAGCATTCGTCACCAATGACGATATGTCGTAAGTCATCCCCATCAACTTTATAACGTCGCAATAGCGTTTCACAAGCATCCACATGAAGTTCTTTGATTTTGGGGGCAACTTGTCTTGGTACCCACATAGAGGAGACTTTCTGTACTTTAGCATATCGAGAATGATGTGGTATGCCAAGCCATGATTAACGAACACTATTTCAGCCATTTCGTTAATTGCTATCCGCCGGTTTTCCCATATCAATTGTTCCACTGCAGCGATAATGTTAGACACAACGTGACGCCGGCCAGAGCGAGCTGCATCAGTCGTACTTGACACTCCACTTTTAAACTTACTGTGCCGTTCGTAAACTTGCTGAAGCGACAGACAACTATCCCCGTACTGTCTTTGCATCTTATGATGAATGTCTGCCAGTTTTTCACCCTTACTGATAAAACCAGATAACTGCACGCTGCTCCTCTTTGGAGCATCCTTCTAACTGCGGTGCCATCTTGGCTTTGATTTGCTGACGTCACAGTCGGCGCGTAGGCCAAAGTATATGCATCCGCAAGTTCCTCAAGTGGTAAGACTTAACATATCTGTATTACAATCCTCTACTATGAGATTTTAAATTTTTATGGCCATATTAAGATTACTTTTTGACTCACTCTCGTACATCTTCCACAAACGTAAGAAAACCTATCGGGATTATACAATATGTATTTGTCCGTAATTCAGCAGAGAATATAGATAAGCATGGAAATTCACGTACTTTACAGAAATATTATTAAATACTGCTTTCTTTTCTTCAAATTTAGAGGGATTTCTTGCATTCACTTAATGAACTTGTATATTTGAACCATTTATTCTGGAAGAAAAAGATAGGGACGGTATTTGCAAGAGATAATTGGATCGAATACGTAATTACGTCATTCTTTGAAATAAGATGTCATTTCTCTAAAATCTTGAAAATTTGCGTGTTTTTTTTGCTTGTTTCTTGTTATATATATATATATAAAGGGAGTTGAAAAAGACCAACTAAGTTTTCTTAGAATTTAGTTTCCAAACATCTCTTATGCCTTTCATGAACAAAAGTCACGAACATCTTCAATATCTTGATATGACAACTCTCGTTGTATGATCTTTTGCGATCTGTAGTCCAGAGGACTTTGACCTTTGGTTGCATTTCTTTATGAAAATAGTTTTTTCAACATAATCGTGTTCTTTCTTAATTTTTTTTTTCTGAGGGGAAAATGAGATCTACAGAACCTGCCATCCAATCTAAAAATAGTTGCCCAGCATGAACAGCTGCCTCACCTGGCATCTTTTTAGGGACATTCATCAAACAATTTAAGTTTATTGCTTTATGCCGCAATATTAATCAAATTGACTGCAATTTTGAAACAGTACAAAGCATTATATTCTTAATCTTTTATAACAATATTTCGATCAGCTACAAATTCTTTACTGATCCTCTTCAGGTATAATTTTTACGGAAATCCCTTCTAATAAATTCGTAAAGATAATTTATGATGATCAATATTCAATAATAACCTTGTATTCTAAGCAATAAAAGATATTACCTCAAAAATAATGTAAGTAACAAATTTATGCAATAAACAATTATGAATTGAACACATTGTATTACATTATTTTATAAGAATTTTTCTGTTATTCAAATTATTTTTAAATAGGCTTACTGAATACTCATTAAACCTTTATCTTTATTCATACATTTGAAGCTATTTATAATTAAAGCTTCCATAATAAAACGTTCTTTATCATTTTTTATCTCATATAATATATCAATAATCGGATCCGGTACATACAGGAAATGTTCCATTGCGTCCAATTATAAATTCTTTTGGTGCACCAACACAAGCACTTGGCCAAATTTTTAAATAACATAATTAAACAGTTACCATTATTTCTTCCTGAGGTGATTGTAAAAAATACAAGAGACGTGATTAACAAATTAGAAGAAGTAAACAAAAAGCAGAATAATAAGATCAGGCTTTTCACAATGGACATTAAAGCCATGTATACATCTACACCAATCAGTGAAACTTTAGAAATTGTGAAAGAACTAGCCTATGTGAAGACAATAAAGATATGCTTAAGAATAACAAAATCATGTTGATGGAATTAGTATGTAATAATTCTTATTTCAATGTCAAAGAAAAATTTATAAACAATGCGAAGGTTTTCCCATGGGGGGGGGGGGCGTAATCTGGTATACTATGCAATATCTATGTAAATAAACTTGAACATGATAAAATACTAAAATGGGACCGAAATAATTTTAAATATCACAGGTATGCGGATGATGTGCTCATCATATGGACTGGAACTAAAAGACGGTATGGACAACTTTTAAAGTTTGTAAATTCTATTGATAGTAATGTGAATTTCACAAAGAATGAAAAGGTTGACAATAAAATACCATACCTAGATTTGTTATTGCATAACAAAAGAAATAGCATCGAATAGGAATATTATGAGAAGGAATGTAAAGGCAACCACGATATAAATTTTAAATCAGGGCATAATATTAATATAAAGAAAGCTGTAATAAAGAATAATGTATCTAGAACTATAACAAATATAAAAGATAAGACACTGGGAAGAGAAAATAGTAAAATTGAAAAAGAAAGTATATATGAAAGTATATAAGTACCCAGAAAGATTTGTTAATTTTTACGGAAAGAAGTTTTTAGATGAAAGAAATAGTGCTGCTGCACAAATTCAGAAGCGAAAGAAAGAAATACAATCCAATAGGATAATCAAAATCCAACCAGGAATTGTATCTAACATGAATATTAGAAAATGTGTGAAGAAGAAAATGTCAAAATGATACAAATTAATCGAAGCAAAATTATGTCTAAATGAAGAAAAAACAGAACAAGAGATGCATACTACGGGAATAGTATATAAATTGAAATGTAGAGACTGTGGGAACGTGTATTTTGGAAATACAGAACGTCTTCGAGAACACATATTGGCTTCTAGGAATCGACAAAATAACATATCGGATTGGGCGGATCATTGCTGCAAAAATAATCATAATCCTGAGCCGATTATTGATATATGAGATAAAAAATGATAAAGAACGTTTTATTATGGAAGCTTTAATTATAAACAGCTTCAAATGTATGAATAAAGAAAAAGGGGTCAAAATTAATGAATATTCAGTAAGCCTATGTAAAAATAATTTGAATTATATAGAGAAATTCTTATAAATTAATGTAATACAATGTGTTCAATTCATAATTGTTTATTGCATAAATTTGTTAGATACATTATTTTTGAGGTGATATCTTTTATTGCTTAGAATACGAAGATATTATTGAATATTGATTGTCATAAATAATTATCTTTACGAATTTATCTAGTAGAAGGGATTTATCCCTCAAAATTATACTCAAGAAGATCAGTAAAGAATTTGTAGCTGATCGAAATATTGTTATAAAAAGAAGATGGAAAATATAATGAAGAATAAAATGACAAATATCATATTTTAATACAGGGTGTTCTGTATATACTTAAGTACAAAGCATAATTTATAACTGAACATTTATGTCAGTAAAATGCATATTATTGGTATTCAAGCAAAATGGCTTTTTTTTTAATTATTTTTTTCCTTTCACTATGTTGTTATCATGGACGTTACATCTTTCCAATAATGTATAATGCAATACTCCTTTCATTTGAAAAATAATTTTCCTCATATCTGAAGGTATTGACATAAATTTTGCTGAAGTAAGAAATTATGCAGTGCATTGTGTGTATCATGAACAGTGTTTACTTTTTTTTCCCATCTATGTTTAATATAAAAGTTTCAATTGAAACGTAAGCCAAATTATTAGGGATTTACAAAAGAAAAAAAATTAAAATTCTCTATAACCAAAAACTTTAATACTCAGGCTGCAAAATTCTGAAGTACGAATGCAATTAATCGAACTTTAATTTAATTACAATGTCTAATAAATATCGAAAAATAATAATATTAAATTTCATTAAAAAACTATATTTTTTTTAACAAAGTATCCTAAATGTTTTAACAAATATCATCATTAAATATCAATAAATATTGAAGTAATGAATATACCAATAAATAAGATAATATGAAAAAAAAATAAAATAAAATACATGAATGACTTCGAGTGCTTTAATGTCTAGGACTCCTCTCCAGACTAAATGAAAAACGATATTATTGTTGTTGACATTTCGTGTCTCGTATGTATTTTCAGATCACTGGTCATAGAGACACTCTATGATGGGTAATTATTATTGCAATGATGAAATAACGCTCTTAACTGACAAATATTCAAAATTATCAAATTTAGGAGTTTTAAGTATGAAAATATTATTTGGTACAAATAGAAGAATTTGAACGGAATTCACTATTTACGCTAAAAAAGATATTTTCACTTGTTACCTTCAGTTTTGAAAGTTAACAGGGTAAAGAAAAGTTTTGCATTTCATAAAAGAACAGAAATAGGAGTTTTAAATGTAATTGAATTGAACTTCAGGAAAACTAGTCGGTTACCCGTCGCTTCGCTCCGGAAGCCTCGCTTATGTAACGGAAAACAACTTTTTATTTATTAAAACACACACACACACACACACACACAAATTACATCAAGGAAACTAAAACTAAAATTTTTTAAAAGTTTTTTTTTTTTTTTAATTTAATTTTTGATGTCTATATTCTCTCAATCCACGACTGCTTTTAGAACCACCGTGTAAATCATATATCTATGATATATTTTTTATAGAAATTAGAATGTAGGCCTCGTGGTCTAATGGCTTAGACGTCTAACTTCTGATCAGTATTCTACCTAATAGAAATAGTGCATTCTTTCTTTCTTGACTCTCTTTTTTTTTATTCCTATTGATACTTTTTATTGGTTTCCGAGTTAGAAATAGTGATGGTTTTTGAGTTACAAATAGTGATTTTTCAGTATTCTACCTAATGCCATACTGCTCATTATTTCTTGACTCTTTTTTTTTATTCCAATTGATACTTTTCAGTGGTTTCTGAGTTACAATAGTCTTCAGTATTCTTCCTAATAGAAATACTGCTTCTTTCTTTTATACTGTCTCTTTTTTATTCTAATTGTCACTTTTCAGTGGCTTTTGTGTTCCAAACATTGATGGTTTCTTAGTTACAAATAGCGATTTTTCAGTATTCTACCTAATAGAAGTACTGCTTTTTTCTTTTTTGACTCTCATTTTAATTGTAATTGTCACTTTTCAGTGGCGTTTGATTTACAAATATTGATGGATTTTGAGTTACAAATAGTGATTTTTTCGGTATTCTACCTCAAAAAAAGAGTGCTTCTTTCTTGATTCTGTTTTCTTTACTCCAACATCTGCCGTGTACACGCACTTATTTTTCAATATCACATAGAATTTGGTTAAGTAAGAATATTTAAAATAGTTCTAATTGTCAGTTTCGAATTACAAATAAACTGACGGATGGGAAATAAATAAACAATCTTGAGATTCAAAAAAAAGGTTGAATACATTCCTTATTGATGGGGGAAAGGAAAGGAGATATAAGTCAAAAAACAATATGAAGAGAGTTGTAGTCCCTATGGCCTAATGGGTAAGACGTCTGACTTCAGATCAGAAGGTTGCAGGTTCGATTCCTATCGCAGTTGTTGCATTGTAAAAATTTTTTCTATTTTCCATTCTCAGAGAAAATTGCGCCGGACAGATAGACAGACAGAGAAATAAAAGGTTTTAGTAATATAGATTGAATTGTTTCTTAGAAATAAAATAAATATAAAAAATAAAAATACTACAAATAAGTAAAATAAATAATCAAAATAATACAATTTTAATATAATTAAAAGTATTTATATTAATTATTAACATTACTTATTTGTATTTTTTTTACATTTTTTTTCTTCAAAGATATTACTGAATTCGCATTTAATTACAATTAAATTCAACATATTACTATAAAAGATAAATTTGAATTTGAAACGAAATATATTGGAAATAAAATAGAGCTTAAAAACGAAAACTTAACCAATTTAAAATACAAAATAAACAAGAAAACTTTATATAGAAGAAATATAAAAATAAAATGTAAAATACGTTGAAAATAAATTACATAAGATCTCGAAGAATCTCTTGATTTCACGAATGTTTACGTTTCCATAAACTCAGAGCTATTGTGATAAAATTAAATAAATATATATATTTTATATTAATTTTTATTCCAAATATTTTATATAATAAAACGACAAAAGTTAAATATTAATGTAGTTAACTGGGAATCAAGAATAAATGTGTAATAAATATCAATAAAATTGCAATTATTGATGAATAATCGACTTATTGATTGAAATAAACATTGATTTTCAGCTAATTCCGGAAGCTTTTAAGGTTTTATAACAATTTTGCTGCTAAATCTGCCTAAAACATGATGATTCACGTTATCTTCAATGTGTAAGTGGATTATGAGCAGAACTTACCCAATGTTACGTATTCAAAAAAAAAAAAAAAATCACTGGATGAAGTTAGTAATCTATAAGGGCAGCCCTTTTCCACGAATTGGTCATGGGTTGCAGGTTTAGGCTTAGACTGGCTCTGTTTGACTATCTTCGTTACGTGGCAAGGGGAATTGTTCTGCGAACTCCCTTAATTGTCTGTCCAAAGCTTTTCGCAGGACAGTTGCCGGACGAAATTAATATGAAATAAAAATAAATTAATATGCTTAGAACTACATTATCATAGTGAAATCTTACCAATGAACGATCCAGATCCGAGAACACAAAATCCAGTGAAAAATGAAGATACAGTCATTGCAATGCCAAAATATTCGATCCCAAGGAGATCTTTATAAAGAACGGTGAGGATGACTCCACTTGTTCCCGTTGAAAGTCCAAGAAAAGCGCTGCACACCGCTACTGTAGCATATGTAGTACAAAAAGAAAGTGCAATCATTGAACAACCACCAATAGCAATAGTGATAACATATACAAGACTACGGTTAACATAAGGTAGATCCCACAGCCAACTTAAACAGAAGCGGCAACCTAAATCGACCCCTGACATCACGGTAACAAGTAATGCCGCCTCTTTTGACGACACTTTCTCATTGAGTTCTTCTAGGACAAAATCAGGTACTACTAATGCATAAGAAATAAAAGTAAGAAAGAAACAGCCAAACGTAAATGACAGGACCCAAAAATGCCCATTACAAAAGAACGAGAGTTGACTCAGTGATCGACTCTCTTCCTGAGGACCCTCAGTATCCTCGGATTCTCTAACAAGTCTCTTGTCAATATGATCAACAGGGCTAGCTGCAGGTAAAGCTGCATTTCGCAAACCTTCCAGAAGAATATCTGAAATACTTGAAGTATGACTACTCAAGCTGACTGTATCAACACCAGCTGAAGTTTCTGAGATTGATCTCTCGAGCACCTTAGAAGGTATAGATTGAAGTGAATGATTACTGAGGTTCCTAGGTCTCATGTAAGGCATTAGCCCTTCCACATTATCACCAAATTTTCCATTTCTCTGAGCAGAAAGATCTTTGGAAGTAATACTAGGGAAATCTGCAGTTCCAGTTGAGCGAAAAGAAGCAGATAATAAAACATGTCTACGCAAATTCGAGGTTGGGCGACCTCCTAAGCTAGCTTGTGGTCGCTGTTTAAAATCTTTCATTGAATCTTCTGGATCCTGCGTGTATTTTATCAGGACTACAGGAGAGAGTAATATGCGCTGAGATAATTCTTGTTGTGACATGACAGTCGTCTCTGGGAAATGATTCTCAGTTATTGGCTCGGGTTTTTCGGGAATGACGTGTAGTTTAGACATTGGAGACAACACTGACGATGCGAGGGTGGGCAGATTATCTAAAACTTTTTTTGAGTGCCAATGAACTGGATGATATAAGGAAGCTGCAACACACACTTGAAGCTTCACACCAGCAATTAGAAGTAAGGTTCCCTGAAGACCATAGGTCTGTAGAACAGAATCAAGGAGTATTGGCATGACCATACTGCCTATTGAAGCTCCAGCTGTGTAAATACCATTGGCAACAGATATTCGTTTATCAAAGTACAGGGTGGTGAGAATACAACAGGGGAAAATGGAAAGACCCCATCCAATACCTGAAAAGAAATTGAAAAAAAAAATTAAGTGATGATATTAAATTTAAAAGAATAACAAGCTTAGATGAATATATTTGTTTAGAATAAATAAAAATGAGTAATTATTAATGACAAAATAGTTAAAATTATAGCTACAGTTTTTGTGCAAAAGTTTTCAAATGATAACTGTATCTTTGGTTTAGTAAAGATTTGTTTCTGCTTTTATTGTCTCTAATTTTCTTCACAGATTTAATTCAATTTTTCTTATCATGACAAATAAATAATAGATATACGCTATTTACTTTTTATTACACAATAAAAATTATCGAAGGACAGACCTTTCAGTAAAAGATTATCTAGATTGTTTCGAATCAATTTGTTTCCAAACAAAGATAATTTCCGAATTAATGTGAAATGATTATTCCTCTAATATTTATCCATAGAATCAATACTATTGAAATTAAAATACTTTAAAAAATTCTACTTTAAGTTTGCAAATAGTAAGTTTAAGCCTGAAATGCCGTTTTTAAGATATAATCCATATAAAATGCTTTAGAGATGTTTGGTATTGAAGGTCTGACTCCTCTGACTTTGAGATTTACTTCCCTTATTTAACCAGTACAATGAGATAAAGATGTAGCGAATAGGCTGCATAATGGCTTGTCATTCTAATGGCCGTAGGTTTTTTTTTACTTATCCCTTCATTGTACTTTTTTTTCTTTTTTGTTTATATTTTGAACGGTTGAACCTGAAAATAAAATACAATTAATTTCTAATTATTCCTGTAATGCGATTCATAATTTAGAGAAAATACATATAATGGGTGGGCCCGTTAGCAGAGTGGTAAGGGCGCTTGGCTGCGGGTTCGATCCCCGGCCTCGGCGGGGGGAGGAGATTTTTCCGTTCTCCTCCAAACGGGTCCTAGGGCCTACCCAACACTCTATAGAATGGGTACCGGGTTTCTTTCCCGGGGGTAAAGGCGGGAGAGCGTTTGTCTGACCACCCGGCCTTATCTGAATCCCGGGTCTCTGAAACCTTCAACACCCAATGGGCCATAGTGGGTTCCTGTGGGATATACTTAACCTAATATATTATGGCCTGAGGAGCAATTTTTCGAGGTATTTACTCTTCTGTCAAATTGGTCAAGGATGTTTAACATTTACATCACAATATTGCTTCTAGGCCTAAAATTAATGTTCTTTTTTATTTATAAGGTAGGTTTCCCAAATAAGGCCCGGTTTCAAATAAGGCCCATCCTTCGTTTTATTAATACAACGTTGACAATTTACCAAGATTAGTTATGTTTCAGACAGGTCCTGGCTTCTAGCGGCTACACCAAAAATTAGGTCCGTTGAAGTGGATAATTTCCCCATGTTTGTTTCAGTTGAACAGTAAAAGTCGCCCGAAGCTTTTGTCGTTACTATTTCAACTTAATTTGATAAATCGTCTGCATTTTTTGGCAACTTAATATACATAAACATGTTTTATGTCATTTTAAATTGTGTAATGAGTAGAATAAGATACTGTATTTGATATTTTCCAGTTGACGTGCATTTAAATACTTTTTAGTAAAACAATGAATGAAAGCGTGGGTTAACGGGGGGCTCCAAATAAGGCCCTCCATTCTATAACATAAAGTAATTATATATAATGAGGAAAAATATAACAAAAATCATCAAGCTAGTTTTAAATTCACAATTTTATAAATTAATTACTAATTAAATATTAATTTGTAGCATAATATTTAGTCAGAATTAAATGTTGGAAATTGGCTGTTTTCACTGCCAAGCTCTTGTCCCTGTGGTCGAGTTTGCCTGTGACTAGTAGTGGGCCTTATTTGGAACAGGGGCTCCTAATAAGGCCCTTCAATTATATTTTCAAAACTGTGTTATTACAGAAAGAATTTCAAATTCTAAATTCACTTTTTCGTAACAGCACACTTTAAACTACCTTTCAAGACAGTTTTCAGAATTTTCACTCATGCAGTAGAAATGTAAAAAATCTTTAAACGTTAGGTGGGCCTTATTTGGGCAACCTACCTTATTTTTTAAGTTAAAAAGAAACATCGTTTACACTTAGCTTGTTACATTTTATTTTCTGGATAAGTCACAATAAAAAAAAAAAAAACTATATTAACATAAGGAAGTGAGAAGAAAAGAAGATGTCTAAGAACAGAAGCAAACCTGAATCATATTCAGATGAAAAGCCAGGGAATTGCCACTGCACTAAACTTTCACATCTTCTTAGTACAATGATATGCAATTGAAGAAAACAACATTAAAAATTTTGGATTCGGGGTAGTTTGATAATCAAATCCATTATACTTTCACTTCACAAAAGGGAGGCTCAATCTGTGATACACAGAGTGTGAAATTTTATTAGTAATCTCAGCTAAATCTGATAAGACAGAGAGAGAACATTCCCTACTAATAATTTATTGTTATTGACGAAAAAAATATTTTTTATTTACTATTATCTATTTCCGTGTTTCCCAACGTGGGGCCCACGCCCCACAGGGGAGGCAATTTGATTGTTAAGAGAGGGGGGGGCAATTCGAAAATGGACCATTTTTTTTTTTTTTTTTTTGATTGTGAAAGTTTTATCTAATTTGGTGGTTGGGAAACAACACAAAAAAGATTGGGAAACACTGATCTATTCCATTGTGAATGCTATGAGGGCACGGCAGTTTATGTAATGAAAAGGGCCAAAGAAACCAGGTTCGATCACTGACGGAGGTAGGATCCCTGCTTCTTTCTTCTCCAGACAGGCCCTAGGGTTCAAACAACCTTCTACTAAATGATCTGTGTTTCGCGAGATAAAAAAAAAAAAGGGAGGACGTCGAGCTGATCACTCGAACTCAATTAATTACCATTGGTTGTGAACATTCTCTCCCTCTCCTGTATGGTCTTTGTTTGGCCTGCGATGAATTCCTTTACCTTTTAACTTTATTAGCAATGTTATTCCACAACAATCTTATTTGCCTAGATTCAACAAAACGTGTTTCTTAAGCTAATTCAACAAAAAATAATATTACTTTTTTGTGCAACTTACCGACAAGACCACTGTAGATCAATATTAAAAGTGTGACTGAATTGGCGAAGAAACTAAAAGCAAAGCCAGCAGCCATAAATAAACCTCCTACGAAGACAACTTGACGATAGGAGTAACGATTTGCTAAGGCAACACTCAAAGGAGCTATAAAGAAAAACAAAAAAAAAGAAACATCAAAGAATAGCAATGAAAAATGCTAAAAAATTACATAAGTGAAAGAATGTATTGTTATTGCTCTATTGTTACAATTCAAATTAAGCCAATATACAAGCACATATTCGGCACAGTTCTAAGAACCGAGTCGATATTTATGAATATTTATATATGGCAAGCTTTAGAACCCATGCAGAGGATCTTTCACTTAGTTTGATACTGAGGGACTATCATCTAAAATATTACTGAGGGAAGTGTCATTTTAACTAGCACTAGTAGAGCCATCACCGGAGAACTAACTTGATATTGTGGCATCCATTGCTGGGGGCTTGGATGGTACAAGTGGGAAAGGCGGGGGTGGGAGGTTGGGGACAGAATCCTAGACAGATCGAACTTCACTTCAGTTTTATGGTTCACTACATATTAGTTTATAGTAAATTCTCTAGAAAAAAAAAATGGAATTGTTTGCAAGAGGCGAAATTTAATCCCTTACACAATTATTATCAGCTTATTGAAATTTTCTTTCCCACATAAATGAAGTTTACACTGAAATGCATGAAGTTCATGCGTCAAAATTTATCAGAGAGTTTGTAAAACCTCGGTTTTTATATAATTTCGGCTGTGTAGCCACTCGCTCACTAATCAACAAGTAGGGGACAATGACGAAGCACGTGCCGTCATTGTTGTCCAGACAGGATTATTGGTATTGGCTGTTGGACCTTCGTGATTGTTATTGTTATTGTTATTGTTATTGTTGAAACTGGTAAATCAATTTTTTTTTTCTTTTATTTTAACAAAATTTGGCTTCGTCATTCAAATTATATGTGGGCTGTTGCAGAAGTCATGGCTTTTAAAAGATGAGCTTATAACATCTTTTTCAATCTTGTGAATAGAAATAGAAATCGATCGCAAGAAGGCACCAAAGCTTAGGTTAGGATTCGCACTTTGAGTTGTCATCGGGAAGAGACTGGGACGGCGAATCCTAACCTAAGCTTTGGTGCCTTTTTGCGATCGATTTCTATTTCTATTTGAATTATTCAGGGCACGTTAAACCTCTTTCAATCTTGTGTTTTTCAAAAATTTCACGGTATTTCAAAAATGTGGAATTTGTTTTACTTCCGTTAATATTACCTCAATTTCGACGAGCCTATCTTTTAGGGCAGCAGGTTGCCATTATGTTTCATAATGAGAAACCGCAGCGCTGGCTACTATGAAAGTGGTAAATCAATTTTTTATTTTAACAGTATTACTCTGTATAATATTATTTTAACAAATTAGCCGATATTCAAATTACCTATGGGCTGTTGTAAAAGTCATGGCTTCTAAAAAAATTAGCTTAGAACATATTTTTCAATCTTGTGTTTTTCAAAAATATGGAATTTGTTTTACTTCCGTGAATATTTCACGGGTCGCAACTAGTAAGTTTAAGTCTTACAAATGAAATTTTTAGGAATTTGGATGAAAATTATTAAAGGTATTGTATCAACAAAAAATCTTGCATATGATATTCGTAAGTCATGTGAATAAATCTAATCACTGAATTATTGTTTGAATGATACTACAGACAAGCAGTGGCGCACCCAAGATGGGGGGGGAGGGGGCTAAGGGGTTAAAGCCCCGCCCTCACCCCCAAAAATAAAATTTAATATTGTTTAATTTACATCATAAGAACTTCATGATTTGAAAATTGGACTTCAAACATAGTAGAAAATATTCATTCAAAACACATCTATTTATTTCTTGGGGAATAAAGCTTTTCTTTCATGAGTTTTTAATGACATGAAGGACTGTTGCAGTTTTTCAAACAGTTTTTTAAGTACATTGATTTCCTCAATATCAGAGAAATCAGCAGTTTTTATTTAAACGGAATTTTTTAAATTATAATTTTAAGTAATTAAGTGATAGCAATAGAAAAAAGAAAAAGAAAATAACATTGATCTTATGAAACTTTGGAAAAATCAGATAAAAGCGACAACGGTGAATATGAAAATGGCTATGTGAAAATCCTATTTGTTGAGAAATAAAGATTCAGTCGGTTTCTAAATTTTCAAAATCTGAAACGTTTCTTTTCATTTTAATACCCATGTGCTTTACATATAATAATATAAAAAAAATATGAATTTGTATCCTAATGGAAAAACGTTTTCTCTTTAACATGTACAATTCTTGGAAAACCATAGGACAACGAAAAATATCCATTTTTTTCTTCTAATCAAACAGTTATTCTACCTATCATTAGAGGCTAACAAAATTCTCAGATATTTGGAATGGATTAATAAATGTTAAAGAAAGAAATAACCTTTTGTCCCTGAATTTCATAAATATTTTATTATAACAATAGGAATGTTTATAAACTGAAACTTAAGAGCCGTCATTTTACTCCGTAGAAATCTAAAGCCATTCAGAGGGTTCTGTAACGGTATAAGATTTATTGTTATTCAGATACAAACATAGGCTGAAATTAAAATAAACAATGATTCATTCCATAGATACAAAATTACCCCCAATAGATAAATAGATAGTGATTTTTAAAATGTAGAATATACAATGGAAATATAACGAATGAATGAATATAATAAATAAATAAATCAATCAATCATCAATCAAATCAAATATATATAATTGACTAAGTTCGTCTGTCTGTCTGTCTGTAACTCGATATAATTAAGCTATTCAGATAGATCCAAGGTTCTCAATGGTACCATTGAATCAAGGGTACTCAAATTGGATGAAATATTAGTTCATTTTGTCATTCCATGTTGTTTCCATGAAAATTTATCCTTGGAAAGTGACCTAGACAACTGAAATTCTAATAAAACATACGTTCAAAACCAAATAATTTTGTTATCACTGCACCCATTTTAATGAAATTTGGCATACTTACTCAGTTGTTTACGCTGATTTCGAAACTCAAAACCATATTTGCCGTAGAAGCTTCGTTCACAAGTTAGCGCAGTATTTAGATTATACAAAGGTGAGTTTTAAATGCCTTTCGGCATTATGAGTCAAAAATAATAATTATTCCATTCCTTTTAGTAAAATTTATTTACAAGAACAAACTTTAGATATGGTTGGTGTTTATTTACCAGAGCCTGTTTTTAGTCATGGACAGTTATATGTTGCTATTTCTCGAGCACGTCGTGCTTGCGACATCAAAATCAAAATTCTTGACCGAATAGATCAAGGACATCTGATAGAAGGATCTGATGCTGTTTTTACAAAAAATGTAGGTTATAAGGAGATATTTACTTTAAAGTTGATAGTTGATAATAAACTAATTTTTCAGATTTTTTTATGCCTGTCGTCCGACTAGCGGCTTTGCTGCTAGTAAATAAATAAATAAATAAATAAATAAATAAATAAATAAATAAATAAATAAATAAATTCTTTAATTAATATTAAGAAATCAGCTAACATAAATATTGATAGGTAGCTTTACTTTCGTGTTACCGATCTAAGTTTTGGGGAAAAAGTATATTCGATAAATTTCTCTAATTATTTTCTCCAAAATTTATTAAAACTTATAACAGTGCTATAAAAGAACTAATAAAACATAAATATATCTGGCACAAATACAACGAATGAAAACTGCTTCCTACAATTGCAATTCCACAAGAAATCAAACAAGATATGTTAAGCTTAGTCGCGATTAATACGAGCTCGAAAAATGAATTTCGATTTAGTTGAATTATAAAATGATACCAGTCAGCTAAATTCAATAATGCAAGGTTTTTTTATTCCAAATTTTTCCAAACTCTTTAAATGGTGAGCAAAAAATGACAGGCTAGCCAATTATGGTTATTACATGCCGCTACGGCACCCTGCTTTTGTGGATGGTGACCCTAACTTCGATTGGAGCAATCCAAATTCACTGAGATGTGGCTAAGGCTCTCTGCACCTATCAGCGATTTTAGGAAGATTTAAAGAGAAGACAGTAACGACATTTTCATCATATCTTCAGTACGCTATTCTTATCTTAGCTACGCTATTTAGTAATTGTTAGCGACCCATTTGGAAGCTATTGCATTTCTCCTGTCCGTTCGTCCGCGTCTGTCCTTTCCTAACAACTCCCAAACGGAAGGTCGGATCGGCAAACGGACTTCACCATCATGTTCGAGGCCCAACACCGTAGGAATGGGGTATTTATTTCTGCCTATCTGGAAAAATGCGGACACAGTCGACTGTTTGTTTCCGCTATTTTGGGAATTTTTTGCTCGACAACTATTGACCGATCGACTTGAAATTTGGATATGATTTAGTTTAGAGTTTCTACTATACAATCTATATTTTTATTTGACCGTATCTACTGTACCCTATAACAGTTTGCGGACACTGTCCGCATTTTTTGGAAAGTAATTTGCCAAGAGAGGCAATTTAATGCATTTATCTTTAAATTCAATAATAATGTGGTGACTACTAATTACTTTTTGTGATTAGGTATTAATAAACAATAATACAGTACAAATTGTCTGAATTTCAGGAAGATCAAAAATTAATCGAAAGAAAACCGAAAACATTGAAAGAAAAAAATTGAAAGGAAAAAGATTGAAAGAAAACCTACAAAGATTGAAGCACGTCAGAAATGCTTCTTTTTCTTCATATGATAAATTCAATTTTCATCTCCCAGTCCATTTTTAAAAGACGTATTTCTTTCCGTCGAGACAAGTTAAATTACCTAGTTAAGTTGTAGAACTTTGTTCTCTCTAAAAATGCTTCGTGATTTCCTAGTTATTAACTTTCGCAACCGAAACAGCATTTGTTTCCAGGATTAACAAATTTACAATTGTAATTTTCCTAATATAGAGGTGTAGAGAAAATTCAATTTCTTATCTGCCGATTTAACATCACTGCATTAGGAAATAGAGACCAATGAAGAACACTACGGATACTTCATTGATCAGCAACTTAGGAACTTAGGCTGAGAATTAATGTAAAAAACATCAAAAATGCACTGAAGAACACATATCGTGCTCGCATTCACAACATCCTCAAAACACAACTCAACACCGGAAATAAAATTAAAGCCATCACTTTAATTGCCGACCCATACTAACATATTCATCGGCATAATTCCATAGACAAACACCGAACTCGAAGCACTACAACGCACAACACGCACTACATTCACGAAACACAACATGCACCACCCCAAGTCCGCTACGGAAAGGATTACTTCCCCGCAAGGAGGGAGGCCGAGGACTCATCTACCTCATCACCCTACACGAAAAACAAGTACGCACACTTAGGGAACACTTCTACCAAAGAGCACAACACTCCTCACTACACTCAGCCATTGTCAAGGCTGACACACACCTCACACCCTTGAAGCTCATAAACCCTTCGCCAACACTCCTCACTACACTCAGCCATTGTCAAGGCTGACACACACCTCACACCCTTGAAGCTCATAAACCCTTCGCCAACACTCACCACCCCTCACACCCACACTCAGCTGCGTGAATCATGGGCTGGTATGGCAGACATCGCCACGATGGCAGATATCGCACGAACTCAGCCAGCCTCATATCGACATGGAAGCGTCGAACAGATGGCTGGCGTGTAGTGAGCTGTTTGGGGAGACCGAAGGATTCATGATCGCGATACAGGACCAAGTCATCTCCACACGCAACTACAAGAAATACATTCTACACGATGCAAACACAAATGACGACAAGTGCAGGAAATGCCACACTACGCATGAGACGATCAACCACATAATATCAGGCTGTCCCCTTCTCTCCCAAACAGACTACCTCCACCGACACAATCAGGTAGCGTCGATCGTTCATCAATAGCTAGCACATAAACACTCACGTATTAAGAACACGGTCCCATACTACAAGTACACACCACAAAGCATACTAGACTCACCCTCACATAAGCTGTACTGAGACCGCCCCATTCACACAGACAAAACCATACATCACAACAGACCTGACATCAAATTTGTTGATAAGGTCAACAAACAGACCTATCTCATTGATATTGCAGTGCCTATCAGCAAGAACATGCAGAAAACACACACAGTAAATATACCGATCTAGCACACGAGTTCCAGAAGCAGTGGTGGCAGGACCGAGTACGTGTTGTACCCATCGTCCTGTCCGCCACTGGTCTGGTAGCTCACACATTGCACCACAGCCTCAGCACACTAGGACTTCACAAAAACACTTATGCACAACTCCAGAAGGCTGTGATACTCAACACTACACGCATAGTTAAGAAATTTATGGACACAACCACACATCCCTAATTTTTTGCACACCTTTATTTACACTTGGCAATATATGCTTTGGTCCTTGACCCGCCATATTGTCTTTGCTGGGGAAACCCACGGTTTGAATCTTTTATAATTATAATAATAGCCTCTGAAATGTTTGTTTCTCACAGGTTCTTATAAAACATAACTGGACAGTTGATTTATTTTTTTTGTAAAAGTTTTGTGAAAAAAAACATATTCTATAATACATAAAATTAACGTGCGTACAACATGATTAGAAAGAAAAATAAGAGTAAAAACGCACAAGACTAACAGTTCACTGATCTGTTTTTGGAAATTGCGATACCGGAAACCCAAGATGGACCATTTCTGATTGCCAGACCTTCGTCAGTTGGGTAAGTCCAGTATCTTAACATTTCAGTGAACTCATCTTGGGTTTCCGTATCACAATTTCCAAAAAAAGATCAGTGAACTCTTAGTCTTGTGCATTTTTACTCTTATTTTTCTTTCAAAACATATTCTATGTTTTAAAATTAAAATTTTATAAGAATTTTAGAAAAATCTATGTAACTAGTTACAGTAAATATCAAATTTTTGTTTAAATTCAGGAAGTTAGTTTGTGACACCTTCAATGACAAAATTGAATTGACGACAATATTATAGATTTAAGTTTTAAATTGATTTCAAACATTTTCAATTCATCAATACAGAGCAAAGTTAAAATATAGCATGAAAAAATAGTTTGAAATTGCAATAGGAAAATTAAGAAAAGAAAAAAAAAAAAAAACCCTTACAACTATGAATTTCATGAAGAATTTTCGAGCATTGTTGTAACTTAAGGCTTAAGATCTACGTTCTATCATATTCTCGGAAGATAAAATAAATGCGGAAATGAATACGCAGGAATACAATATAGTAACAGCAGATTAGTAGCTGCAGGGAGTGACATCAGAGATGCAATTTCAACTTTTATTCGATTTCTCTTTCGAGGCAAAAGTTGAATCATTTCAATTTTATTGCTTAGATTCAATTTCACTCAGCGAAATCGAAAGCTGGAAAACAAAACTTTTTTTTTTACCCAGAAGATAATTGTAAGCAGATACAGATATTAATAAAGTTTAAAATCCTTGCAATTAATCAATTAGTGCAACGATTAAAATTTAATAAGTTTTAATCGATTGAACTTTGCTAATGCATTTAAAAAAAATACAACATTTCATATGAATTTTAATTTATATGACATTTAGAGTACATGAGGTGGTCAGATGGCATAGACGTACCTAGGATTTTGAAATGGGGTGGGGGTTCGATGTTCGGTCCTATAGTGGTTTAATTACAGTGGTTAATTACAGTTCAGTTCATGAATGAAAAACTTTTGATGACGTAATTTCCTTATAGATTGATGTTTCTAGGACGTCACAGCGCCATCTATTGCTAAAATCCATAACTGAATCCTATAAACATTACGAAAACATTCTGGTTTTTGTATTTTCTACAGTTACAAATACATAGTAATAATTAAAAGTGAAAGAATTACAAACGTTCCACACTATTCCCCTTGCTTGGCTATGCAAAGTTTGTCCTTTCTTGGTCACGTTTATGCGATGACAAAACGACCGCCATCTTGGATTGACTGCTCGAAGTTCAAGTTGATGACGTCATGACTGGTGACGTTTGTTCCAGACAAAATCAATCGCTACGTAATGACCATGTAAGGCAAACCTTTTTTTTTTTTTTTGCAAAATACTATAAGTCACTGTAGTCGGATCCATTCGTCCAAAAAGAAAAAAAATCATGTCCTTTTCGGAAATGGTGGTT
>JAFIDM010009631.1:42575327-42593691 GCA_023159025.1 Thereuonema tuberculata | reverse complement strand
GGTTCTTCCTTAATGGGTTGCGGGGGTGGGCTTGGCAACCCCCCCCCCCCCCCCCCCCCCCCCCTCGGTACCCCAATGTCAGGTGGTGTGGGAAGAAAAGAAAATTTTACCTAGGATTTGATTGAGTCTTTTTTTTTTTTTTTTATAAGTGAATTGTAATTTATTACGTTAGTTGTAATTCATTATAAAAGTAACCTTTCTGAATGTTCCAAAGAAAGACTGGTATTAACAGATAATAATAATAAATATCGCCAATGTAACTATAAAGCTTTTCTCTATTATTTACATAATTCCAAGTAATTTCAGGATTAAATGTTTCAGGCCAAAGTTTTTGTCCCAAAGCTAAGTTGTTCTAAGAATGTAATACAAAATCTAATTATACTCCAAAACTGTAGCTCCATGCCCATTAAGTACACGAAATTTGTTTTCCTGCCGAAACTGAATTTCGCGTCACTATTTTCTTTTGAAACATAACCTCCTTCATTTACTACAGCGACTTTTTTTTAATTCACTTCAGCTTTAAGCTTCAATATCACGAAACTTTTTAAGATAAATATGGCTTAGGCAGCTACAGCACTGAACACTCAAGTAAACTATAATCTTACATATGAAATTCAATGCACATTAGTACACTATTTTTTGACCAACAAAAGCGCACTTCGATTAATTAAAGAAGTCAACAAAAACTGATCTAGAAATATTGAAATCTCATCAGAATAGGACACTATAAGTAAAACTTATTATTTGCTAAAGATCACGCATCATTTTTTTTACTGCACCCACAAAATTTTAAAGAGCACATACACAAACATATGTAATTTACTCATAAAACAGTCTGAAAAATATCAGAAATCGGGAATTTTTCCTTAAAAAGGGGAGATGTAAGTTGTGAGTGATTTTATAGCATTTTGTGCAGAAGTTCGGAGAAATTACAGACCTACAGACGGCCATCGTTATGTTTTAGGGTTTCATTCTAGAAAATACCGATGATATACGAAACAATGTATAATGTTTGTATTAGATCTAAGTGGAAGGCAACCCACTAATGACATTAGTTTAAATAGATAGATTACCTTCTAGACTGGGTTTTCGCACAGACGCTTTTCTCTTGATACATCTCTATTATTTTTCCACAATAGTATAATGTGGAGAAAAGAAATGGTTTGTGTGAACGTCAGCGAGGGTTACGGTTAATATAAAAAGATGTGCATGCGAGAACCGATATCAAAATGAAGGGATAGATATCAAAAATCTTTCTTACTAACTTCAACGAGTGCAAACCGATTGATATTGGGGCAACATATAACGAGAACCACCTGTAACAAGAATTAAAAAAAGTACTCGAAAACATAGTTTTTAATACATATCATCTGTATTATTACTAAATATTCTTACTACAATAATATAGAGAAGGTAAGAATTAATAAAAATACATTTAAAACAAAAACGGAAAATGAAATTCAAAATAATTTTAAATTTTAAAGCATGAAACTCTGTAATTCGATTCTATTGTATCAAACCAATTTTGAAGTTTATGAAAACTTAAGAAAAGATAGCTTCCCATTCATCCACCAAAAAAAAAAAAAACAACTTGATGGTACAAGTACTTGAAGGCACTGACAGCTTTCGATTAACAGATACCTTGTGGATTGTGTTAATTGCTTTATGCTATAATATCAATTTAACATCCCTATTAAGAGGTCTTATAAGTTTACAAGAATCAATTGGTTTTATAAGTTTACCCGCATCCCCTCTCCCCAAATAATTTCCAGGTCTTTGAAGATTTTATTCAGTTTTTACTGGAAATTGAGTCAAATTGAAGGACAGTGGCCTAATTAAAAGCCTATAACTATTGCTAATAAAAACAAATTACTGAATGTGAATAGCTTTAAAAGTTAAAAATCTCCATGATGTATACTTATTTAGAAAACCAGAGATTTGCTGCATAGAATACGAAAGACACTCAATTTAAATTTTTTCGTCATCTTAATTTAGGAATGTACTTATCTGCATCACATAGACCCAACTTACAGTGAATATCAACTTACCCTTCAAATTTCCATTCAAAGTTTAATTGTAAGAGTTTAAAATAAACAAATCTAAATTGTCAAAAATACATTGTCTCGTTCTAAAAGACATTGGTAATTTGTTTAATACCATTTCAATCTCTCATCCCCAACTTTAAAATATCATTTACCTATTTGAGAAAATATTTTTATTTCTTAACTTGGTGGACGTTAGTAACAATGGTTATTGCTATTTTCAGTGATGAACGTTAATTACAAAACTAGATTATATTTTCTTTTTCAACTTTCGTGTTTCTCCATTAAAAGAATGTTATTTCAATATCTGTATTACCGTTTTCCGTCTTAACATTTCTCAGCAGTTTTCGGAAATACAGAACTGAAATATTGCGGACTAGAAAAAGCTTTAAATAGTTCACCAGTCAGTCGTTACCAATAATTTATGAAGAAAGACATTAAATCCAAGACGAATAAACACTTAAAAATATCCGTATACGAAGGATTCAAAACGAACTATAAATTATTAATAGTACGCGAAAGTATTCTAATGACAAATAATGATATTTATGACCAATAATTATCTACGAATTCACTGACTCCTTAAAGACTTAAACAACAGTTCCCTTTAGTTCAATTTCAAGAAATTTCGCACAGATAATATCTAATTGAACATCATGTCATCTATGATAATATAATATAATATAAAATTATATAAACCTTATTCCATATTTCTATCAAATATATTTTTTTGCACCTTACTTTAGAACATTTAGCTACTGAAAGTTTCATTTCAGATTCGTCAGTAATAGATTTTATACTATTCCCAAATGCTAAAATTTTATAACGCATATTAAAAAAAAGAAAAAAGCAACAATTTTCAATAAAATATCATTTAATTTATTATATATTACTTTTAATGTGGAAGTCAGTGTCTAATTAATACAGTACTAATATTAATATTAGCATACTTTAATTAGTATTTAATTTTAAGCTTTTATATTTTTATTAATAATATTACTATCACAGCAATCATTAAATACGATTTTATTTTAATATTATTTTTAGGCTGTTCAATACAAATGACATCTTCAATGATGTAAATAGGATCTTTTTCATAAGAATAAAAAGTATTACTCTAATTAAATAAAATTTAATAGACTATTGTTTTGTGAATTTCATCAAATCAATATTATTCAATAAATGATTTTTGCTTCATAAAGGACCTCAAATTTTCTATTGGACTTAAATCCAATTAATAGAATTGTGTTATTTCATGATGACAAATTATAGCATTTTAAATTAGCCCTGAAGGTCATTTGCTGAAGAGAATATTGTTGCGAGCGATAAAATCAGCTATGAATTTTTTTTTTCACTTACCAAGAAATCTAGCAAGTGCTACTGCGACAAGAGATACCCAGGTGATGGTGCTTCTTCCCACATTGTATTTGTCAAGGAAAGCTACCATGAGGATTCCTGAAGATGAACTTACACCGAAAATAACGAAATAGTTAACTGCTGAAGCCACAGTCACGACCCAGCCCCAACCACCGTCAGGAGGGATTAATTTCGTCTTCATTCTTAAACTTCACCAATAAATAGTATCTTTAAAGACAAGATGTTGTGAATGAATGAAACGTTTCCGCAGAAATCGCGGTGTATTTATTGTAAAATACTTTAGCTAGTCATTTTTATGACTTCTGATACTTAAAAACTTTACGACGGTGGAAAGAATCTACTAGAATCACGGGGTGACGGGAATTGCCAGTTCAGTAACTGAATTATAAGTTAACGTTGAAACAAATAGGAAATTCTCGCCATTTCGACCTAAAGATCGCATCGATGAAATGGCGCAGAGCAAATGATCGTAAATAACTGACGGGAGTCATTTAAGACTGACACGCAATCGGAGATGAATTTCACAATTCGATCAAGTGTTAGCGGCAATCCTTAAACCAATCAAATCCGAGGATATATTTTCGCAGTTAATCCAAACTAACTCCATCAGCTTAAAAGATTTCTTTTCTTTTATTTTTTCCTTTAAAGAAATTCGTGTTACTATACAAACATTTTCAGAATATTTTTTTTTTTTTTTTTTTTAGAATTCTGTTGAAATTATTAATAAGAAACCCTGACACTTGTGTGACAGAAAATTTCAGTCATATATGATGTTAAATCAAAATTCGTAGCAATGAAAAAAATAAAAATTTCGAGTTGAAATTGGGGATTGTAGGCCAGTCAATATCGACACAAAAAAAGGCAAACATCGCAAACGCGCATATATCTACGATTTTTTTATATGTTGTTAGGACCACTGAGAGTAGTTTATACCCAAGTTTGCAACCCTGAAAACCCTGTGCTACTCCCGTGGTGCTCGAAAAAGAACGAGATTCTGGCACTTGTTTCAGGTTTTGCGACAAAACTACCGTAAGGAAGCGTTTTTCGGGTATCTTTACGGTATACATTTGTAAAGCAAACTAAATTTGCTACAATTTGAGCCCAACCCGAGCTCTCGAGGTCCATTAGTTGCCGAGAAACAGCCAGTCAAAAATGGGCAATTGTTTCCAAAAAGGGAAAAGTTATCGGGAAGGTCATTTTCCAAGACACGTATCGGCTAAACCAATGGTCCTACAGAAAAGTCATGAGAGAGGAATTTGTAGAGAATTGAATTATCTTCAAGATGATTCCACAATGGTGCCTTTAGGCCTCATAGTTTTCTCAAAAACCCAAAAATAGTAAAACATCGGATTTTGGGAAAATGATACTGAATAATGTTGGCATGGATTTCGTTAAAAAAACGTGCAAGAATGTGAATATAACAATTTAGATGTAACATATGGCTTCAAATAAACATACAGTAAACAAATAAACGTAAACATAAAATAAACAACGTAAACATAAATGTAAACAAGAAAATACTATTTACACAGTCAAGCATAAACACCGCAGTAGTTTAGAACTTCGCCCTTTTGGAAAGGCCGGGTCTCATCCAGTGTGGATCAGTGGGGGAGGGAGGGAGAGGGACGACGTTTTCTCGAGTTGGAGGCGGATCGTCAGTGTTGGGTCGTGTACATCCTCGTCCTCCTCGTCCAGGACAATCGGGGTGACGTTTGTGCAACTTCGCCCTTGGCAAGAGGAGGATAGGATACTGCACTTGAGCGCTGCCTTTCTGCAAGTGCACGGCCCTAAGCACCCTTTCTTGCATTTGCAAGCCACCATTGTAAGCAGGGTCTGAGGAGCGGGCTCTGCGCACATTGTGACGGGCATGAAACCTTGTTCGCTGGTGGTCCATCCCCAGTCACACGGGTTTTTGTCGATCCCCAACCATTTTTGCACCTGGTTCTCCAAGAATGAAATTGCCTCTGTGGTGGTGGTGTGGGGGGGGGGGGGGGCCAAGGTTGACTTTGGCCGTTGCTGCCGATTTTACAAATGTTGAGTATCGCAGGATGTTCAGCGTTTCCTCATCTCCTTCGTAGAGGTTCATCAAGATTTTCTCTCCAGCATTTCCTACGTCTTCCTGGTTGGAGTTTGGATCAAGGAAAATGCTGGCGAGGTCTATCCAGTGGGGATTTTGTTTGAGGACATTGCACCACTTCATCTTGCCTTGCCAGAAAAGGGCAGAGGTGGTGTCACACCCACTGATGGTAAGCAGGAACACAACCACCCCTCGTGGACCCTAAATTTCTCCTCACGTGAAGGAATTTGCTGGATATTGGACCCAACTCTGCTGCCTTTCTGGAAGTACTCGTTTGTCTGTTCAGAGATTAAGCCATTGAGGAAGACCAGTAGGTCGACGTCCTCCCCAATGATGAACGCTTGGTCGAACGAGGAGCTCTTGAAGAGGGCAGTCCTCACTATATCAGCATCGGCATCTTTTTGAGATTGATGTACCTCGATACCCAGCCTCTCTGAATTTGAGAGGTTACGCATCATGGTGATCAGTTGACGTTTGTTACATTCATTTGAGAGCAGTTCTGTTTAGGGAACTTTGATGGGTGTTGCTGGAGAGAGAAGCAGAGCGTCGCAGGCGTTCAGCTGCTTTAGTGCTTATCCCGCTTCCGAGGTTTTTATTCACTAAACAATAGATCCGCCTGCCAGGGACCTGGCACAAACGATTTCTATAGAAGGGCACCAGTACAAAAATTTTGTAAGCTTTTTCATGCTGTCCCTTTTTCACAGTTTTGGTCTCACTTTCACGGCTACAAATAATTCCGAGAGCCACAGAGTAAGGAGACCCGTAGCGGTACTCGCCCTTATTATCGTTAGATTTGTGGAGTATCTAAGCGGGACTCATCTGTATTCCGGGGTTATTATGTATTCTGTAGGTATTCTTGTATTGTGTATATTTCAATGTATGATTTTGTATGTATGTTTAGTTGCAGCCATATTTTACATCTCAAACATTAAATTCGAATAAACTAAAACATGTGCCAGAATTTCGCAGTTTTTCGAGCATCGCGGGAGTAGCAGAGGGTTTCAAGGTTGCAAACTTGGGTTATAAACTACTCTCAGGGGTACTAACAACCTATTAAAAAATCGTAGATACATGCGCGTTTGCGACATTTGCCTTGTTTTGTGTCGATATTGACTGGCATAACTTTTTTTAACGAAATCCATACCAACATTATTCAGTATCATTTTCCCAAAATCCGATGTTTTACTATTTTTTGGTTTTTGAGGAAACTACGAGGCCTAAAGGCACCATTTTGGAATCAACTTGAAGATAATTCAATTCTCTACAAATTCCTCTCTCATGACTTTTCTGTAGGACCATTGGTTTAGCCGATACGTGTCTTGGAAAATGACCTTCCCGATAACTTTTCCCTTTTTGGAAACAATTGCCCATCTTTGACTGGCTGTTTCTCGGCAACCAATGGACCTCGAGAGCTCGGGTTGGGCTCAAATTGTAGCAAATTTAGTTTGCTTTACAAAGGTATACTGTACAGATACCCGAAAAACGCTTCCTTACGGTAGTTTTTTCGCAAAACCTGAAACAAGTGCCAGAATCTCGTAGTTTTTCGAGCACCACTGGAGTAGCACAGGGTTTTCAGGGTTGCACACGTGGGTATTAACTACTCTCAAGGGTCCTAACAACATATAAAAAAATCGTAGATATATGCGCGTTTGCGATGTTGGATGTTTTTATTGACTGGTCTATTGATCAATTGTTAAGTGGAGGAGCAATTTTGTGCCATTCAGAGTTGCATAAAGAAAGGCCAAATCTGATGTTCAGAGATAATACGAATAGTAGGCCCAAGGCCGTCGCGTGGTTTGTTGGCGCCGGGGGCAAGATTTCGTCAGGCGCCCCCCCCACTCTATTCCCCCCAGGGGCCCTAGGCACTTGATATTTGCGCCCCCCCCCCCCCATTCCAAAATTCTACAACCAAAAAAAAAAAAACGGAATCTCCAATTCAACAACCAAAAAAAAAAACCGGAATCTCCAATTCAACAACCAAAAAAAAACCAAATGGAATCTCCGATTCAACAACCACATTTTTTTGTTTTACTGGCGCCCCCCTGGCCGCGACGGCCCTGAATAGGCCTAACGGTTTTTGATAAAACCGGTTAGTTTAGTCATTTTGTATTGCTTGTAGTAATTTTAGGTATTATTTTACCTGAAATTTTGTTTTTATGGAACAAAAGATTTTCTTATTGGTATTCTTGTAATATTTTTTTCTGTTATTCGAAACCTGCCTAATGGTTATTAATGGTAATGGATAAGACATTTTTAAAAAAATTACAATCCAAGTAAGGAATTGGCAAAAATTATTTTCGAATATTAGTCATCCAAATATAATGATAACAATAAGCATACATATGTAGATATATATATACATGTAAATAATCAAAACTATTCTCATTATTTTATAAATTTGTTTTTATTTTTCTGACATGATGATCTTTGTATGCAGTATTTGCTCCTATGCCATTTATTTATTTGTTTATTGTCATTAATAAGTATACAGACTTTAGGTGATTTAAAGGAGTTTACTATAATTAGTACTACGATAACTTATTTATTCGGTAATCCTTCGGCAGGCACGCGCGAAGAATAGGAATTTACACATCGCATATATCGACTACAAGAAGGCATTTGACTAAGTCCCCCATTCCTGGCTTCTACACACTCTTCAATTCTACAAAATACACCTCAAGATCAAGGCATTCTTGGATGCCACGCAGAGCCGTCGCCCTGGGCGCTGCGGCCAGGGGGGCGCCGCGGCAACGGCAAAACTAAGAAAAATTTGAAATTCCTTTTTTTTTTTGGTTGTAGATTTTTGGGATGGAGGGGGGGGGGGCGCAAAAATCAAGAGTTTGAATCCTTACAGATAGGTGTAATGTCGGGTGGGTGGACTTGGGATTGAGTTTGAGGGGTGGAGGGCGCATGACGAAATCTTGCCCCGGGCGCCAACAAACCACGCGACGGCCCTGATGCCACGATGAAGAGTTAGAACACAACATTAAACCTACGCACCTCCAACACCTCCATCACTACAGATCCCTTTCCCATAAGGAGAGGTATTTTCCAGGGAGACTCCTTGAGTCCTCTTTGGTTCTGCCTCGCCTTGAATCCATTAAGCCACATGCTAGACAACACAAAACACGGTTATAGGTTTACTTCAGGCATTCTGACACACACACTTACTCTACATGGTTGATCGATGATGTTAAACTCTATGCCACTAACGCACAACTTACTAATTTACTACAAGTCACAACACAGTTCACCAAAGACATTGGAATGGAATTTGGAATCGACAAATGCCGCAAGCTACACGCGGGAAGCCTTCGAATTTGGAGGGTTTTGAACTGGACCATGGGTTGGCCATCCAATCCATGGACGAGGGAGACACCTACAAGTACCTGGGCTTCCAATCAAGAACACATTTCGTGCTCGCGTTCACAACATCCTCAAAACATAACTCAACACAAGAAATAAAATTAAAGCCATCAACACTTTTGCCGTCGCCACACTAACATATTCATTCGGCATAATTCCATGGACAAACACCGAACTGGAAGCACAACAATACACAACATGCACCACCCCAAGTCCGCTACGGAAAGGATGACTCTCCCCCGCAAGGAGGGAGGCCGAGGACTAATCAATCTCATCACCCTACACGAAAAACAAGTACACACACTTAGGGAACACTTCCACCAAAGAGCACAACACTTCTCACTCCACTCAGCAATTGTCAACGCTGACACACACCTCATACCCCTGGACCTCGCAAACCCTTCTCTAACACCCCCCCCCCCCCCGACACCCAAACACAGCAGCTGCGTGAATCATGGGCTCGTAAGCAACTCCATGGCAGACATCGCCACGAACTCAGCCAGCTTCATGTCGACATGAAAGCGTCGAACAGATGGCTGACGAGTGGTAAGCTGTTTGGGGAGACCGAAGGGTTCATGATCGTGATACTGGACCAAGTCATCCCCACACGCAACTACAAGAAACACATTCTACACGACGCAAATACACATGACGACAGATGCAGGAAATGCCACACTGTGCATGAGACGATCGACCACATAATATCAGGCTATCCCCTTCTCTCCCAAACAGACTACCTCTACCGACACAATCAGACAGCGTCGATCCGATTTGGTTCTTGACCCGACATGTTGTCTTTGCTGGGGAAATCCAAGAATAGTAACATTTATACATATATTAATAATAATTTTTTTTTTTTTTTGCCATTAAAAAATCTTTCACTAAGTTTTTAATGAATTTAACTCAACCTTATATATTATACAGAGAAATCAGAAAAATGAAGAAGTTATATCAGAAAGGATTTAAGTAATTAAGATTTAAATAATCTTCAAAATAAAATACTGACAATGATCTTCCTGGTAAACAGAACTCGGAAAAAAAAAAGAAAAAAGAAAATTACTATTGATAGCAACAAAATTCTAAATCCTTGACAAAAGAAGTATTAAGTATTACGAAGATTTTATAAATCGCAGAACCGCGAATGAAAAAAAAAAACTAAAGTTAACACTTAATTACTACAAACATATCCGAAAATAAATCATAAATGTGGAAAAAGTAACAAAGACTATTAATTGAATTTAGTATAAATAAAATAAAAAATCATATAAGGAATATAGATAAAATATCTAATTTAAGAAAATATTAATTAATTAAATTATAATTAATTTAAGAAATTAAAGAAATACGAATAAAAAATAAATTGAAAACTTGAGATTTTTTTTAAATATGTATACTTTTTGATTATAGGCAAATTATTCAATTGTTAGCAATAATTTATTATTATTATTATTTTGATAAAAATAGTTTTGTGTTAAGATTAGCACACATTTTTTTGTCAATCATCCTATTAATAGACAAAAATTGAACGGATCTTTGTAAATTTGTAAATTTGTAATTTGAAATAACCAATCACAGTGCAGCGTTGGAACACATCAGGCATGACGTCACGCCTATGTTTAAAGATGGCGTCTCCTCTATTTTCCTCACTTCACCACGACGGATCGCAATTACACAATTATTATCAGCGTATTGAGATTTTCTTTCCCACATAAATGAAGTTTACACTGAAATGCATGACGTTCATGCGTCAAAATTTATCAGAGAATTTGTAAAACCTCGGTTTTTACATAATTTCGGCTGTGTAGCCACACTCTCACTACTCAACAAGTAGGGGACAATGACGAAGCACGTGCCGTCATTGTTGTCCAGACAGGATTATTGGTATTAGCTGTTGGACATTCGTTATTGTTATTGTTATTGTTGAAACTGGTAAATCAATTTTTTATTTTCTTTTATTTCAACAAAATTTGACTTAGTCATTCAAATTATTTATGGGCTGTTGCGGAAGTCTTTTAAAAAATGAGCTTATAACATCTTTTTCAATCTTGTGTTTTTCAAAAATTTCACGGTATTTCAAAAATGTGGAATTTGTTTTACTTCCGTTAATATTGCCTCAATTTCGACGAACTAATTCTTTTAGGGCAGCAGGTTGCCATTATGTTTCATAATGAGAAACCGCAGCGCTGGCTACTACGAAAGTGGTAAAGCAATTTTTTTTATTTTTTTATTTTAACAATATTATAATATTATTTTAACAAATAAGCCGATATTCCAATTACATATTAGCTGTTGTGGAAGTCATGGCTTCTAAAAAAATTAGCTTAAAACATCTTTTTCAATCTTGTGTTTTTAAAAAATGTGGAATTTATTTTACTTCCGTGAATATTTCACGGGTGGCAACTAGTTTTCATGAATTTATATAAAAAAAAAATTAAAAAAATGCTTGATTATTTTTAATAGGACTGTAACAAAATTATTATTATTATTATTATATGTTTCAAACCTTGGGTTTCCCCAGCAAAAACAATATGGCGGGTCAAGGACCAAAGCACATACTGCCAAGTGTAAAGATGTGTGCAAGAATGATCAGGGATGTGTGCTTGTGTCCAAAAATTTCCTAACTATGCGTGTAGTGTTGAGTACCACAGCCTTCTGCAGTTGTGCATAAGTGATTTTGTGAAGTCCTAGTGTGCTGAGACTGTGGTGCAATGTGTGAGGCACCAGACCAGTGGCAGACAGAACGATTATTATTATTATTATTATTATTATTATTATTATTATTATTATTATTATTATTATTATTATTATTACTATTATTAAAATTCCCAGATTTCGTCTGAATAACAGCACCCTATACATCTAAGTTGCTTCATTTGATCCTTTTAATGAGAGAGGTTTGAGATCACTGTTTTTCCTGCTATATGAAAAGGGTGATACTGTACACATTCATTAGGAAATTAGAGCTTTCGTTTGTGAAAATAGTCCATTTGAATTTTTTTGAGTTTTTGCTCCTCATCTTCAAAATCGGGACTCTCCATTAATCTCAGCAATATTTGCAGCTCAGTGATGTTGTACAGTGATCCAGCGAACTGCCACTATCTGGTTTCTTGGGCAATCATTGCAGAGTCTTATATTGGATTTAAGGATTTACTTGCTTCGTTTGTCGAATCGTAAGACATCAAGGTCATAAGTTATATTGTCAAGTCAAATGTTAAACACATTTGAGAAATTTATAATATCTGTGACCTCTATTGCTTTGTTTTAAGTAATCAGTCGCATTCTGATAAAAGCTCGAGAAATTAGAAAATCTCGATAACTACAGCTGATGACTTTGTCTTAATAACAATATTAATTCACAACAAAATTAAAGATTCCGGTTTTATATTAATGTTTAAAATCAAAGTTTAAATTTCAGTTTTTACTAATTACAACATATTCTTCTATTGAAGCATTTTAGATTAAATTTGGTCATAAACTTTATATTTAAAGTTTATGATCAAAGATATAGTTTAATATATCTCAAAGATAAGGGAAAAAAATTAAAAAAAGACTGAAATGGAATCTAATAGTTTCTATAAATTTCTTATTAGGTTTGTATAAAATTAGAAAATAGCTTACGATGATTGGAAATTAAAGATTCGTAATTAAAATAAAAAGAATTTACAAAATCCAAAAATAATACAAATTCACTTTACAAATGTATTTTTCAAAGAAGAATCCCAGTTACTTTTTGTTTTTGTTGTAGTAATTGGGTCGTAATTTGTTATATTCACTGAAGGGTAAATGTTACGTTACAGCTACATAAAACAATACTTCTAAAAGAATTCAACAGGAATTTTATTGAATCTTCAAGAGCTTCAATATTATTATGTTATACAAATGAAAAGGTTTCAGTTTGTATTTTCAAAAATGTAATAGTTAAAATGCAAAATGACCAAACTGAGAATGGTAATAAAATTTCTGGTAAATTCTGATAATAAAAATTCTTTTGGGTCACTTTCACGGAAAATAGGATCTATTCAGTAGAAAGTCATGACTTTTAGGCTTCTGAAAGACGCCTTATATCCCCGGTTTGTCTGTCTGTGGACACATATCCCACAATGCTTCGCAACGGCTTCTGTTAGCTCAGTTGTAGGTGACCTGTTAACTCAGTTGGTTCGAGCATCGTGCTAATAACTAAGGTGACCAGATTTTTACATTGGCAAAGCGGGACACCATTGACCGGGGAGGGGGGGGGGAAACCAAAAAAAAAAAAAAAGGAGGGAGAGGTTAAACCAAAAAAAAAAAAAAAAAAACGGAATCTCCAGTTCAACAGCCAAAAAAAAAAGGAATTCAATAACCAAAAAAAAAAAAATCGGGACTTTTTTAAAACGCCGCGGGACACGGGACAAATTGTTAAAAATCGGGACTGTCCCGCCAAAATCGGGACGTCTGGTCACCTTATAATAACGCGAAGGTCGTGGATTCGATCTCCTCAGGGGCAATTTTTTTTTAAGTTTTTTTTTTTTAAATAATTATTAGGAATTCAGTGTAGTAACAAAGTTTGAGTTAAGAATGACAATTACTCCATATAAATAGGGGTGGGTAAGAGAGCATAAGGTCGCAAACAGACTCGCGCGAGCATTTTCTAGACCACCCCGACACAGTCTATTCTAAAGTAAAGGTGACTCAGAAGCCGTTGCCAAGCACTGTGATTGGTTTACTAATCCCTATCCCTATCTTGTTGTCTACAAATTTACTAGATTTTTCTAAGAATTAAGAAATTTATAAATTGTTATAAAGTAAAATAACTACTTATTATATAAAATACTAGTAAATTGATCCAGCATCCTAACAGCTGATATCTTGGGATATTTTTCGAAATGAATATTACATCTACAGTACGTATTTAAATTTCTCCACTGACCTTATCAGTATTTCCTGTTGTGATAAAACCATTTAGAAAATATAGGTTCCTTTATATTAGTACACATAAAATATCACTACTGTCAATCTAGAACGAGGGTTAAACTGTCATTCTGGAATATTGAAGATGGCACAGCTCTAGAGAGACCTGATAAATATCAATGTTATGCTCTGATTTTGTTATTTTTATTTTAAATTTCTATAACAGCTGTGGAAGTAAACTTAAATAATTAATGCCATTTGAATATAATTTTCTTCATTTCTATTGCAATCTTGTCATGTTTGATGGTTAAAACTAATTCCTATGTAACTTATATTCCCTTAAAGTGTTTAGACCATGACTGGAAACTTATGCGACATCGACATTGGATATAAAACCGGCGCATTATTATTCCGTTATTGTTGATGGGCATGTATGCTAAACTACTATATTAGGACTTAGAAATCCCAGGATCTCCAGCTCGTTTTTCTTTCTGATATTAAATACAGGCATTGTGTTAAAACACGGTTTTCGGTACTACTTCAAAGAATAATTGTTTATTAAAGAAAAGGGGAATTACCCATCATGCACATAATGAAAGCAAAGCAAAACAAATTTCTTTATGTGCATGATGGGGAATGGCCACTATTCATATTGGAAGTGACCATATTGCGTCAAAAGCAGCAAATTCATTATCAGCATAGTCAATTCAATATAAATAGACCCCAATTTTGTCGCAATTACCATTATTTCCCTGACCCAGTCAATGACCACCTAAGTGGTCTGGATCGGAAATCAGATTTTCCCCAAAACTCGAGGCCGTTTGGAGTTCAACGAGGTATGACTCAGTGCTCCGACTGCCGATTTAGGCTGTGGAGGACAGTGCATACACTAATACCCATACAAACTTAGACACGGGAACACTAATTGCTTCTATAACTAGAAATACCGAATTACCGGTACTAGGATTCTGATCGGTATTACCAGCCCTATATTATATTATATAAAAACTTGACGACCTGCTTGTCATAGCGCTGTCTTCATTTCAAGTGAGGAGTGACAAAAAAGAGTTTCTCGCGCTCCATTATCTACAAGATAGAGCATATTGATTTAACAATTCCATAATTGTAATTAATAATAAAACAACAGTTTTCAGACTATGTGATTGGTAAAATTGCTTTGCTTGTAGCTTTTCAACAGGGCAATCATAAAAATATATTTTAAATCAACATAACAATAATTTTTAAAAAAAAAACCAAAGGGAAAAATCTAAAAAATGGAAAGAAAAAGCATTGTTGGAGCAGTAATTGTGATTTTTTTTTTCCTGTGCTACTTAAAAGTCTTAAATATAAATCCATTTCAAGATAATCTTTAAAATAACCATGGTTATTTAACGTGCAATTTTATATCTACATCTTCATAAATTGCCAAAATTGTCATTTAAAAGTAGATTTTTATCAGCAATAAATAATTATGAAGATTGGAGCCACTCTTTTTCAGAAGTCTCAGCAGCTGTGAAGAAATAGGCTGTCATATTACTAAATGACAAAGCTCAGTTCTATTTCCCAGCTATATTTCTATTAATATGCCAGGTTTCCTTATAAAAAAACAAAATAATAGTATTTATTCCAAAAAAAAAAAAAAGAATCACATTTTTAAAGTTCTTGTAGTTATAAGTTTTGTCTCAAATAGTAGGCCAGCATTAGTCCAATATCGATAAACGAACGCCAATTTTTGACAATGTTGGTCCAATATTGCGGTGCTACCAGGGAATCTTGATGTCGAACACTTTTGCTGAATGGAATCCAAGAAGAAATAATTCACTTCGGTTCTAATCTAAACTAATGGTAGTAGTAGTAGTAGTAGTACTAATTTACTCCTACTTAATTATGATTTAAGTTCATTTTCCGGTAATTTCGTATTTTATCTTCGTAAAATCATTAGTTTTGCCGAGTATTGTCAACGTAATTTTAAGTGTAATTTCGTTAATGCCAGACAGATAATATGAGACGAACAATTAAATAGTAAAAAGTAGAATGCTTATTTCAAAATGCTTTTGCACGATCTTTTACTAGAAAAACTAACCCCTCATCTTGCTAACTGTGATCTTGAGATAGCATGGTATTTATTATGTTACCATCCATGAATCTCATTAAAATGCATCAGAGAGAAAAAATCTACACGCTATAATGTATTCTATTGTTGATGCACATTATTTTTTTATTTATTTATTTTATATTTGCAACTTTCTATTGCTGCTAAGTCAGCGTTTCTCAACCTGTGGGGCGCGCCCCCCTAGGGGGGCGTGATAAAACTAAAGGGGGAGCGCGAGTATATCGAGGTTTGGAGGTTTTTTTTTTTGGTTGAACAGATAGGTTTGGAGGTTTTTTTTTTTTTTTTTGGTTGAACAGATAGGTTTGGAAGTTTTTTTAGGGGGGGGGGGGCGCGATGAGAATTGTGATTGAAAATTAGGTCGCAAGTACTAAAAGGTTGAGAAACACTGTGCTAAGTAATTAGCGTCAATTATTATTATTATTATCATTATTCTCTTTTCTCATTTTAATCTAATGGATATCAATGAATGCACGGACAGTTGTCAAGTGCACCCAAATTATTCCAAACTAAGGAATCTTCTGACAATGTGACACGAGTCTAAAATTACAGATTTCTGCATTTCCTTTGCCACTTATCTTGCTTCTAGAAATTCCAGTTGTCTGATGAAGTGAACTTGGAAAATTCCAATCGCCGATATAACTATTGGCCTAATGTGAACTGCTCTCAGTTTCCACATCTGCTTTATTTCAATGACCAACTCTATGTATTTATTAATCTTGCTGGCATATACTTTATGAAGGTTGTGGACCAGTAGCATAGCTATATCAAACAGTGTGGCCTCTTTTCTCTCCATATCTACGAAAATTATATCACGTCTATTTGCTTCAATCTTCTTATCAGTGCGAATTTCCATATCCCAGTAGATCTTGTGCTTGTTGCTGTCAAGGATATCCTCTGGTTGGTACTTACAGTAAGGTGTTCTATCCTGAATGAGACCTCTGCCTTGGGCAAGCTCAAGATACAGTATTACAGTAAAACCTCGTTAAGTCGTCACTCCGTTTATGTCGTCGTTTTCCTTTGGTCCCGACAAAGTCTCATACACAATAATGTAAAATAACCCTCCTTTACCCGTCACCAAATTTAATTCTGCTCCGGATAACTCGTCACCCTCAAAAATTGCCAAAAGCATCTTTCTTCTCCATTTTGCATTCCATCGTGTTGTCTTTTCAGCCCCGCCCCTTCACTTTAAGAAAGCCAAGCCTTTACGAGGAATATTCGACCATGTCTGTCACTTCGGGGGATTTGGGTTCTTGGAATCTCGCTCTAATCATTCAAACCACACTTCTCGCTGCGACTCTTTCGAGTGTAGACGTTTTTCTTGACCTCTCCTGAGTGTGACTTCATTTCATAGCGAGTAAGCTCCGCTCTAAGGGCTATTTTTTCTCTTGCAATTTCGTGGTTCGATTACCTTTTTAGTATGCGAAACGAAAACTTACCTCGTTATCTTTTAAAGAAAAAAAAAAAGACCTAATTGCACTTTTTGAAAAATCAAATGTTTCGAAAACAGCTTTTGCCAAAGAGCACCATATTCCTAGGACTACATTAAACGATATTCTTTCATCGAAACAAGTAATTGAAGAAGCTGACTGCAAACACAAAAAGAGAATGAGGAAATCGAAGTTTGACGAGATCAAGGAGGTTTTAGTTCAATGGCTAAAACATGCCAGATCGCAAAATGTGCCGATTTCTGCCGTGATTCTCAAAGAAAAAGCCATGGAAATTGCTAAGGAGTTGAACATTGAAGATTTCGGCGGCAGCAATGGTTGACTGGAACGTTTCAAAGACGGACATTGCCTTTCTTTTAAAACGATTAAAATGTGGTAACTATAAAAAGTGTTTTTTTTTTTATTTTCCACTCCTTCATTTGCATGAATTGATTTCTGAAAATCTTGTTTTTCTCACCGAATCCTACAGCAATTCATGAAAATGTATTTCAGTATTTTTTTTTTTTTTCAAAAATTCCCACTCCGCCTAAGTCGTCACTCCGTCAAAAATGCTGGGTCCCTTGAGTGACGACTTAACGAGGTTTTACTGTATTACAATTATGGAAAGAGGCATTTTAATTATATAATTGAAAATATATTCAACAATATAGATGAAAAAGAAATATATATAAGAAAATGGAAGCACATCCAGTGTGAAGAAACTATTAAAAAAGTGGCTGATAAAATATAATTAGAATGAATTTCTATTGTTCAATTGTTTTCATTGTTATTGTAAAACCTGTATGTAATATCTCATTTAGTTATTTTAATTTACTTCCAATGTCCTTAATATTTATTGTTACTAGTTCTTACTGTAGTTCGACAAAAGTAAGCTAAACATAGGTAACTTTAATATACATACGTACAAATATATATACAATTAAATCAGAAAAAATAATTTTACTTTTAAATTTTGTTACTGCCTAATATAAAATTTTGGAAAATTAGCACTTAGCGGTCTACTTGACAAAAAATCACTTGAAAACTATACATTGATGTAAGTCTTTTAATGTTTTTT
>JAFIDM010009631.1:42516610-42574927 GCA_023159025.1 Thereuonema tuberculata | reverse complement strand
TGTAAAAATCATGAAATGTTTCAATGATTGTAATCATTGTAAACATGACCTATCTTTGTTTAAATTATTCTAACATTGTAAACATGGCCTATCTTTGTTTAAATTAAATCATGAAGCTTTTCAAATGATTGTAAACATTGCCTATTTTTGTTTGTTTAAATTATTCTATGTTTGTTTCTATTTTGCTTTGTAATTAAGCCTGAAGAAGCAGAAAAAGCAGCTTTCTGTGAAATATAGCAATGTTTAATGAAGAACTTGTGTTTCCTGTATTTATTTACTTCAGTTTATATGAAATGTATATAGGGATTTAAACACTATAACTAGGCAATTACATAAGTATTCAAAACTTAAAGACAATAGACATTACTATTGTCCTAAGTATCCCCCTTTCAATTCCTATTGATTATTATAAGCCTTTTTTGCCTTTACAGAAAAGCCAAATAAATAAAGAGTTAAAAGAAATAGTAAATCCACAGAAATAATAAAACTGCATAAAAAGTTTAATGCTTCTAGATGTATGATTACAAAAGTTTTATTATTTCTGTGGATTTACTAATTTTTTTTTTTTTTTAAAGGAATTTCCTAACACAGGGAAATTAATAAGAGTTAAAAGAGTTTTAATAGATTAAAAAAAAAAAAAAATCCAATCTAGCCAACAATATTCAGTAACAAATCATTCTTTTTTTTTTTTTTTTTTTTTTTTTTTTTTTTTAAATTTAACATATACTATAGTATGTTACTGTATGTTTTGTAAAACGAGGAATACTGCATTCCACTCAGTAGTAGTTAAGTTTACAACATTTTATTGATTGAGTGCAAGTGGTTAATAAGGAAATTTTACATTTACAGTCAGACCTCGATATAAGGTCACTTTTCTAAAGTCCCGGCTCATTGAATAGGAATTCTATGATATGAAATATCGGATATATGGTCATGTCTAATACCGTAATCGCATATAAGGTCACTTTTGTCTGTGATTTCAGTGCCACACTGATTCAATTCCAAGAATTTTTCCCTGGGTACGATCTTTTATCAGCGTCATTTCTCCTTCTGACGGAAGGGACAGCTTTCCCACGCATGGACGAGTGGGAAGGATATTTCTCCGTTCCCATCACATCACGTGTCCATCGTTGTTCACCAGGAAGTCGAAGGAAAGGATCTCATTCCAACCGTTTCTGTGCTTGTGTTATAATGTCGACAAAAAGAAAAACGTTGTCTCTATCAGAGAAAAAGAAAATCTTTGAAGATTTTTGAAAACTCTAATGTATCGAAAGCATGTTTTGCCAAAGAGCGTGGGATACCACGAACGACTCTCAACAATATTCTGTCCTCGCATACTGTTGCAGAAACATGTAATGGAAAGAGAAAAAGGAAGCGTTTATCACCGTATGAGAAAGTTGAAGAAGGCCTTCTCCAATGGATAAAATTTGCTAGAGCACATAATGTGTCTATATCGTGCTTAGTACTGAAAGAAAAAGCTCTACAAATAGCCGCCGAATTAGAAGAGAACGATTTTATGGCGAGCAATGGATGGGTACAGAGATTTAAATTAAGACATGATTTAAATTTTAAAACAGTGTGCGGTGAAGCCAGTGATGTAAATGATAGTGTTTTAAGTGATTGGAAGAAATTCGTGTTAGATGACATTTTGAAGCGGTATGAACATTGCGATATATTCAATGTTGATGAATGTGGACTTTTTTCCCGGGTCTTTCCCGACAAAACTCTTACTTTCAAGAAAAAAAAATGTATAGGGGGGGGAAAAAAGTAAAGAAAGACTGACAATTTTTATAGGAGCTAATATGGATGGCTTTGAAAAACTGAGACCGCTAGTTATCGGAAAATTTCAAAAGCCACGTTGCTTTAAAAATGTAAAGTCTTTACCTTTGGATTATGATGCAAACAAAAAAGCATGGATGAATGCTAACATATTTGAGAAAACTATACGGTGTTTCGATAGATACTTTTTGAAAAAGAAAAGAAAAGTTGTTTTCATCGCAGACAATTGCCTTGCTCATATCAACATACCTCAGTTGAAATCAATTGAGCTTGTTTTCTTACCCCCAAATGTTACCAGTGTTTTGCAACCTTTGGATCAGGGAGTCATTCAAAATCTGAAATTGAACTACAGAAAGCTCCTTCTGAAAGATTTGATTTCAGCAATTGATGAAAAATTTTTTTTTCATGTGTCTGTGTTAGATGCAATTTTTTATATTCATAAAAGTTGGAGCTTGGTGGCAAACACAAACATTTCAATTAAAATTTTTAAAAATAATTTCTTTCTGATTCCTAATTTTAATTGGTTCAACTAAATTAAAAAATTATAACGTAATAAACTGATATTTTTGTACGTATTAAATTTTACAAAGAATTATACTGTATTTATATAATGCTTATTTATTGACAAATGCGTATGAATAGGTTATAAGGTCTGACTGTATTATGTTTTTCATCATTCTTCTGTTTAGGAGAGATAAGAGTAAGATTTTATGTTTATGATAACAGAAAAGCAATTTTTATGTAATTCTGAAAATTGCAAAATCATGGCTTTTTTTCCATGCATCTGCCAAATGATGTGTTTGATGTGTTAATTCACTTGAAATAAAATTCTAAATTTGAGAATTTTATCATCTTTAAATATTTCTTTTTTGGATACCAAAAATCAAATGAGCATTGGTTCTTTTCCAGTATAGTTTAATGCATGCTGTTTGTTGTAAGGGTGTTGTATTTAATTTATTGTAAGGTTTTGGAAATTTTATTTTGTTATTCAAAGTGTAACCTATTATGATGTCTGTACCTTCCATCATTTTCTTTATTTGTCTATGTAAAATGGGATGATGGCAATTTGATATAATTATAAATAAACATACCAACAAGTCAGATGTCAGAGATGAATTGAAGAGAAGACTCCAACCTGATTGTACTCTCAGACAAATACTTATTGAACCTACCTATTGGAGACTAGCCTGCCATGTTTATGAGAGACACCGTGCCGTCGGTATTACCTGAAGCTGGATGCACGTATCAAGAATCAATCAATCATAAATAAACATTTTTGTAGATATTAGAAAGTAATGGGAAGAGTGAAGAACCTTGGGAGTTGTTGTTAGTGTCTTGTTAAGAATTTTTTTTTTCGATTACCAATTTACATTTTCTGAGAGATAATGATCTAAACCAATTTAAGATGTCCCTATTTTCATACATTTTTTGCACATAATATGTTTAATATTATCTTGAAATCTAGAAAGATGGTAAAGGAATATTGCTTTTTTTTTGGTTCAATGATTAAATAATCATTTTGTCAACTAACTTTTTGAGATTAGATTAATAAAAGAATTTAAAGTATTTCTGGTATGTGAATCCATTTAATAAATTATGCATAAAACTTTAAACTATGAATATGTACATATATTTAAAAATGTGTGACAGATTGGCAGTTGAATAACCATTTGACTTTATAACATGCAATTTTTTAACTGCTTGAATATTTAGATAATCATGATTTTTATATTATCATTCTTAAAATTTTCTCTTTGTTTTATTTTGCAATACACGTGAAACTTAATTATTTATACTTATAAAACATATTTAAAAATGATGATTTTTTTTTTTTTAATTTCTAAAATAACTTTTTAATCTCACATTTAAAATATTTTCCTATTTGCACTGAGTAATAACACATTGTATTAAATGATTATTAACAAATGATTTAAAAATAAAAAAAGAGAAAATGATAATGTAGCCTACAGTCCTTATGAACGGTTTTCAACAATTTATAATTCACTGAATGTTCTCTATTTGATCTTGTGGACACAATATTAATAAGTGCTTAGTTAAGATTAAGTTTTATGAAATGATAATTTATTTGAGCATTTTATGGAAGAACTTTTGTTTGTCTTTCAAATTAACATTTGGAAAAAGGTGTTAGTGGTAGACGGATTTATATTGTATACCAGAATTTTATTTGTAATGAAACAACAATTGCAGAATCTTGAGAGGCATAATTTTATTAAGTATATATCTCAAATTATGAGCTCCTTTAAAAGCCGCCTAATAGTAAAAGGACATGGAGAATTCCAGTTATGAGTCATGGTGAACTAGACTATATTATGTCTAACAAAAAGTATTTGAGTGAGGAATGCACTGTTCTTAATGAATTTAATACTGACAAAAACTAGTAAAAAAAACAAAGGAATTTATTGATTTAGTGGGTCTTAAGGGAGCATTCCTTTGATTTTAAATTAAAGTTGAGAAATTGTTTAGTTGCAGTTCAGAATATTGCTAAAGAATGTGTTAAATGGTAAGCTAATTGAAATTATTAAAAATAAAGATGAAAAAGGATGACCCTGTGATTTTTTTTTTTTTTTTTTTTTATTTGAATAGAATATTCTAAATTTAAGAAATAATTTTATCGAAACAGTTCTCAACATTATTTGGGATGTCGGGAAGTACACTGCGAATTGGTAAGAAAAGAAATAGAGGAAATAAAAGCCTAAAATTGTCAAGATGTACTTTATGTGGGAAAGAAGTTGATGATGGCTCTGAAAAAAGAATCTAGCATCACTGCTAGTGATTGAGATGAAATTACGATGTATGTTGAAAAGTTTTATAGCAGTTTGTTTGGAAATGTAAAGACTTACATGAAATAGCATATGAGGCCTACCACCAGTCTTGATAAAAGTAGTCAAATATATTATTAAATGCAAGAAGAAAGTAAAAGCACCATGAACTAATGAAATCACAGCAGATATTCTGAAAGAAGCTGGAGAAAAAAATTAAAGAAATTTTGACAAATCTTTTTACTAAATGTATAAATCTTAGAAATGACAGATGATTGAAAGAATGTGGTTTCACTATTCTAAAAAGGAGAAAGAGAAGATATTGGAAATTACACGCCTATTAGTCTCTGCCATTCTATATATATATATATATATATATATATATAAATGAATGTTTCTTTGTTCGTTTATCCCGTATACACTCCTTTGACCTATCTGGACCAAATCTGGATTTGATTTATAGACTATGAAGAGGCTTTTGATTCAGTGTTTGGAAGAATCATGATATTGATACTAGATATAATAAACATTTATCTGGATGAAGTAATTCATTTACATAAAATTATAGGGAAAATCAAGATTGGAAAAGAGAGACTGGGAGTAAACTGTTTATCTAAGCTTTTATAGTAATTAATGAAGTGTTCAAATAAATGAACTGGGAAAAAAGTTAACAATCTTTTATACGGAATTCTGAAAACTGAAAGTTTTTTTCAAGGAAGGTGGAGTATTAACTCGACTACATTACAAAGTTGGTTTTGTGCCAAATTTGTTTGCATCATGACCTGCAACACACAGGTGTGAGGTGTCACTTACCTGTCATCTCTGCTGTTATTCATGCTTGTCTGTTGTACAAATAAACTGCAATATTTATTTATAGCCATTTATCCAACTCTGAGATATTAATGAGTATGCTTATGGGATGCTGCCTTAGACCCTTGCAAGTATGTTACCACAACATATGGTAAATATACCATAGTATCATTCTGAAATCCGAAAACCTAAATACCAAGGGTTTCTGATAATGGATTGTCAACTTGTATCAACAGTAAAGGAATCTCCAAAATCTTATCCATCTTTGTTTTGTGGATTATATAATTGTTTGTGCTAAAGGAATTATAGCTAATGATACAAGAACTTGTCACTGAAAGCTTAAAAATGAAGAAAGCAAAAGTTATGTCAGTGCATTCATTATTCAAAAAAAAAAAAAATAGATGTAGATAATGTAGCATTGGAGTGAGTCAGGATATTTTAGTTATGTATATCTTAAGCCCGGTGAACACCATCCACTTTGCACCAACTTAGTCGGCCGATTTTGACGTCACGAGTTGGTAAAGACAGTTTTGAGCCCGTTTTTCAACTTTAGTCAGCCGATTCGAGTTGGTTGTGCACGACCAACTCAGGAAGTTGGTTGGAAGTCTGTCAGAATTACCCAATCACAGGGCAGCGTTGGAACACGTCAGTCGTGATGTCAAGCCCATGGAAAGAAATGGCGTCTACAACGATGCTCACCGATTCGAGTCGAAGATAAGCGTGTACACAATGAATGTCAGAGTATTGCGAGTTTCTTTCCTGCATAAATAAAGTTTATACTGAAATGCAGTAATTGCCACAGAATTTATCAGAGAGGTTTCAAAACCTTGATTATTTTCGGATTTTCCACAGCTGCTGGAGGAAGCACATTGCATTATGGGATTGCTGCTATCACGGCTAACTCATTTGCGAGTTGGATGGTGTACGGGACTGATAAAAAGTTGGCCGACTAAGTTGGTGCAAAATCGGATGGTGTTTGCGGGGCTTTAGACACCAAAATTTCTATGGATGGAAGCATTATGATTGAAATTAATACAAGAATCAAGCTTGCATGGAATGTCTTTGGCAGAAATAATGCACCAATGAAAGGAACAATGCAGCTAAAAAGAAAAAAAAAATTACTAATGTATATTATTAATCCTTAGCAGATAGGTGGTTCCTATTAGTTGATAGTATTTAGTATTAGTAGATCGATGGTGGACATTTAAGGGGCTTGTTGGATTCAGTTTGACAAGGGAAAACTTTCAACACATTGGGAAAAAAGTTGAACTTGGTGCCCTTATTTTTATATTACTATATTTATTTATTTTTTATTAATTTCATTTTATTTATTTTTAAATAATTTAAAAAAATGTTTAATTTATTTCAGGGTTGAAAAATTTAGACCACAGACATTTCCAGAAATTGTAGGAAATGAAGAAACAATTGCAAGATTAGAAGTGAGTTTATTAAATAAGAAAATGATGTTCATAGTTTTAAGTTCATGTGCCAAAAGGGCTACATAATTGTTATTTGTGAAATGTTTTAAACCTTTATTGTGCAAATAAATGATATTTGAGTGATTTCTTTTCAAAAGCTATTGAAATATGAAGCAGTCAATAGATACAGCAACATCATAAAAGTCAAAATATTGAAGATAATTCATATTATTAAATCCTTAACATCTTCTTTTTTTTTTTTAGCAGAGAAAGAACTACAGTATATTTAAAAAAAGAAAAAATAATGGCATTTGTGAATCGGCTATAATGAAGAAAAATTGTAATTGAGCTTTTGTACATTGTATTGAGAAGGAGTCAAGGCCTTTCGACATTACTATATGAAGGCCCTTATCAAGATCAGCTAATAGAGGTAAAAATTGAAAGATACAATAATCTTTCAAGCTACATTATACCATCTCGTCTGTTATCCCCCTATCATATGGCCTCTAAAGTACACAGACTGTAGTTTCTATTTTGCCCCATAGTTGCCATCTATGGTGATCCCATTGTGTGTTTGCCAAATGAATCTCAAAGCAACTCGATTGACTATTAGATTTCCACTCCAGCAAACAGTTCTTCTAAATTTTGTGCATTTAATTATTTACACAACTACAATTTCTAACCTGAGAACTTTTGTTTGATATCTGTTTATCTCCATTCCTATTCAAAAGTTAATGACATTGTTGAAGAATCTGAACTGAAACAACTTACTCATTACAAACTCAGTAATATCAGTAACACTTTCATTCGTTCAGAAACAAATTTTATGAACCCAACTAGTGGAGTTCCCATTGGGTCCTCGTCGTCGCCTATTACTGCCAACATTTACATGAAAGATTAGCCATACTGTCATATATAATCATACCCCACTTTGCTATAATTTGCTTTCTGACTCTTTAAACCACCCCGATTTTCCTAATATTGGACCACATGACAAATGACAATATTGTTTTTTTTTAATATAAATAGCTATAATTAGAAGAGCTTGGCTTCATTAAAGTTTTTGCATACCTTTTCAAATCTGCCAGTGCAATTTACAAATTTGCTTAATTCACGTAACAACAGAATTCACAAATTTTACAAATTTTATTCACTTAACAATAGAATAAAGTAACTTACATTGCAAGTGGTTCTACATTCAGTTAGAATGTGTATTCAATTTAAATTGGCAAGGCCTTTTTAGATAATCTAATTACAAACATGAATGCTAAAATAAAGTTTTTGGTTTTTTGAAAAAAAATATGTTATAAATGCTAATAAAACATTTATATTTTAAAACTAGCCAGTAAAAGTACATCAGAGGATGTGAAACTACGCTTGACACAAATCAAAGCACCATGAAGGAAGCATCTAATTTGAATGAAACACTGTAAGTGCCATTTGGATGAAGAAAATTGGAATTGATTCAAATTTCACAGGGAAAAGACAGCTTTTTAATAAACAATAGTGGCATAGTTGCATGGGCGGATTACGGGGGGTGCTAGGGGGTGTGCCGCACCCCCAGATTTTGGGGATGATAATTTTTTTTACAGAAAAATAAAAATGTTTTCTGTTATAATAATTTTATAAATTTTGTTTGAAAAAGTATTTTATTTCTTAAATAATCTAGAACCAACTTCATTTATCTTAAGATGTTAAAACTATGATAACACATGAGACGTGAGTCGCGTAATTAGAACAACTATTTCGAAGGGAAGCGATCAGCCGAGTGTACACTAGTACTGCCTCCCCCCGCTCTCTCTCTCTCTCTCTCTCTCTCTCTCTCTCTCGTGGCGACTTGATTATTTCTCAGAATATGATGTGCATGTGCTATCTGGCTCCTGTTATTTATAGTGGAGGATTGATTGGGTGTATACAGGTGTAGTTTCAGTTGATCAGTCGCCAGTTTTAGACGATGTTATTTTGTGCAATGTTCAGTATTTAATTTTATAAGTGTTACAAGTGATAGTTACTACATACTATTCATATTGCTTTATGTCAGAAAAATAACATGAGTTTTAGTAAACCAGTGCAAGGCGAGGGAGTGGCCGTGACATACGATCTTTTTTTTTAAAGCCTAATGAAGAAAAAAAAGTACCTAATGTTTCAAGTGAATGTACACCAGTTCCATCAACAAGCCAAGCTTCAACCTCAACATATTTTAAGCCGAGTGATAACTTATCAGGGGAGCTTCAGCTTAATACAGGTAGGCCTGTTGAAGAAAATGACTTAGGAAATCTTGCTTCCGGTCCATGTAGGCCTATTTTGGCACAGTACCCGACAACAGATTTTTCTGGTACAAAGCGTTTTTTTTAATAAACAATATTATGAAACCTACGAATGGTTAGAGTATAGTATAAATAAGGACGCTGTTTTTTGCTTTCCATGTAGAATGTTTTCGTCTTCAACCAGCGGAAAAGAGGATATGTTTACTAAAAAGGAATGAGAAATTGGAGAAAAACAGCAGCAAAACTAGATAAGCATTCTGAATGTGATACACATAGATTTAGCATATCTAAATGGAAAAATTACAAAGCAGCACCCTCTCAAAATGTTTTTGCACAAGTATCGGAAAGCCATAAAACTCAAATAGTTGAAAAGAAAGAATATGTTAAAAAAATTATTGACATATTGCTCTATTTGACTCGTCAAGGTTTGGCTTTGAGAGGCCATGATGAATCTATTAACTCGGAAAATAAAGGAAACTTTTTAGATCTATTTTCTAAATGCGACCCTTCTTTCAAGTCTCAATATGAGAAATATTTTAACTGGTTCAAACACGCATAATGAACTAATTCATATTATTTCTGAAGAAGTATTAAGACAAATTGTGCAAGAGGTAAATACTGCTGAATTTTATGCTCTTTTAGTTGACGAGGCAAAATCTCATAAAATCCAACAGCTTTGTATCTGTATACGTTATTTTTACCACAATCAAATCAAAGAAAGACTGATTGCCATGAAAGATGTTTCACTCTTCACGAGATGCTGATAATTTATCCCAAATAATTCTTGATTCTATAAGTAATATGGGAATTTCAGCTACTCTGGTTAGTCAGTCATATGATGGAGCATCGGTAATGTCAGGAGTTAACAACGGTGTTGTTCAAAGGTCCCATCCATATGCAAATTATGTACATTGCATGCACATAAATTGAACTTGGTTTTAGTAGCTGCGTGCAACAGTAATGATCTGTCTTGTCAATTTTTTTGTACAATGCAAGCTCTTTTCAAATTTTTTTCTAGCCCTGATTCAAATGCAATGTTTGTAGATTTACAAAAACAGTTGAAAATTGTGACCAATGACAAGAAAAAACACATTCGATCTATAGTCAAACAATCTGATACAAGATGGTCTTGCAGAGCTACTGCTATTTCGGTTGTGGTAGATCTTTTCAAACCTATAATAGATGTTTTAAATATTTTCGCTGCTGATTTGAGGCATACAAGGTCACCTGAAGCATAAGGCATACTTGCTTCAATCTTATCCATAGAGTTCATTGTCTGCCTTATGGTTTTCTCTGAAACCCTGACCTACTTGAATGTATTGAGCAAGGCCTTGCAGAAAGAAGGTAACAGCATTGCCTCTTGCTCGTTATCTATTAAAGGTGTGATTAAAATTCTCGAAGGTTGGAGAAACGAGGAGAAATGGGATCAAATTTGGAAAAAGGTAATTCAGTCTGCCAAAGAAAACTGCATCCCGATCCCGACCGATAGTAGTGATGAAAGTAGATCCACTGATATGAGCCTACCAGAAAGCAGCAAACGGCGGAGGGTACTGTCTAGTAGACTTGACAGCTATGTTGTTATTACGCCAGCTGAACACAGACCTTCAGACAATGTCCAAAATCCTAATGCCGATGGGAAAGGGTTGGCAGCAACAGCTAAAGCTAACTTCCGGACAAGTTTTTACTATCCAGTTCTTGACATTTTGTTAGCAGAAATAAAAAGAAGATTTTCAGAAGACAGTTTGAAACTGGCAACTTCTTGTGAACAGTTTTTGCGCTTAAATGTTGAAAAAAAGTGTTTTCTTCATAAACAGTTATCCCATAGCAAGTGTCTATGTAAAATCGTTGAAAGCGGAAATGCAAATCGCAAATCTTGTTATGCGAGAAAAAAAAGGACACTGAAAATGTTTTAATAAATTTGGAAACTTCCTAACTACAAAAAATTATTCCAGCTCTGATCGAAAGCGTCAATGATAGAACCTACCCTAACTTGTATAAGATGATGTGTATTGCATTTACTTTGCCATCCAACAGCGCGCAACTTGTGAACGGACGTTTTCAGCTATGCGAAGAATAAACAACTGGCTGCGTTCGACGATGAATGAAGAACGTCTATCAAACTTGATGGTTCTGTTTACGGAAGTGATATTGTGAAGGCCATGGACTATGACAAACTTGCAAATTTGTTTCTATCGAAAGGTGGACGAAAATAAGGTAACTTGGAACAAAACATTAAATATAATAAGACATTAGATATTAATGAAGCAGTAATAACTCAAAAGTAGTCTTTTGATTCAAATGTTTTCTTGTGAAGTTTGTATTTTTAATAAATTCACTTAATCATATTTGTTATGTACGTTTTTAGATTCCTTAGTTCTTTATTAACAAACTTCACAAAACGAGTTGAGTTCAAAAAATTTCTCAAAATGTTTTTCTAGCGGTGACGTTATTAGTCTATTATGGTTAATAATAATACAAATGAAATGTTACTTTTAACAATTGTAATGAGCTGTAACAGACAATACGAAAGGGTTATTGTTAGATAAAAGAAATAGGCTACCTTTTTAGGCCTAAAAACGGACCATTTAAATTGGGTTTTGGTGTTTGAATTTGGTATACAAATACCTCATACCTTCCGGTGAGCTCGCACCCCCAGATATCAAGATCTAAATCCGCCCATGCATAGTTGTTACATTACAGTAATGTATTGGCCCTCCTTTAACTGCTATGCATGCTGATATATGGCACGACATGGAGTGAAACCAAGTCCTGATGTTGTCTTGTGGCAGATTATGCAAAGCTTGCTTCAACTGCTGCTCTAGATGCCAGATATTTGATGATGGTTGTAGTTGACATCCTTGCATGTCCCAGATCTGGGAACCTGGCTGGCTAAGGAAGGGTTTGAATTGTTTGGAGGCACTGCTGGAAAATGTGTGTAGTACATAGCTTTGCATTAACCTGTTAGAAAATTACTCCTGACAGGTATGACATGAAGACCAAATTAAGGTGTTGCAGGATCTCCTGCACATATTACTGTGCATTTAAAGTTCTTTGAATCACTATGAGGATAAACTGTCATAAGAAATGGCCCCTGACACCATTACTGTGTTGTAATGGCTGTGTGCCTCTTGACAATAACTCCAAGATTTGAGTGCTACCCAGTCATCAGTAAGCAGATGCAATAATCATCTACTGCAAGGCAGAAGCATACTAAACAATACAAGACCGTTCGAGAGCAGGTCATGTCTCTTAGGCAAGGCGCCAGTCTAGGGAGCCTTTAGTGCTGGACCTAAAAGCAGACCTCTAAGAGGCTACAAGAATGAAGTCCAGCATCTGCAGTTGTTCTAGAAATGGTGCTGGTAATTATTGGTTGCTGTATACAGGATGCCACATCTCTGAATGGTGGAGAGTGAAGCTGTCGAAGCAGTTATGCCTTATCTCACAACAAACTACTTGTCTCTAGCAGCAGTACTGTTGGGTTGACCAGAGCCTTGGAAATGTAAATGAATGACCTCATATAACTATCAATTCCAGTACTTACCAACAGAAGCATCACTACAAACCAGGTGGTGAGCAATTCATTAGCATGACCAGCAGCTCCATGATGTGGCCTCTCTTGAAAGTCCTGCAGTTGCTCTTAGGGTTTTCAAGTGCATCGTCAAGGCATTACTGATGGAGAACTTTAATCATTTGAATATTAAATTAGAAAATAATTGCATAAAGAGCTTCATTAAAATTAGGCTTTTCCTTCATGGTTCTTCGATTTTTTGTTAGTATACACATGTTGAGATTATTTCCTTTTGACACGTGTTCCAAATAAATATTTAAGTTAATTTTAGGTTTATATATATGAATACAGAATATAACCAGAAATGTGAAATATTTCATATTAATAAATGACAAGCTTGGAAATTTGAAATCGTAATAATTTTTAAATTATATTTTTTATTAATTGTTGTCAGTTACCATAAATATGTGTTGTTGTTGTTGTTATTTTAATTTACATAATTTTAGTTATATAAATTTTGTAGTCAGTTGATATTTATTACTTACCTAGAGAAAGTTTATAATTAAAGGAAAACTGGAAATTGTAGCTTTGATGTATCATAATTGTACAACATAATGCATTTCTATATATGATAGGTATTTTCAAGAAATGGAAATGCTCCAAACATTATTATAGCAGTAAGTTATTTGCTTATTTCTTTTTTGTTATTTTATATAGTCATTTCAATAAGACTTACAAACATTTACTAAAACATTAACATACACTTGTTGTTGTTTTAAGTTCTTTCTAAGTTTTAATTATTTAATTTTTTCTGTGCAGACTTTTATATTTGCAAATAACTTACAAACATGTTCATTAAAAATAGGAAAGTTTATAAAACTTATTTTTGAAATTAATGAATTTGTATGTTATTGTCAAACATAGGGTCCACCAGGTGTGGGAAAAACGACTACTATCCTTTGTTTAGCTAGAGCTTTGCTGGGATCTTCATTTCGAGAAGCTGTATTAGAATTAAATGCTTCAAATGAAAGGTACTAGAATTATTTTTTTATTGTACTTAAAATAAGCATTGCTGCTAGGAAAAAAAAAAAAAAAAAGTATCATGCCAGGAAATCACAAACTTGAAAATATATTAGGATATTCAAAGAAAACCTAATTTTTATTCTTGCTTTTTCTACTTGTATAAGTAATTGTATAAGTTACTTGTATTACTTGTATAAGTTCAATTCCAATTGAAATATTGGAATTTGCTAAATTGAAAATATTTTACATGAAAGAACTGTGTTTTGTTTTTACATACATACATTTTTTGGGTTTTTTGAAACTTCTTAATGTAAGTTTTCTTACAATGGTAAAAAAATTAATACAAGACTAATTATTCATGTTCTTTATTAATGTTTATTAAATAATATCCATGTTTTTCTAACTGCTTCACGCAATGCAAAAGCAGTGGCATGCTGCAGAATCTAACCATTACAGTGAAATAATTGTAAATTTTGAGCAGCAACATAAAACATTGCATTCAGCATCAACAGTGACAGATGACAGCTTCACTTAACAATACAAGGAATTCTGGCAATAGTTAAGTGGCAGTTTTGTTGCCTTGATAGCCTCATTCCACCATAGAGATTTATTATTAAATGATAGATTTCCAAGAGATCCTAAATTTCTGTACAAATGAATTCAAAGTATCAATGGGTTCACTAAGTGACAATCCTAGAACAGCTGTTTCATGCTCTCTGGCAAACATTGGCTAGAAATAGTCACCAGTAAACAGCGAGGTCTCGGTACAGAGGCTAATAGGAACAATTGTGGAAATCACAGTGGAGCCTCCAAAGCTTAAACAATAAAAAACCCCCCCCCCCCCCCAAATAAGTTGAGAAAATTCTTGACATTCTGCTGGCCTCAATGAATTTCTTTAGTGCATAGAAAGAATAAAAAAGCACAAAAAAATTCATTGAGGACAACGGACTGCCAGAACATGAGTCTTCACCTATTTTGTGTGTGTGTGTGTTTTTATTGTTTAAGCTTTGGAGGTTCTACTGTGATTCCCATGAATTTAAAGTACTTCTGTACGACTTATATTGAATAATAACCAGCTGATTTGGACTCTGCACTAATTGTGGAGACATGCTTATGTAAACTCATTCAATAAAAGGAATCTCAACTTATTACTACATACTATCTTTGATTGGAAAGGGTAAGAAAAAAAACAATTCTTTATATTTTAACATAAACAACATTTGAATATCTTGAATTTATGGATGTATTAGCATTTGAACACTTTATTCAACATTGTTATGCATTATTTAAGAAGATAACTTAATTATTACAAAAGTCTTAATAAAAATAAACTACAGTATTATTATTTTAATAAAGTCTTCCAATATTGTTTGTTTTAAATTTCTTTTTAAGATGAAATTTGTGAGCGAGGTCTTCCATTTTACTCAGAAACTGAAATTGAAATTTTATATCCGTGTCATTGATTTCATACAACAAATTGTTTTTAAAGTACTTTGTACTTGTGCTTGATATTACATTAACTTTGCTTGTCCTAACAGCAAGTGAAGCCTATCAGTAACCACAATTGTTTTAACCGTACAATGTTGCTCAAAATATACATTACTTTCAACTTATTCTTCTGTGTTTGCTTCAATAGCTGAGATTTCACTATTACCTTACTCATTTAAGAAAGTTCAACTATTTTTTATATTCTAGGCAAGTATGATGCTATTTCCAAAAAATTTAAATTGTAGAAGTTACCCAAGCTACTTTTTGTTTTTAAATCGACTTTTATTCATAAATAGTACCTGAGTATCACACCTTTTTTTGAATATCATTCAAATCCCTCTGCATCAGAAATGTTCAAACCATTTTTTGTGCATTACTGAGCTAATCTAATTGTTCTATTGACATCTTCCTGGCTATAGATATTCAACTAATTGAGTTTCACAAATGATGACCATCACTTGTCTATTTATGATGATGAAACTTGCCTGTTGAAAACCTTGAAAAACAACTACCTAATGTTACATTTCATTGAATTTGTTCTTCATATTCATGTTTTCCAACATGATCACCTAATTAGAAAAAGGTGTTATGAATATGCTTCTGGTATGTATTTTAACATTTATTAATATGATCTTTTAAGTGTATAATAAGAGACTGATTTGTCTGCAATCTTGTGAGGGATGCACTGCAAATAAACCTAAGAAAGTAATTCTACAAGACTATTGTATACATCCTGTCAACAATGATGGAAGAACAATGTGAAGGGCTTTTAGTTGAGATAGAGTATTTTAAATAGAATTTTTTTGTTTTTGTTTAAATATTATTTTTAATTTCTTCATACATATCGAGAAATGTCTCTTAATGACTCTTCAGTTCATCGCTAAGGTTGAGCTTCTGCATCTAATACTCGTCTGGTCTACGCTTGTAGTAGGCTAAAAAAATGAACATTTGAAATTTAAATTTTAATCTAGTAGACTGAATTTAATGAGTTATTCTTTTTCTCTGGCTCTTCTGTCATTGTGTCACACACACAGAGGGAGTGATAAAGAGATATTTAACAACAATAATTTGAATGTAGTCTCTGTGACCTAATGGATAAGACGTCTGAATTCGGATGAGAAGGTTGCAGGTTCGATTCCTGTCGTGGACGTTTCATTGTAAAAATTATTTTCCAAACACAGAGGAAGGGCGTTAGACACAGACGGATCTGGAAAACTATATAAGAGATGTTTATCAGTAAAGTTGAATTTCCTGTTATATTTTGTTTAGTTGGTCCTTATTATTGAATGCAATTCATAATTTTTCTAACTGTTTGGTTGCTAAATAATAATAAATAATAATGTTATATTGAGAATTCTGAATATTTTCACAAGTTTGTAAATTAACTAATTTTTCCACCCCGAGTTCTAAGTGCTTTACATAATGGTTTTTATAATTATAAAATTATAAAAAGTTTTATTAATAAACAGTATAAACAGTAAAAATAACAGTAGCGGAGAAAAGACTCAATAAAACAAATAAAAACCATTGTTATTTTTAGTTTAAAGTTATAACACAAAAAAAATATTAAAACCTTGCTTTGGTATCATTGTATCACTAACAATCAGGGATTAAAAATCTCTTACGAAAACACTAAAAAACTTGCAGTATCCTCCCTCTCTAAAGGATAAACATTACTTTCAGTCTTCTTTAGACCCATTCAGTTCATCAAAAGATTATGTAAATAAATTACGAAAAATCTGCAAAGTGGTCAGAGTTTTAGAATAGCTTCTACTCAATTTAAATAAAATTGATAATTATTTTACCATTTTTTTCCTCTCTGGTTTGTAGAGGTATTGACGTTGTTCGGAATAAAATAAAAATGTTTGCCCAACAGAAAGTAACTTTACCCAAAGGAAGACACAAAATTATTATACTGGATGAAGCTGATAGGTAAGTACTTCATTTATGATTTTGCTGAAGTTCTGTATTTTGAAATCATTTTTATTCCCAGACAGATTAATGATACACAGTGGTAATCAATTATGATTCAGTTTGTTGAAAAGAAATATTCTACAAAAAGTGAAAATTGTGAATTTAGTTTTTATTTGCAAGCATTATACTAGATAAAGTAATCTTACACGCTGTCTGGCAACTTTAATAGGTACACCTACCTAGTAGTGTGTTGAGCCTCCTTTAGTCCTCAAAACAGCCTGAATTCGTCGAGGCATGGATTCCTCAAGATGCTGAAAACGTTGTTGAGATATTGTTACCATGCATTCATGAGTGTGTCACGCAGTTCCTGAAGATTTGATGGAGGTGTAGGCCTGGAGCGAACAGCCTGTTCCAGCTCATACCATAAATTTTCAATCGGGCTGAGATCCGGGGATTAAGCAGGCCACTGCAGCAAGGAAAAGTCATCGTCATGTTCCTCAAACCATCCTATAGTGATGCGGGCTTTGTGCACCGGTGCATTATCCTGCTGGAAGTAGCCATCTGCATGAGGATAAACTGTTAACATGTACGGTTGCACTTGATCAGCTACGATGTTTAGGTATGCTCTAGCATCCTGACGTGCCTCCAGAGGTATCAATGTGTGCCAGGAAAACATCCCGTACACCATGACACTGCCCCCGCCGGCTTGAAGAGTTGTTGTGAGACACAGCATTTGTATGGATAGCAGGGGTATACCTAATAAAGTGGCTGGACAGTGGATATATTGTTCTCATAAAGATCAATGTCATAAAATTATTTCAGAAAATATTCTTTTAAAACAGTAAGTTAGTGTCAATACAATTATAATGTATTCACTGTAAGTTAAGAAAAAATTTCAAATTAGCATCTTTGTAAATTTGATGATATAATCTAGTTTACTTTTATTCAAAGCATGACAGATGGTGCTCAGCAAGCTTTAAGAAGAACAATGGAGATTTATTCAAAAACAACCAGATTTGCTCTTGCATGCAATGCATCAGATAAAATTATAGGTAAGAAATTATTTTGTCAGTAGTGATAAGAATGAACATAAATTTTTTTATTATTTCATGTATAAAGCAAAAGTGAGAACAGCTTTTAAATCGATTTTTATTATAATGATTTGTAAACCGTAACAATCAAGGAGGTTGTGAGGATAAGAATAATAAAGAAGGATTTATAAAAAAACTAAAATTTAGTTAGTAAGAACAGAAAGCTTTAAATGTATATTTCAACTCTACATGAAATGTAATATAAATTTAAATTCGTTAAAATTCACTAAAACAAGATTTGGTAGAGAAGACTTTACAGGGAATAGGAAGAATAAATGTTGAGAGAACTGAAGTGTAATCATTAGGGAGCTAAAATATTTACATTGGTATTCGATGCTTTTACTTTTATAGAAATAAGATCAAATGCTTTTGGATTGTGCTAGTTGTCTTAGGTTTTAATGAAGTAGACACATGCTTTTTTTGTTCTGTTAGATTATTGTACGTAGTTTTTGTAATAATTATTGTGAATGATAATAATGTTTGTGTATAGATTTGTCTTTCATCCACTACTTTGAAATAATTATAATGAATTTCATTTGTTTTTATTCATACGTTTTTTATAATTCTCTTTTTAATTCATGTTGATTTTGGAAAGGGGGGGGGGAGTCCCATAATGTCTAGATCAGCGTTTCTTAAGGGGTGTGCCTTGAGAAAAAAAACAACAAAAAGTATTTTGAGAGAGGAAATATAAAATAGGTTTTAAATATTTTCAACAACGTTATTTATTAACACAAAGGGGACAAGTAAATTGTAAGTAATACAAACAGGAATGGTTAAAATTAATAAGTATGTGATTTTTTATAATTCAATGAGAAATATGGGCTCCTTTACTTTTGCACAATTGTTTACTACAGGTTGAATTTCAGGAGCAGTGTTTAGTGTGCTGCTGAATTTTTCCAAATATAGAAGTGTGCTATGAATAAAAAAAGATTGAGAAGCACTGGTCTAGATAATTTGTTTAACAAACAGTTGTTAGGGAGCAGCATTAGACAGTTATTTCACTCTTTTTTTTTTTTTTACTCAGTAAAGAAATTGATTTTTGGTAAAAAAACTATTTTCACAACTACCTCATTTCTTTTTTAAAATGTTACTTACATTCTTTAGCTTGAACCCCTCAGATTAAGTATTTTTCTGAAGATTTGATTTGAGTTCATGTACATAATACAATATTTATTTTTCTGCCTTCCTTCTCTAGAACCTATCCAGTCTCGATGTGCAATGTTACGCTACAGGAAACTAACAGATGCCCAAATCTTAGCAAAATTATTAGATGTGTGTACTAAGGAAAATGTAAGTTATACAGAAGATGGTCTTGAAGCAATTGTTTTTACTGCACAAGGTGACATGAGACAGGCACTTAACAATCTTCAATCAACTTTCATGGGATTTGGACACGTCAACAGTGATAATGTGTTTAAAGTAAGAGAATATATCAGTAATTCAAGTAGATTGATTAGTTTCTGATTTTTATGAAATGGCAGTACTCAATAACAATAAGTAGAACTTAATTAAGGAGGTGTAAGAGAAAAACCAAAATGCATTATAATGAAATATATAATGAGTTGTTTTTTATTGGAACTCTTAAGAGAAACTTTTTCTTATTTATTGGCACTTTATCTTGAGTAACTTGGGGGACTGTACTCTCGCAAATGAACATTTTGAATTTAATGTAGCTATTGTTATTCATACACACAAAAATGAGTCATGTATTTATTTAGGTGTTTTCTTCTTTTTCATTGCTAATAAAATCAGTTTGTTATTAATGAATTAGAAAATATTATTCATTTCTTAATTAACATTTCTAATCAGGGGCTTAATGTTATCATAGTGTTTAAATATAGAAATAAACTTCAATTGTAGAATCCAGGCGATTGTTCTTAAAAATATATTTTTTAATTTTTTATCGTAGGTTTGTGATGAACCTCATCCTCTGTTAATCAAAGATATGTTACAGCATTGTGTAACAGGCAATATAGATGAAGCATATAAAATTATGGCACATTTGTGGCGCCTTGGCTATTCTGCTGAAGATATAATAAGTAACATTTTTAGGGTTTGCAAAAATCATAATATGCCTGAATATTTAAAACTGGAATTTTTGAAGGTTAGTCCATATTTTTATTTGTATAAACCTTGTGTGTGTGTATATATAAATAATGATTGATTCTGTTTTCCCTTTTAAATAATAGGCAGTTTAAACAAACACAAATACTGTTTAAACATGATTCCAGAAATGATAATTATAATAAATAGAAAACACAACATCTTCATCTTTTCAAAACATTGCTATATTTCGCAGATAAAACATATCTGCGAAATATAGCAATGTTTTGAAAAGATGATGTTGTGTTTTCTATTTATTATAAACACAAATACTGCTTCTCAGGTATTGCCATTAAGAAAAGTAACATCTTAAAAGAATGGCCCATCTATAAGACAAACATTAGGACAAAAATGTAAAAAGAATATCAAAGATATATGTAGGAAAAACAAAGCAAAATTAGATATAAGTATTTTTTCATACAGACCTCCAAAAATAAAGGAAATAAAATACAGTCAATATTAAGGCAACACATTTTTTTTTTGGCAAATATGTCTGCTACAACTAAATCAAATGGACAAAAAAATTAATAATTAAATGGATTGAAAGAAAAAGGTAGGGTGATAGGGCATTTTATAGATGTTTTGTTTTATACTAAATGCTATTTCATGTTGAATGATCTAAAACTGACCACTCAAAGAAAAGGAGAGGGTTTAAATAGTTGGGATTGAGAATTTTGAGATAATAGTTTAGCACGTTCCTGGGCTTAATTTTAAATTGTGGAATCTGTAGATGGCTTTTCAGTGATTATAGTGATAATAAGAATTGACAAGCTTTTCAATTATAATAATATTGCAAGGTGACAAAAATTGACCATCGAGTGATAATTTATGCAAAAAGAATATGATGGGAAGTTTTAGATCAAAGTTTTGTTTAGAATATCTGATTCAAACAATGTTTACTGAAGGGGAGGGGACTGTCATCCATTCATAGTTGCTGTCCAAGAAAAACTTAGCTGCTGATTTTTGCATTATTTAATTACTAATGAAGCCTTTCATCATTGTTTTCTTTAATTCAGCTATTTAATTTCAGCTGCAACTTTTTGAAAAAAAAAAGAATCTTAGTCCTTGTGAAAGATGCTACAGAATTATCATATTGTCCATAAAGCGAACATGGTGAAAAATGTCTCATTAATATTGATGCCTATTTTTTCCCTAACCAAAATCTAACATTTCTGAATATTTCCTGAAGTTCTAGTAAATAGTTTATGATAGATAGTATTTCCCTGTCCGACACCTTCAACTGTAAATAATTTATATCCTAAATTAAAAATAAAATCAATTCATTTATCGAAGTTATTTATAAATTACTAATCCTATAAAATGAAAAGTAATTTTCTCAAAAGTTTATAATTACATTTCTTTGACCAAAACCTCCAATTTATAAAAACTGTTCAGACCTTTAAATTGTAAGGGGAAAAAATAGTAAAAAAACAACCAACATTTTTGACTGGTGTGGAAAGCTTCCAGTTCCAAGAAAAGTAATAACTGATTGTGATAATTAAAATCAATTGTTGAATTGGTAATTCAGGGTATCTTAATTACCTGTTCCAATGTCTAGAGCAATCAAAAGTAGATCTTTGTAATTCAAGATTGTGATACAAAATGTAAAGAGTTGAAATATTCAAATAAGAGGCATGTTTGGAAAGTAAATACTGTTCAGTTATTAAAAAATAAAATGAGAATATATTTCCAAACAATTCTATTTTTATCTGATTAATCAAAAACTACTTTTGTACATAGTTTTCACCATTGTTGAGGCATTTATCATAACTGGGCACCAGTTTTTGTATTCCCTCATAGAATTAGGCCACCTGTGAAGATAGCAATGAGCTTGTGGGTTGAAATCATCTATTTGAATTTCTGCATTTTTGTCAATGATGTGTACCTTCCTCTCCATGGACTGCTGCAATGATTCCCTAGTTATCATTGCATACATGGACATGTAGTATCCATGTTTCAACACCTTTGTGAGGAAATGACTTAAAAAATTCATTACCTTGCTCACTGTATCGCATGAGAAAGATCAACGCACTGGTAGCTCGCTATTTTTTTGTGCTCCTTGGAGAGTATCTTCGGCACCCAGCATGAGCACATTTTCCGACATTTCAAATGATCTGTCACAATTTCACATAGAACAGTTCTTGAAATTGTTCCTATTCCAGCATTTGAAGAAGTTCCTTGGTGGCCAGCAATTCTCCAACAATGACTTCAGAGGTGCAATGCAAGCAGTCCACTTCTACAAGGAGGGGTGGGGGTAAAAAAAAAATGGTGCCCCGTTATGATAAATACTTCAACAATGGTGGAAACTACGTAGAAAAGTAGTTTAAGGTTTGACTAATCAGATAAAAATAAAATTATTTGAAAATACATTTTTGCTAGCCAAACAGTACTTACTTTCCGAATATGCCTCGTAACTGAAATTATTTTGTTAATTGTTACAATTAAGAATATGTGCGTGCCTGGAATATTTCATGCAGTGCTTAAGGCAAATGCTCACAGAATAATGATTTTAAAATACTTGCAAGTATTGCTAACATTGGGATATGAATTCAGAAGCAAGATTAACCGAAAGGACTGTCATAACACTATAATAACTACACAATATAATCCATACCAGTATTTAGAATGGACATGTAAGACTGCTTCATCATTGTTGGAGGATAAATCTAGATTACATGCTTACCAATGGGATGAAATACTCAGAGTAATGTATAATTGAGCCTTCTTGTTAAAGGTAGACTCCACCAAGTTATTCCAGATGTATTTTTAATTATTGATAAGTACCCAAATTCGGGAGGAGACGAGAAGCTACAACCACGCCCATCAAAAATGCTTTGTGCCATTTTGTTTCATTTGTAACGTCATGATGTTGCATTACTTCTAAGAAAGAAGCAGGAATGTGATCACTAAAAATTACTATCTTTATTCAAATATTTTCATTGGCTGCTCTAATTAGTAGTTGAATACTATTTCCTTAATTTCCTAGCATCTTTGAACATATTTATGAAAGTTATAAATAATAATGCTTTTATGATTCTCTATCCTTCAATTGAAGTGAGCCATCCACCATTTCTTAATTGAGCTAAAGAGTTTAGTTTTACAATAAAATTATATATAACTTATGGGGCTGCCTTAATGCTTTATTCATTGGATTAATAAAAGGCAGATTTGAAATTCCCACATAAAAATATGGTAAGCTCAATTATAATTCTCAACCCCTTCAATTTAAAATGTACATGTATTGAATTGTTTTTGTGTGCGCTGTGTGTAGGCTGCTCAATTTTTATGTTGTTTGAAAATAATCCAAATAATTGTGGCTCTTATCTTTTTTTTATTTATCCCAACTGCTCATATGATTTGATACATCAGCAATGAAGTATCTGTTAAGGAGTAAATTGTGCTTCTGTGATAAAGTGAAAGATAACAAGACTTTGCGTTATTTTTGCTAAAATCTGAAGGGGAAAAAAATCAAAACAAAAATCATTGTGACTGTTGTTAACTAGAGAAAGTTATTGGATTATTCATTAGGTTAAAATTTATTAGTCTAATCAGGCATACAACTGGGGGGAAAATGGTACTTTGATATATTATTATAAACGAATTAAAAATATCGTTTTTTTTCTTTTCTTTTAGGAAATAGGATATACTCATATGAGAATTGTACAAGGAATAACATCCCTGCTCCAAATGGCTGGGCTACTTGCAAGATTGTGCAAAAAAAATTCCGTTCCACCTAAGGACTGAAGTTTTCTATAATAAATACAAGCATAAAAAATAACGAACAAGCAATTATAATTTTTTATTTCACTTCAAACAAAATACAGTAACATGTGTAATGAAAACAAACACTGGAAATTTGCTGACTAATATAATAATAACAGATTTGTGCTATGTAGTTATCGTACTCCATACAATAAAAATTCACATGGGACTAAGCACACAACATGTATTTAAATATTGGAATGTAGATAGAATATTTTTTTAAAATAAAATTTGCAATTTTAAAAATAACTCTTATTAAATTTTCAAAAATAAATATATAAATGTGATCAATGAATTACCTTTTTAGTTCGTTTTCCTTAATAAAAGTACAGCAAGGTAACAATAAATAACTTTACAACTGACTGGGTATGCACAGAAGGGGAAAAAAAAATTGTCAATATTTTTGTGCTGCAGCAAGATTGCATTTTGTGAGATAATTTTGATCTATTGAAAATGCTCTTTAATTTCAATCAACACAAAGAATAATATATCTGCATAGTTAATCCTAGGAAATATCTATAGTAACAAGAGTGTACATTGTAGGTTAATAAATTTATAGAATCAGTATTGGGAACTTGGCAAGAAAGATTTCTAACTATAGTAAAAATTTCACACTAAAAAGTTCAGAAAAATTATCCCAGGAGAGAATTAAAGTTGAAAAAATGTTTTTCCTATCTAATTTATCCTAATAATAAGCCACTGACAAACTAACTGTGGTACAAGGAGGAATTCTTATTACTGCAACAGTGTACTGATAATTTTCTTAAAGACTTCAAGCAAAACCAAAATTATTTACAATGACTAAGTTTTCTATTCCAGAGGCCAGCAGAAAACTGAAGCATATCTCACTTTAATATCTATGCATCTGGGAGGGATAAACATGTATTTATAACACTGCAATATTATAACTACATTAAATTGGCAGAATATTAAAATAGGAAATTAAGGTTTAGACTGTCCATTAGGTGGTTTTCTTCTTTGATCAATACGTCCTGAAGGTGGTGGATGGCCTCGGATTGTCCCCTGGGCTACATTAGGCAAATTAGGTTGGTGTCGCACCATAGCTCTCATGGGAATGTAATTATGAGGATGAATAGCTGGGAGAGAAGGACTGCAAAATAAAATGCAAAAACAACCTTAATTACGAACAATTTCTTACTTATCTAAGTTCAAATTTTAAATAGACTAAGTTTACACCACATTCTGATTTTTCAATTTCTTATGAAGGTTGTGTATTTTCAAGAACTTGGCAGATATAACAATGTCAGTGGTCAGTAGTTGATAAAGTACCGAGCTCTCTAGATATTTAAATATCTAAACTTATTGGTGTATCACTCTGCAAGTTTGGGAGAATTCGAGATCCTGAACTTTTTAATTCTGCAGTTGTATTAGATAAGATAAAGGTTATATAATTTATATAAAATTATTTGAAAACTATGTTATAAGAAGAGTACTGGGATTTTTTTTTATAAACACTGGGAAATGTACTTATTACTATAATGACATCGATTTTCAATGTCGTAGTTAGATTTCAATTTTGTACATCTTGTAACAAATCTTATGAGATCTAAGTATAAATTCCTTCTTTAATTTTCAAATTTGAAACTGCTATAGGGTGAGATGTTGATTACAACTACTCAGCAGAAATGTTCTCTTTAAAATCTTATTAATGATTCTAAAGTTCTTGGCATTATTTCACCTGTTTTTGAATTGAAGCAAACATGAATTTTATAAAAAACATAGTTTCCTCCAATGAATCTCGCTTCTGTCTGTAGTACTATGCATTATGCATCACCATTCCAGTCCTACTGGCACCTAGTATGCATTCCCGATACATTGAATAGCCACTGTTACATCTCTAATGTGTTGGAGTCTGTTATTGTCCCTTATTTTCAGCCTGCCTGGGGCCACTTACCAACAGCAAGTGGCACACAACATCCAACAATTCCTGGATGGCCACTTAACTTCTTCCATGGCCCATGCATTCATTGAATCTGTCGCCTATTGAACAAGTTTGATCCATGATCGCACAATGACTGGCACAACACAGACAACTTGTGGCTACAGCAGATGTACTTAGGCATTGTGTCGAAAACCGCATGGACTGACATACCCCAAATGCACATCTAACGTCTCTTCTTATCGCCCATGGTGATTATAAGAGATACTGATTTCTTTAAGTATCACAAGTCACACCGAGCTAAAATTGTAATCATTTTATACCTTGTACCATAAGTTATCTGTAAAATAAATATGGCTTTGCTAGCTCGTCTTTCATAGTGTTGCACTTTTAATGGCCAGCAGTAAATATGCAAGTTAATTTTATTCTTATGTTCTACACTATTCTAAATTGCAAATGATTGATTGTAATCTTTGCTTTGCGAAACTCGAAGGGCCAGCTTTGAGTTTTGCTTGTTCAGTATATTTTACAATTTCAAAATAAATTTAAATAAAAATATCTTTAACTTTATATTTTTATATCATAATTTTATTGAATCATTTAAAATTCTTCTAGTTAGAATTTGTTAATTAATAATCGTTTGATTTGGTAACTGTCATCCATTATCATTTTATTTCTTTGTAAATAAATGTAAATACTTAAAATAATCAGTTAGTAATATTAATTTTTTAAGACTAATAGTTTTCTAAATTTTAATTATTTTAACTTCTGCTTATGTCGCTGATAACGTGAGGATAAATAGGCCATATCTTCACAGAAACAGTGATATGGTTTTTTGTATTTTTTTTTTTTTTTTTCAAATTCCACATCACTATCTTATATATACATTTCATATATCTAACAATTGGTGAGGTTTCTCATATTTGTACATTGGAAAATCACATAATGATAAATAACCACAGCAATTAGCATTATCACTAACACCTGATTTTAACATGAGATACTTCCTTATCATAAACTCTCAACAGTATTTTTTACAGATATGGATTAAATACTTTAATAATCAACTAATTATTTAATTAAGTTAATCTTCATATAAATTACTGTTATAATAATAGTAATAATAATAATAAAACTATTACTGTCGTCGAAGATGGTGGTCATGAGGTCTTAGAGGTATTCTAGGCAATCTCTGTATGTGTTCTCTGCCTCTTCCTCCCTCTTCAAGAACAGAGCGGGCTAACAGGTAAGCTTCTGGAGTCCACTTGTTTGAACTAAGAATTTCACGCATGGTACCTTTAAGCCGTGCCAACTGAAAATTTAAAGCAAATTCATTTTCCTTCAAAATATTTAGAAAAATTATCATTTTAATTTAAGGTTTATTTTGATTTTTAAATTAAGTATTTTTTATATTATCTATTACAAATAGTATGGATAAATGAAAAATTTACTGTACCATAAGAGAACGGGCACAAATATTAATAATGAATAATCCACAAATCAATGAAATTTAGCTTCAGCTTAAATTAAAAAAACAACAAACATTAATGTAGTTAATTTGCTGTGTCTGATTTTCTACAATTTCACAATTAAAAGCTTTGTTGCAAAGCTATTTTTGAGTTAATACCAACACCAAAACACGTATGTCTTATTGATAGTTTTGTTTTTTTTTCTTCATTTTGATGGAATTATAAAAATTCTAAACTAATTTTTTGCTGAAAATGGTTTTCCTTAAAAATTTGCAGCAATCAATGGAAACTTGGTTGTAAAATTAAATATGATTAAAAGTTAACCAATAAAACAAAGCTAAAATTCCAATGAAGCTTTAAAGACTATTTTTTAATGATTTGTTACAGAAACTTTAATAGGATTTCTCTTACTTCATCATGAAGTTCTTCATTATCTCTACGCATCTGCTGGATAACATCTTCATACTCTTCAAACTTACGAGCATAAATCAAAGGGAGATCGTAAGCTGAATTTTTTATTTCTCTTGGCATTTGTTGGGTCTCCACTATTGCTTTCTGCCTCCTGCTCTCTAATTCAGTTGCATTTCTACTAAAACAGAAAAAAATAAATAATAAAAGACTGATACTGAACTGTATTAACTTTCATTACAAGGATGGTTTTCTTTTCATATAACTGAAATTATGTTCATCTATGTTGCAAACTAGAAACAGCCATACGTCTCGCTTTGATAATTAAGCATTCTATAATAATTTAACTTTATAAAAGCTGAAAATTTAATTCTTATTCAATAATCTTCCATGATAGCTCTACATCCATAAGACAAGAAACATCAAATCAGGATTGGAAAAAATACCAAAGATTCCAAGAAGACATTTTTTTTATTGCTTTTACTTTCATTTAGTTTCTTGTCTAATTACTGAAGTTTCCTTGATATTAATGATGCAATGTACACAACTAATTTTTCCTTGAATTCTATTTGCTTTGTGAATTTTAGTCTATCTGTTAAAAATGTTTCTGAAAATTTGGATACCTATCTATACTACAGTTCTGATATTTGCATATTTATATTTAAGCTCCTTCCTTAGAGCAGTTTACAAACATCGATCTTTGGAAAAATTATATCAGATTTTAATTGATTAGTTTAATGCAGCCATCTTGATCTGAATGATTACTGTAATGAATTGATATTAGAAAAAAAATTCCTAACATTATTAATTTATATTCGAAATTACATCTGAAACACCTAAACATAGTCTTCACTCAGCATAAAAATTTCTAAGCTGCACTATACAAACACTGACCACACATTCTTTAACATCTGTTAGTTCAAAGAGAACTCAAAACTAATAATCAAGCTATATTTTTAAAATGCTAACGCTTTGATATATTTCACTCAAGAACATTAATAAAAATAGTTTTTATACCTGTACAAAAAATGAGTTCTGTTTTGTAAGTTAACCCAAAATTAAGTTCTGCAATAATGGTTGCATTAAATAGCCAACATAAGATGCTGTTTTGTAACAGCTACTGATGATGACTAAACAACAATTGATCCCTCATTCTATCGCTAAAAGAAAAGTCATAGCCAGACTTATTTTCTGAGTGGGTAATAAAAATACAAAGGCACAGCTGGTCATCGTTTTGCTCACCTCTTTGCAAAACTTTAAATGAAAAGTCATATCTATCTGTTATAAGGTGATTCAGTTAGCACTGTGGCACAAGTGATGTAATAACTTATTAAGATAGCTTTGAAATTTCAGTATGTGGAATCATTAATTCTCAAATCCTACCATTTCTATTTGTGTGTGAAATGTTTGTTGACCCTTTAGGAGAAAAAATGTGATAAAACCCCACTACAAGTCGACCATCACTAATCTGGCAACTGGGACCAGTAGGATTAACAATTTTGCTGGATCACAGAAGGTTTGGTTAGAATACACCTTTATCCAACATTTAACCACCTCGTCCTACCTTTAAAATACCCCGTAAATCAGTATAAGTTGGTTAATAAAGAAAAAAGAAACATTAGATGAAAATCAAGTGAAATTTTAATGAAGCACAGGTAATTCTGTTGAATTTACACGAGAAAGTTCACTGCTGCTTCCAAAGTGAAGCAGCATTCTCTTTATTCACTGGAACCATGGTTGAGGCTAAAAATTAGCAGGTTATAACAATAAATGGAGAAAAACAAATCGGAATGGCTTGCCTGTGTTAGCAAGTGACGCCAAAAGTGTTTATGCAGCAAGCAGCACCACCAAGCAGTAGCGGTAGGTTGGTGTGCAACCTGGGAAATTTGAAATTATGCTATCTGAAATTAGAGCAGGATTAGTGATGGTCGACCTGCAGTCAAATCCTGAAAAAGTGTACTTCATCTCTCTTGCACATCAAACTAGGACTCATAAAAAAATGTCAGGACAATGGATCAAAATAGTGCTAAATTTATGCATTTGAAACAAATTTCCCAAAGAAAGCGATGCAAAACCAAGGTGGGGGGGGGGGTATTTGTGGGTCCTCAAATAAGAAACCTAATGCAAGATTAAAGTTTTAGAAACTAATTAGAAAAAGCAGCATGTGAACCATTCAAAAATGTTTCTCAAAGTTTCTTGAGAAATGAAAAGGCAGAAAACTATTATAATATAGTAAGGGAAGTTATGAAATCTATAGTTAGAGATAAAAATAAATTACAAAGATTTATTTATTACATTTATCAAATTATATTAATTTTTTCAAATGCAATCTTTGTAATTTGAACATTAAATTTATTGATTGTAAAGTTTAAGCAAAATCTACTTAATTTTTAAACTAACAGCACATACATAAAAATATAGCTCACATCGTGTAGGAATGTAACGTAATTGTTTGAATATTAAAATAAATAAAAAATAAATCCATTATTATATATTCATTTCATTTCTACAAAAGATAAAATTTAATAAAATTATTAATCATAAAAATATCTCTTTATAAAAACATTATTATTATAGTCTTTCTTACCTTTTGATTTGTTCTATGAGAGAAGTAAGATACACATTTCGGTTTCTTGATTCCTGCAGAGCTGCCTTTAATTCATTATTTTCATTTTTCAAAATTTCAATCTCTAACGTAACCTCATTACCTATTAACAAAATGGCAGTTAACAATATACAAATTTAAAATAAATGTAATAAGCTAAAATAATCAATAGATAGTCTTAAAAAATTTTCTTAGGTTTCTTTTTCTTATTTTTATGATGTCTTACTAGTTTATAAGACAATACCTGCAAAAATACAATAAAATACAATACCAGCAAAAAAAAAAAAAAAAAAACAACAACACCTAGCAGAACAGCAAAGCTGCTGTTTCAGATGTCTTTAATAGCAATGAGCTCTGGAATCTCCTTTCAATACTACATGCCATTATCAGTTAGAACAGAACTATTGTCGTATCATCAATTATGGATCTGCCACTATACATCATCGAAATTGACGTGGCACCGAAATTAACAACGAATCAACTTTAGTAGCAAGTTCTGCTTTTAACTTGGAGATGTCCACTGTAGATGTATATAAATATATTGCAAGGAATAATATTTTGAAGGCACTATTCTTGAACAACACATCTAGTAGCACAAGTAGTCAGTTATCTCTGCTGATCGCAGGAGGTTTGATAGTGCACCAGCATATTGATGAGATTCTCTCTGCATAATGTTGACTCTGCTGCCTTTACTCTAATACCATTTTCAAGCAGAACAATGGTACCCATACATCAGCCAACCCTTACTGTCCTCCAAATGAGATGGCTGCCCTGTTTTTGTGAGATCTGCGCATGTATGATCGATTAGTCTGGTCAGGCACTTCTGTCTGATTTTATGACAGGACGCCGCCATTACAGTAATCGCTTGTTACTTTGCAAAAGAGCATTGTATTTATAAATAATATATATTTATTTATTTATATAAATACTTTTTGTTAGCAACTGATATTGAAATAATACTAAATAGTTGAGAGAAGTTTTAATTTGGCGTTATCAACATGTCTTTCTCAGTGAAAACAGACGACGGCGTCCATTGTGACAGGAAAACATAATTGATCAGCTACCGGAAGGGCTGCGCAGTTCAAACTTCTGCCGGCCAACTTTCATTTGGAGGACAGTAGTAATGTTAACAATTTTAGCTATCAATGATCTCAGACCTGAATTAAATCAATTCATAGATGAGACATTCTTGAAAGCTATTTTCCAGACCTTAGCCATTCAATTTCTGGGATCTGTGGGGACAACAGAAAATTGCTTGGGCAGCAATATAATTCTGTGATTTTGCAACATTTTTATTACATGTCCATTGTCCCGCATTTCAAGTTTTATGCTAGCTGAATGATTGCTTCTTTGTCAAAGAATGTAAAAAGCAGTGGTTTTAAAGAATGTGCTACTGATTTTGTACTCTTGAAATTTTCAGCATTATATTACAGCAGACGAAAGAAAACTTATTATTTTCTTTTTGTTTAATATAATTTTTTCATAGCAAGCATACAAAGAATGGGATAACAATAGTGCAAATATCCTTTGATTTTTAATTGATCTTTACAACCTCACAAGTTCCAAAAAAATGTAATTAGTTACTTAGGGAAGGATTTTTTTTTTTTTTTTTTTTAAGTATATTTTAGAAAATAATGCTGTAATTCTGGATATCACATTGATTTTCACCAAACAGCTTTTAAAAGGAAATTGAGAGGGTAAATATTTAATGAAACATTAAATGTTTCATAATATTTTTACTCGTTTAAATAGCAAATTAAAGGGCCAACAATCAAAGATTTAAGTAATTAATGAAATCATAGGCTTCTCATTTCTTAAACAAAAGTTCTGGTCATTCGTAAACAGAAAACAAATACACTCATTATTCACCATTTTCAAGTAATAAAAAGAACATTCATAATAACAATGAATCAGATGTAAATTTACAAAAACCACCAAACATTGCTTCTCATTATGAAAGGATAAAAATAAATGTTCATGTGAGATTCTCCATTAATGTTGCTAATTTAACTAATGGAGCGTTGTGATTCCTTACATCAAAGAATACTGTGGCATAAGCAAGAAAAGTTCAAAAATTATGGGTGCACACTGAATACCACACTGTTATACCTATATATTTACAGGCTCAAAAGAAATTTCTAAAACAGAAATAATTACTGATTAAAATACAAAAGTAAGGTCTATCTAGGCAGAAGTGACTATGTCTGAATATTGTAGCACAAGCAGTAAGCTAGGAATTTAGCAAACCTAACTCTACAATGTATTTTTTTTTAATATTTTAAAAATTATTACTTTTTTTTAAATAATATTAAAAAAAAAATCTAAATTAGAAACAAGTAGAGCACTGTCCAAGCAGCAGTCAACCACAATAAACAACAAATAAGAATTTTAAGGCAACAAATGCAGATCACTGGAATCACAGTAGTTTTTTAACCGCTATAAAAATAACATGACAATCTATGGAGCTTAAAAAACATGACAACATAAACAGAGAAAAAAACAAAAACGTATGCAGTGTAAAACCATCCCACAGGACGAATCAGTTCATTTTCAGCGTAAATCAACAATACAAACTGCCTGCTCAATTGAAAGTGGACACCTGTGGTATGGAACAGAAGCTTTATTTATAGCGTGTCTAATAGCGCGTTCTGTGGCCTTTTGCCCTAAGCGCAGCATCCACAAGCCGTGGCATGCTCTCCACTAGTTTCTGATAGCAAGCAACCGGTATTTTTGCCCACTCCTTCAAAGCCCGCACAAGTTGGATGTGTGTTGCGGTCGCATCGGACGCGCACGAATCCGGCGCTTCAATTCATCCCACAGATGTTCAATAGAGTTGAGGTCCGGACTCTGGGCAGGCCACTGAAGTTCCTGAACATTATTCTCTGGAAACCAGGCGCTTACAGGCCTTATGGCATGGCGCATTGACGTGCTGGAACACAAATGGCCCTTCATCGAACTGCGACCACAATGTAGGAAGCATGGAATTGTCTAGAACGTCCAGATACTGTGTGGATGCCATGTTCCCCTCGATCACAACCAATGGACCACGTCCAAACCAGGAGAAACACGACCACACCATCACACCACCACTGCCACTGCCAAACTTCACTGTTGGGACGACACACACAGGTAGCAGCCGCTCTCCTGGCAAACGCCACACCAGGTGCACCCATCCGATCGGTAGAGTGTGAAGTGTGATTCGTCGCTCCACATAATGCTCTTCCAGCGGTCCATCGACCAAGACTGCCGCTCTTTACACCAGGCCACATGACGCTGGGCATTTACAGGGGTGACGTTAGGCTTGTGGGCAGCAGCCCGACCGGTATACCCTAAGGCATGGAGCTCCTGACGAATTGTCATGGTACTGACAGTTATTCCTGTTGCCTGCTGGAAGTCCTACCACCATTGTTCCGCTGAACAGCCCTGATCTGCCGTACCAACTGCTTCAAGGCCCTCCGGTCTCTTATCAGTCAGCATGTAGGCTTGGCCACCTCCATGATGTGTTTCCATTTCATGATAATTGCACCCACGGTCGACTTTGGCAGGTTCAGTGTTGCTCCTATGACTTGCACACTCTGGCTACTAATGTGGCAGCCTATGACTAGTCCACGTTGAAAATCGCTCAGTTGCTTTGATGGTGGCATTTTATCTCAGCATATGGTTAGACACTAAATGACTCCAACTACACATGATCATGTTGTTTTATAATGAATATATTCAAATTATTGCCCAAATTTGCATGGGTTGCTCCACTATGGCAGGTGTCCACTTAGCATATACTTATACTACATAGCAGTCAGTGTAGTATCTAACTTAAATAGCATCACTACTGTCAGGATAAAAGTTACATCTTCATAAATATTTGCGTAAATTTAAAACTCACTTTGTGTCGCTGCAAAGTACTTTGTGATGGCTAAATGTCAAATTTACATTTTCATGCTATTTCTGTTTGTTTCTATTTAGGTTTTCTCACTGACTGAAATTGCTGTTAGGGATGCTGCACTGACTGTAACTTGATCAGACATGATCACTTTCCTGAAGATAGATTTAACATCTGTACCTCTAGGATCCTTACTAAAACAGTTACTTGGATATTTTAGGACTTTACATGATACTTATAGAAAAATAAGAATTGAGAGAACAGAAATATGTTTGAAGAATGTAACTGTGTTATAACAAATTTATAAAATTTTACAAGAAATGACAATTAAATTTCAAACCTGAAGATTTAACATTGTTGTCTTTTTCAAAAGACTCAGATTTTGCATCAATAACTCCATTAAGTAGTGTTGTTGAATCAGTTAGAGTATTTTCAGCATCACATTTCAATTGTTTCACACTTTGGTTTTCTTGTAAAGTGGTGGAAGTTGGGGCTGTACAATAAGAAGGGAATGAAAACAATCACATTAATTCTACTTGTTAGTATGGATTCCAAATATAGATGGTTAAGGAATATTAACATTTAAAATATTAACCAAATGACAATAAAATAATATCCTTACAATGTCTTAATGGCATAACTTGTTTTAAATTTAGAATCCTTGTATGCTGAGAGTCCTACCACTCTACATATGTTAATAGATACATGAATCATTATGCTTTTATAGGGAAAAATTGACCACAATTTTTCAAACTGGAATGTAATTTTAACATATGGGTCATTCTCATGAAACTTGAAGTTTTACTGTCCCTTTAGGATTAAAAAAAAAATAGTAATGAAAAAAATTAACAAAACTGATTTTTATTTTGTAACTTTGGTATTTCTTTAATTGAAAATTGTATCTCTTAACGTAATTTCACAGATTTTAGGTAAAAAAATAAAAATAATAATCCATAGTTACAAAATGTCTGGTAAGTTTCTGAGCCCACTGCAAGTCAGACTATTGTCTTCCAAATGAGAGTTGGCCGGTGGAAGTTTGAACTGCGCAGCCCTTCCGGTAGCTGATCAATTACGTTTTCCTGTCAAAATGGCCGACGGCGTCTGTTCTCACTGAGAAAGTATAGTTAACTTATAATAGGCTAACGTTTAATTATCGGAGAAGTTGTAATGTAGAAAAATACTTGTTTATTTAGAGAATTTCATTTATAAATTATGTCTCTTAGATTTGAGGTTCTGAAAGTATCCCTTCACAGAGGCAAGTATTTCTCTTGCTTGACGACGAAGAATGCGTCCAGGATATTTTTCTCCGCTGACATGTTGATAACGCAAAATAAACCTTCTCTCTAACATTTAGCATTATTTCAATACTAATCGCTAATAATAAATATTTTAATGATTTGTAAATACAATTCCCTTTTGATAAGTAACCAGCGATTAGCAGAAGGGCAGATTCCTGTCAGAAGATCAGACGGAAGTGCCTGACCAGACTAATCGATGCTACATGCGCAGATCTCACAAAAACAGGGCGGCCAACTCTGGTTTGGAGGACTACAGTATTGAGTTTTAAATAAACTAAATCCGATCAGTTTTCTTTGTCTTTTTCCATCAGTCAGGATCCAAATGCAGTTATCCTAATTCATGCAAGTTTACTTAGATGGAAATTCATTATTGGAAAAATTGTTATTCTTTGTTCTTCAAGTGACATAAGTTACTAGTTAGTTTCAATTGAATATATCATAATTCACAAAGCTCTTTAAGAACAAACATAACTAAAACATAACGGGTGGTGTCTTGGAGAACTACAAAAAACTATTTTGGAGTTCCTGTGAGTAGCAAGAAAGAAATAACAGCTGATATGTTTTGATTTGGTGCCAGTGTATTTATTCCTTGTCACGTAAGTTATCATATTAACACCTAAAATGAGTTAATTATTGAACTATAGAAAACAGCAAATGAAAGAATACTGTTGTCATTTTCAATCTCTGTAATTTATTTTCTTACAAATAAGTAAGAAATCTTTCCTGTAGACCTAACAAGCTCAGAAGTCACATAAGTTACTATAATCAAAGTAACTTATGTGACCTCTTGTCATTATAATTTCATTTTTCTATAACACTCCTAATTCTTATTACGAAATCTTATGATTTTTTTTTCTCACTAGCAGAAAAACAGAAGCAATGTAGGGAGAAAGTTAATTTTGATCCAAATAAAATCTGATTCCATTTCTGTAAAACTACTGCCTGTTGTCTGTAAATGTTATAGATTATTAAACAAAAAAAAAAAAAAAAAGGTGAAAATGTTTTAAAATATATTTAAAATATGTGAAAATTTTCTGTTCATTTATTGTTTAGAATGTTTTAATTTTTTTTAGAATTTACAGTAACTATAAAGATATAATTTAGATTAAAAAACTTTGATAGTCTTCGATTTGACTAATATATTTTATTTCTTCTCAAATATTGTATTTTATCGTTATGAGAATTTCCTTACTGCTCTAAGATTGCTTAAGTTAAACGTGTCACATAATGTTACCATTTAAGTAATAGATTTAAAATTTATTATAAAGATTACATTTGTTTCAAATTTTGATTTTGGAAAAAATATATGAACATTCTAAAATATCTGAGTTCTTGTTTTTCTAATTACACACCAATAAAGCCCTGTTTTGATTAAGGTAACTTAAGTTGCTATTTTCTGCAAATAGTTCACTGCTGCTATGAAAAATCTCTTTACCATTACCTATTGACTTTATCTCTACTAAAAATATTCTTATAATGAACAATCAAATTGTTGTTTTTTTTTTCTTTCACAAATCGAATAAGTTTACTGAGAATGACCCCATAGATATACTACAGTAAATTGTTAAGTCAGTTGAGTAAAAACAAATTCGCAAAGTTTGGTGAATTTATGGAGTGCAAGGGAGTAAATCTCCTTAAATTTACAATGTCAACTTTAATATGAGGCTATGTCTGGATATGTTAGTAAGTAATGTACAGAAGAAACTAGGTATTCCTAATATTATACTTCCCATGTCAAGTTGGATGGCAGGACTGAATATTATGATATTTATAACTTTCTACTTCAACAAGTATTTAACAACACAGAAGTGTAGTTTTTGTAGACTCAATGAAATTTGGAAGTTAATATTTGAAAGAATAAATAGCCACTCAATCAAGAATTTTTCATTTAAAGCTGCATTTAAATATCCAAATATTATTAATTTTGATTCACTGATGTTTGAAAGTTTGGCTAAGAAGAAGAAATGGACAGTTGCCAATGACTAAGTTTTGCCATCCAAACTTTCATTAATCAACATTTGTAAGAACATACAGATAGTTGCCTGCATATTTAATTAGGGCAATATAATATATTGCCTTAAAGGTAATTTAGTACTATTTAAATAGTAATAAAAAAAAATTATTAATATTTCACCCTGAATTCTGTGGTGATTTGCCAAAAGGAGTTAAGTCCTGAAACAACATTTCTGGGAAAATGAAAAAGAAAGTTCACAGTTGTGTAATACATAGTGCAGAATGCAAGGTTGTATTTATGTATAGAAGTTGAACGATGTACAGTGGACTTAGATCGGTTTGGCATATCATGGATGCATCTAAAATGGATTGACTGAACATGTTATTTCAAAATTGTGGACTTACCTCCCTTTTGGCAAATCACCACAGAATTATTAATCTGATATTGTGATGAGAATTTTAAGCCATTTCACTTGAATCAGAATTCAAATTTTCAAATTAAACAGTAATAAAATAAACATTGAAAATATATTTAGCAACAAGGCTTAAAAATTTGACATCCTTTTAAAATTAAATTAAAAATGACCTTATTTAAGATCTCCAATTTAAACAAGCTTGATAAAATGTTTTGCAATACTTTGCCTGATACAAAAATTTCAACACCCATAAAGAATGCACCTGATGAAATCTGATCATTACCAAATGTAGTACAGAAGACTGTATAAAAATAATTAAAGTTGTAGTAGAATGTAGAGGGCATTATCAACATGCAGCTCCAGACACAAGTCAATGTAACAGTCAGTAGGGAAGTTATTGGTGATCAGACTCAGTGGATGCCAAGGCATTATGCACAAGGTCATTATCAGTTAGACCTGCAGGAAAGGGGTCATACAGTGGGAATTCAAGAAGATAGTTGGTCTATTTGTTGCCTAAGAAATAATCTCTGTTCACTATAATATGCTGACTTTATGCTAATGGCTGAATGAAGATGAACAACAGGCAGTATCCAATCCACCAGTTGCCTCTGACCACTTACCATCTGGCATGCCTTTAATGGTTTTTGAAGAGTCATGAGTCTAAGAACAGCATCACATTATAATCTTCAAGTCTCGCTTCAGCTTAGGATTTGGTGTCACATAGGTCAGTGTTGAACCCACAACTTAACCATGATCATCATAATAACCATACAGAAAGTGTTTGTTTTGGGTACCATCGGCTATAATAATAGATTACTTCTTATGGCCAGATATACTGGCAGTCCACCAATAAATTAATTAGATTCTGCTGCACCAGTTTCTACCAAATTTTTGATGCACTCCTGATCCTTTTACAGCAGAATAATTCGTGACCCCATTCAGCACACATTATCCAATGAACTCTACAAAGATATAAATATCCATTCTTAACCCACAAGGTTCCCGGATTTATAGTCCATTTGGGATGTAATGGGATCCCAAATGCTTACAACGAGCACAAATATCGGGTAGGTCTATATCACTAATTCAAGGAAGAATGGTGGAACATGGGTATAGTGTCCTTTGGCAATTTGTCTGTTCAATACCTAAGTGAATGTATCACCAACAGAGGTAGGCATAGCGCTTATTGATTACCTGTTATAAATGAACTAAAATTTATTATTTCAAGTGGAGATTTTAATCACGTCTTCATTTCATGTAACTGATTACTCCCACAAAATTTTATTTAAACAGCTTTAATATTTCTGGGTGGTGTAATTTTTGTGTAAGTCTAATTAAAGTTTGCTTGTAAGGTCTAAGCAATTACATCTGGATCCAGACACTTCTTTGTTTATATTTAGCACATAAACAGGTATATTTCCATTGTGTTATGTTTTTATACCATCATATATCTACATCTAATTGTGAGCAGAATAATATGAAATATAAACAAACAAAAAGGTCCTATTGAATTGCTTCTACACAGAAATATGCAGACACTCATTCAGTTTATAGCTTATAGAATTAAGCAATAAGCTTTATGAATAGTTAAAATGTAAATTATTATTATAATATTTAGACATACCTGTACCCGTCTCTGAATCTTTGAGAGACACACTGGAACCCATCACAACTTGAAATTGAAGTTCTTTGAAAGATAAATATATATAAAAAATAGTTTCAGGAATATATTTTTATCATAATTTTACAAATTTCATTATTTTTTTTTATTTTTTTTTTTAGCAAAAGCTATTAACAGTCATTTAAAATTATATGAATTCATAAAATATTTGAAGTAACAACATCATAAAGTAAAACCTCGATTTTTGCTCTTCAGTTCCTCAACTTCATTCTGCAAACTTGACAATACAAGTTGGTGTTGTTCACGAAGAAAACGAAGACTACGTTCTAGACGGAAAATGCGTTGTAAAGGATCAACACTGGAACTACCAATGCCATCTCTGTCATCTTCAGTATCTGCATTGCCTTCTAAAACTCCAGGTTTAGGCGACGAAGGAGGACGAGGTATTGGAGCCATGGGCGGTTGGGATAGAGCTTGTAATCGATCTCGACGGGAAGGTCTGGGAAATCTTGTGCGATCAACTGGATGTCCAGGTCGAGGCCAAGCAGGAATAGGAGTGGATACTGGAGGCAGTGGAGTTGCCAAACGTGGAAGTGGGAAAGCAGTACCACCTTCAACTGCATTCATTAACATTTTTTCTATTTTCACAGAAAACTAATTGTAAATTGATAACTATATAGAATTAGTTTAGATGTCACTTAATTAATTAGTTAAATACTTTCCAGGTAAAAGCATTATGAAGAATTTGTAAAAAATGTAATTCACTTTCACATATCCTAAGCATGACCAACTTTTAATTACATTTTTTAAAAAATAAAACTTCAAATATGATTCAACATTATCAAAGTTTTTTTATAATTTAATGTTCATTCCGGAATCATTATTTCTCTCAAACAGTTAAAATTTGCAATTGTTCTCCCATTTCCAGTTAGCATTTTTAAGATCTGTAACAAAACAAAATAAAGAAATTGTTTAATATGTTATTCTATTCATTAAATTTATCTTTATTGAATAAAATATCATATGAATTACATGATAATACAACAAAAACATTAATAATAGCTATGTAAAAGAATGAAGAACGGCATGGGAAAAAAATTAAAATAAATCTTTGTTAATAAATAAATGAATGAAAGAAAAAAATCATAAGCTGAAATATCAGAAACTCTTGCTGGCAAATGTATTAGACTATAATATGTCTTACACAATTAAAAAATGGTATATTAGTAAATTCTCAAATATTTATTCCATCATTGAAGTTTTAAAAAATGTTTTACATTAACCTAATTCTTCCTTATTAAGGCCTATTCACAGTTTCAGGCATTTCCATACAATACACCTATTAGAATTCAGGAATAAAGCTCCCAAACATACTGATCTACAAGTAACTTTTTGAAGTTGAATTCTTTTGATTTTTGATTGCTGAAATTAACATCTTCTCAAAATCATCTAACAATATTTGCATGTCCCATGATGGCTTATCCCCCCCCCCCCCCCCCCAGCTGTACTCAACACACAACTTGAAGAATTCTTTTGGTTAAAATTCTGAATTTATCATAATCTATATAGTTCAAATAACTCTCTAAGACTCAATCCTGAATTTGCTGTAGCAGCATTAACCATAGTTTCAAGGAAAAGGTAGATTTAGTTTGCAGATCTATTCGTCTGCTTCTTTAGGTTTTGTTATGAAATAGTAAAATTTTGATGCTGGAGTTACCTTTCTTCATAATGTTAAATAAATCCATTCATTGTTGAAGTTATAAATACCAACAATTTAACTTTCCAGCATAATAATTACCTATGCCTACTATACCTAAAGTAATTACCATTAGAAAAAACTTAATACAAATTAGTTTGAACATCAATTCTAGGATTCACAGTTGAATTCACAGTTTTAGAAAGTGTTCTTTTTTTTTTTTTTGATGGTTGGTTTGATGGTGAGCAGTGCCACAATGGCGAAACATAGAACCAAAACTAATAGCTTCTACTAGCTTCTAGCTGGATCAAAGCCCTCTCAATTTTTTTACTTAAAATTTGTAGTTTGCATTCAACTTCGATTATGAATGACTGAAAAACAATTTATTGACCCATTGAACTATGCTTGGCAGTTGTCTACAGTAAGAAATATGGCAGTTGCCAACTTTCGTGCAACCTCTGATAAACGAAGAGCTATTTACATACTTCATACCCACAGTAATAAGATAATCTTTCGAATAAAAACATTGTTTTATCAATAAATTATCTATTTAATGCATTAGAATATTTTAAAAATTATTTTTTATTGTAGCCATGTAAAACACCACATTTGAAGTTGATGGGAAACTGGTGAAAAAAGTGATAGCCATCAAATTACCATCCATGTAAAATCAGCGTAAGATTTTCCTTCTTTCTTTTACATATCACAACTAAACAAACAAAATCTTTATTCAAATGTCCTGTGCTCTCATTATACAATATCAAGAAATCACATCTCTAAACCTCTATAGGAGATGCAAGATTGTAGACAAGGGATAGTACACAGTAGAAAGTCTACAGAGACATCAGAACAATTAATACTATAATGGAGACCATTAATGTGACTAGAGATGCAAAGATATGCCATTGTTAAGATAAGAAAGCTATTGTAAAGCTCAAGAATGGAAATTCATTGTACTGGTTGAGTTTCACTGTGTGCTAGATCAGTCCAAGCCTGAGTAGTCAATAGGAAAAAAAGTATGATAAACCTACTAAGGAAACAACTGAAACATAAAGTGAAGTAACTGAATTTACTGATAAATGCGTCAAAATGAGGAGATGAATATACAGGAAGGGGATATGGAAAAATGGATCTATGACAGCACTCAAAGCAATGTCTGTTAGTACAGAGCAAGAGAGCCCAATTAAATTACACTTTCAAAATTGATAATTCAATATTATGCAGAAAGCAGAATTGAACTGGAACCCATATTGATCAGATTTTATCTTTATAGGAATGTTCAACAACTATTGAAACCTACGAAAAAGTGACTTACTGGAATAGGCTAAAAGCAATTTGACAAGAATCATTAAAAACCATTGTAGTGATTACAATCAAGACAGCTTTCTAATAAAAGAACAATAAGGATATTTATCTGGTAGTTGATAGAGATGAGCTGTTTTTACAAGAGGAAAAAAGTAAAGCTGGACAGCCTTAGGTTCTATTATTTCTGAAGCGAGAAATTATTCATATATTTCATTACCTAAAATTTTAAAATTTCGTATGGATATCTGATTGGCAAAACTGATATCTAAGTAACTTAGATTAATAAACAATATCATCCAAGAATCATAGGTCTGATATATTACATACTATCACAAGAATGTACTCCACTCTTTGCTGTTCTTTGTCCAGATCTTCTAATTGTTCAGTTTCAAGCATCATTAAGCTATGTTCTTGTAAATTATTAATCTAACTTTTTCTTGGCATGCTTTATATTGGTTCCATTCGTAGTGCTCTTTCAAACATAACAAACAGTATCTCTTTTCTGGCATTCACCATACATGCTCTGCTGATAGCATTTGTAGGATGCTGTCATTTTAACATATTGGATCGTTCCAATTAATGACACATTTCTCTTCATTTTTATTTGGAATGGTTGTGCAATAATTAAATACAAACACAACACTGTAGTTCTGGTTAAATACTAATAATGAAGTTCATTAAGGAAACTAAATAGAGAAATGTGGGCAGTACAATTTAGGACAATAATTTAGGTAAACCACATCTATTTTGACATTATGGCAGTGATGGCGAAGAATGAAATAACAATTACAACACAAAAAGGAAGGGAAATATGATAAATTAATGATTTTTTTTAAATTTCTATTTATAGTCACTGTAATCAGGTAATGAGAATAATGGTGCATATTACTTTGGCTGTTGTGTGATTAAGTATCCAACTTGCCAAAATACATAGCTGGCTATATACTAATGACGGGGGTTGATGAATTTTAATGAAAGAATAAAGGAAACAACTGGAGATAAAACCATTCAATACATAAATTGGTACCTACTGAGATGCAATTCAGATATCAACATTGCGAGACCAATGATTTGTGCATCATGGTGGCATCGTTGTATGATGATGCTTTATTCATCGTAATAGTTGGAGTCTCAAATTTGTCAGTGTTTACAAATGAACATATCCAATCTTCTAAAATTTTTATTAAGACAAACAAGAATGAAATTCATAACAAAATCACTATTAAGTTAAGAAATCATATCTGTGAATAAACTAGCATTTAAATTGAATTACACAACAACCGTTATTGGAGTCAGAAATTTTTGGGACTTCGGGGAAATGGTCTTCCATGCTGAATCTAGGAGGCAATACTGGTTTGATTTATTTCAGTGAGACTACTTGCTGCAGCATTCAGTAGGCTATAGGATACAGAAGCACATGGCATCAGAGATGCCAGATTATTATCATAACTAGTTTAGTGTTCTTTGTACTTGGATGACTGATGAGATCACTGAAAGTTCTTTGTGTGAAGACCCATGAAATGTGAAAATGAAATGAAAATAATCTACAAAAATTTCATTTTAAAATTTCACTGAAATATAATAAAGATGTATCTTATATGTATAATTATAAATAGTGCATTATATAAACATCTATGACATATTATTAATGAAAAGGCTTCAAGTGTGCTGATGAAATAAGGAGAGAAAAGAAAATAGGATAAAACACATTTACTTGGTAAAACTGTAGAGGAGCATTACCGAGTTGGGGAACACTGAGTGTTCCATCTTCAGAGGACAGCACAATCATATACGATGAGACAACAAAAACCATATGGTGGTGGTACAGGAAGGACTAATGGTAATGACAGGCACTATACTGGCCAGTTATTGGGATTATGGCTTTAAGCCAAACTATATGATAGGATTCAGCAAGGAGGCAATGGGTTATTCTACTGTGGTGCTTTACTGTACCATCCCATATGTTTTGATCTTGTGTTGTTCTATATGTTTGTGCTGTACCCTGAAGATAGAATATGCATTGTGTACCAAAACAGTTGGGTAATCTGACTGTTTTGAAGTAGTTCTCTGCTTTAATTTTATTAAGTGCATTTTATCCTATTTCTTTTCTTTCTTGATGATATTAATAATTTCAAAAGTTCTGTACAATGATCAAAAATATTCTATTATTATTATTATTATTTTTAGTTATGTAATCTATTGATTTATACTGAAGAGCAAAAGTTACAAACACAAAATAAGATTTCTAAAAAAAAAAATCAAAATGCCTTTCAATGAAACTTTATTCATGATCTTGAACATTATTATGTTATGTAAACATATGCACAAAAAAGAAAAGATTTTAAAAATTTCAGTAGTTAAATTCTGTACAATGACCAAAGTAATGAACTAGAAAAATTTATTACAAGTAATCTTAATAAGGCGTATGATCACATCTGACAATTTAGATATATCGCATCACTTTTTGTATATACAGTAAACCTCCCGATTATCCGCGGGCGGATTATCCACGAACCTCTCCAGCTTCAATTTTTTTTTTAGTGTACAATAAATTACGGAATTAACATAAAATTTTTAAATCTAGAATAAGTAAACTATAAAAGAGGCAGATTTATCGACGTCCAAGTAGGGGATTTTCGTGTTTTGATACGAAAAAACAAAGACCATTATCCGATTTTTTTTGTTAAAAAGTAAGAAATTAAAATAAAGTAATTGTTTATAATGTATGTACTGCCACTTTAATGTAAATAAAACATTATAAAAGCATTTTTCTGTTGATTTTCGCCCTATTTCGGATTATCTGCGATTGCCGCGCCACCCAACTCTGCATATAATCGGGAGTCTACTGTATATTGTTCAAGGATCTCATCTCTATAACTCTAGCCCTTCAAAGTGCCTCTAAAAGATGTGGAGATTCATGTGGTCACTGATCTAAAGAGATCTATGTCCCTAATGTTGATAACTAATATTTAGTACAATGTTCTCTCCATACAAAACTTCATCAGACTGTAGCCTGAATCTTGACTCATCTCTGAAAAGAATTTTCCATCATATATCAGTGTCCCAAATCACATGTTAACAATACCAGTTCAAAAGCACCCTTTGCTTAATTGGGACAAGCAGTCTCAGACTATTCTCCTAGCATAACTGCTTAACTTCATTAAAACGTCTGTTCACCTTGAAATTATCCTTCCAGTGGCATCAGTAACTCAAATGGGAAACTAGCCAATACCTCTGTGATGCTTAGCAGTTATTTGAAGTTAAGTCATCTTGATGTCTTGTGGCATAAGGACATCCTGCAATAGGCCTTATAGCAATGTGCCCTGTATCTTAAAACTATTTTTATAACCTAGATATCACCATTTTTGATACATTCAACTTTTGGGCCAAATTCTATTGACTCAGTCCCAATCTTCACCAAAATCAATAGCATGCCATTGCTAATAAGCTAAATGACATCTATTAGTCTTTTTCTAAAATTTTTTATTTAGCTGGTCTAGAATTAATGATCAAAGTTCCAAAAATGAAAACAACTAGATCTCTGGCAGTAGCTCACAACTTACATCTTACTGGTAGTTTACCAAGTCTTCAACATTTGCTTGTTCAGTCTTTGATGGACCCGTAGTTTCATCTAGGATTTCTCCACAGATGCAGGTCGCAGAGATGCCTCCAACAGTCCCTGTCCTGTGCCTTCCTCCTCCAGGTTCTTCCCAACATCTTGACCAAGGGATCCTCCCATCTCATCGGTGGTCTTCCACGTTTTCTTGTTCAGTATGTTAAAAAAATACATATTTCTGAAAATTTTAGGTTTCGTCCCTAAATATTAAATTATTATTTTTTTATTGGAAAAATGATTTGTAACTTTTGTCCTCTAGTGTATTTTTTTATTAGCACTTTACTTTTGTCATATCTAAAAACAATTGATCTAATAATTATTTATTAGAAATAAGAAATTTGTACTTGCAGGCATTTAAGAAGAGGAGTCAGTAGTAATGTCATGATGTAGCTATAATCTTGATATCATTGATAATAAAATATAGACAATTAATACCGCAAATTGGATGGAGGTCCATTTTCTTAATTTTTGCTTTTAAAGTTTATTACTTATTTTCTTTAACTCTTATATGTTCATTCTTAATATAATAAAATTGGCTGCCACAGTTAAGAAAGCCTCTTTATAACAAGCTTCCAAACTAATTAGAATATTAAAATTCTGGAGGAAAACATTATTTCGAGGGTTTCAAGCCAAAAGGTTCTATGTGCGTTTTGCCTAATTTTTGTCCATAGAACTTTCTGGCACAGAGAAAGCTGAAAGAAGTAAAAGAAGTGAAAATAGAATCTTTTGGAAAATCAGCTGACAGGCTAGAACTAGTTTTTCAAACAAAACCTTCTGGCACATGACAGAAGTCACCAAAATAAACCGTTTAGCACATAGAACTAAAATTTATCAAAAGTGCACATAGAACCTTTTGGCTTGGGACCCTCGATTTGCTTTATGCATTCAAAAGAATATATATATATTTCCTGAAAACTTCAATTGAGAAAAATAATTTTTTGAAAAAGTACTTGATGAAGATTTGGAAATTTGCAAATATCACAAATATTTACTAAAAAAGAAAACAATGTGTGCATTTGTAAGTTAACCCTTCGAATCAATTACACTGAAACTTAGCATGCATGTGTAAAAAATCAAGGTATTGAGCCGGAATATTACACAAATCACCTGGAGTAGGAAAATCCCTCGATCGATCATATATTATTTGTATATGTTAATTAATGTGCCTTACGCCTCCTTCAAATCTAAGCTTTGCAAAACACAAATTTTAGAAGATAAGCTGAGTCTGATGCTACAAAAACTGATTAAAACGAAATAGAATACCAAAAAATTAAAGAACTATGTCTTCTTGGCAATACAATAATGGAAATACTAATGAAATAGTATGTTTTAAAAAAAATATATATATAGATTTTCACTTCTTTTCAATTTGTTATCTAATCACACAAGAGGAAAATCACTTTCTTCCCTTCAAAAAAAAAAAATATCATATGTTCTTCACATTTCTGACATAAAATTACACTAGATAGGAACATATTTTAATATATGAACTAAAATAATTATAATTTTATATATATATTTATTTTTGAAAGGACATAAAAAAGACAAAGAGAAATATATAATTAAAAATTACTCCTCAAAAGTAATGAGAGAGAAAAAAAAAAAAGGTTTTTATAGTTAGTAGAACTGCTGAAGGCTTCACTGCCTAAAAATTGTTTTTGTTAAAGCAGTGAGAATTAACAGAGTGAGAATCTCTTCCCTCCAAAGTGCTCATTTTCTAATTAATTAGAAAAATTAAATTAAAAATAAAATAAAATTAAGCATTTGCTTTCATTCACTATTTTCAAGAATGGATAAAGCATTATCCATTAGAAGCAAGGAAAGGCATTTGGCAATTTTTTAGTTTGTTTATTTTTTGATTAGTTCTTAGTTTACTGAAATACCATAACATACAAGCTTATGTTTGAATCTCATTTTATGTATTTATCTTAAATGAAACTTATACTTGATGAACTACATAGGTTACCCAAGACAACTTCAAAATTCAAAACACTACCTAGTCAGAATACCACTTTAAGATTTTAGAATGCAAAGAATGGTGCTATACTTCTGTAGGTACGTCCCCTCTCCTAGAAAAGATCAATCAATATACTTTCAAAACAGATACTGAAAATTCAACAAAATCACATATTACTTGACCTCCTCAAAACAAACAAACAAATCAAAAACTGACCATAGAAGTTAAAGCAGACAGTTATCTATACTAAAAGAGAAAGATAGTCAAAAATTAAAAAAAAAAAAACCTTAGAGACCGCCATGTATCTTTCATTCTCAGCCATTTCCTCTAAGACAAGAAGTGGCCATAGACCAGAACTTGTATTCTCCCCCATCTCTACAAGTCATAACAGTTCCAATAAGGTATGACTCATTGCCTGTCTTGACTGGTAGAGGTGGTGGCGATTTGGGATGTAGAGTAAAAATGAATATAAGAGCTTCCCCTCCTTTACATTTTTGTATATGGGATCACTAAAAAGTAACTAATAATAAGAAACTGTCTGGCAGCAGATGGCTTTTTTTTTTGTAGTGTAAAAATACAACAATGAAGTGAAAAGCCATCGCGAAAGAGTCAAGTTTAAATTTTTGTTGTCGATTTATGCTTGTGAAAGAAGGAATGAGTTCATACCACATAAGTCAACAAAGTACTGCATTTTGAAGTTTACAATTCCATCATCAAATATTACCCAGCAAAAACCAAGAATCAGACATAAATAGAAATAAAATGACACGAGCAAATACTAACAACAGGCATGTGGCCAATTCTAATATACTAGTTATCGTTGTAACTGGATATGGATTTGATTAAACCATTTCATTATATATATATATATATATATATATATATCAGTATTAGCGTACCATTTGGGTTTTTTTTTCCTTCTGCTTCTTTTGATTGGTCAAGTGGACTCAGTTGTGTTTTGTTTGAGTTGGATGGTTGGGGGTTTGCTTGTCAAAAAAAGAATGGCAATCTTTTTAATATTTCTGTACTTAGATGATTTCAAGCAGTCTTCTGTATGGATTTAATTTTTTTTGTGGTGTAAACTGACACATTTGATGCTATCAAAAACCACAAAAAATAATCTTTGAATCTATTAGCAAAAGACTATTTTAACTTAATTCTGATACAAACCTGTCTTTTAAACATTGGACCATTTAAGGTACCACTTTTTCACCCAGAAAAAAAGTGTAATCACCTGTTCTTACAATCTTGAAACCTGGATGTTCTACTGCCTGCTAAGAGCTTCAATTTCCAATACTTTTCTAGCAGAGGTTAAGAGGGACTTTTAACAGGGAGCATTGCACCCTCCTTTGTTTATGTATTATCTTCTTATCTAAATAAACATCTGAATAAAAATATTCATTATATGTATTCAGATCTGACCTCACAGAAGTAACATATGAAATAACATTTTATTTTAAAATACACCAATAATGCTTTCATGAACTAAGAAGTAAATATATTATTTTTTACATTTCTTCCAATTTAATGCAATGCAAGGCCCATTGAGATGCATTTGGAGTTGCTGTGTCTACAGGAACTCCATAAATAGTTTTCCAATTTTTTCTTTAATGGTCTATAAATTTCCCTCAACAAGAGTATTTCTAGCAAGAAGCATATGATAGTTTAAAATTAATTTCCATTAAGCAATGAAATTCTTTGGCTATTAATGATTTTATTTTTTTCCCCGTGAATATTAATTAAAAGAAATTCTAATACCTGAATAACAAGTGTTGAGAATGATACAGACCTAAGTCACACTTCATCAAAACTGAGTTAAAACATTAGTTGAATAAATGAAAGCTAGAAGAAGCTAGTGTTTAAGTTGTCTAGCATTTGCTCAACTATCAGTTATAAATAAATAAAAAAATAAATAAATAAATAAATAACTCATTTGCTAACATGCTTATCTAGAGAATCATCTAACTTTCCAAGTGATAAAGATTCAATAGGAAATAATGTAAGCTACATCAGGCAAATTATTGTTTTATGAAGTATTATATTTAAAAAATGCCACTTAAATTTAAAGTGAAAATATATGATATTTATAAAACAATAATAATGTAAAACGCTTTAGCAATGTTCCATATTTATATTTAATTACAAATTGTAAAAAAGAAACTTTAGATATTGAATTTAAGACCTTTTTGGGATGCAAAGTTGCAAAGAATGTCCAATGTGATAGTTAGGACATTGTACACAATGGAAACATGACTGAAACGGAGACAAATGTACCAGAAATATATTCTTTTAACAAAGAGAATGCATGAGATAATGTGCTTTACAATGAGAAAACTATCATGTATGTTAAGTTTCTTTTTAATAATAATTCTCTTTCAATAGAGGATTCTAAATTTGAAAAATAATAATTACCTATAATAATACCTAATCATTCATTTTAAATTTTATAAGACCTTAAACAAAAAATAAAAAAGATTACGCTCACTTTGTAAACATATATATATATATATATATATATATATATATATAGACACACACACATACATGTTTGCTGAATCTCTTTTTATAATAATCCCACATGGATTCTCAAAGAAAAGAAAAGTTTCTTAAAGAAAACTTTTTTTTTTCATTTCATCAATATCTAATTTTCAAAGAGTTCTTAATAAGCTAATGAAATTGCTTATAATAGTTTCCCAGTAGATAAACTGCTTGCTGAATCTTAATTATTCATTGATTATTCTTGACGAAAATTGGAATTAAAGACATTGACATAGACGAGTTGTAAATGATATGTATCACTACATGAAATGGAAGATATGAAAACTAACTTATATAATTCCCAGCAAATGATATTTTTAATGTCATGAATTGATTCAAAACAACAAGCATTTATAAGTATTTTCATTCATCACTTTATATCTTTCTGGTGTGAATTCTGCTTAAATACTGCCTGCGACAAATTTTGGATAATCCTCCTATTACTTTAAATAATTACCGTGAAATTTTCCTTACTGAATTCCATTCAGTATCAACTGAAATTTCCTTTAAAACATTTAAGCATTTCAGGACAGCTGATATTAAAATTCAACTAAATTTCAGTTGAGAATATACATGATTAGTTAAACAAAAAATCTTAATGAATAGCAATAATAAACCTGTGTGGCAAAAATACTGCATGATTGTAAAGAAACAACGAAAGCTTGTAAATGGGTATATATTATTTTGTTATTATTATATAACTGAAAGTAGTAGATTATTTGAACAAGTCACATAAAATTTTCAACACTAACAAGATGATGATAACCTGAATTTTCTGCCCGATACGATTCAATCTTTAATTGCAACTGCTTTTTTGAATGATCATACAGTTTTATTTTATCAAACAATTCTACAGTTTAAATGAAATAATAGTTTTGCTTTCAAAACGTAAAACTTGCCTACGTAAAAAATTAGCTGAGTTTGTCTTCCCAACAATTCACAACTAATAATGAAGTCAAATGAGAAATAAATGCAGGATCATTGTATAAAAGAACTTTAAATTACATATAATTTATATTGTGTATATTTTAAATACTATCATATATGTTGTGATAACAAACGGATTTCCAATATTAATTAAATTTAAAACGGAAAAAGCTTTGATTATTTTTCTTCACTTGTCTTATTTGTTTGCTATTTCTTTATTACAAAACACATTAACGGTAAACATAAAATCACTTTTTTTTCAATAGCCTAATTATCAATTACAGCATTGACTATTTTTGGATAAAAGTCATTCCAATGGCTTAAATGATGTCAGTATTTTGCACAAAGTCTGAAATTATCCCCCAACCCCGTTAAATTTCGAAGTTTCATCATACAATTACGGCAGACTATTAAGCATAATGCATTCTTAAGAAATATTGTTAAAAATACTTTTTTACTTCACAAGGAATGATAATAACAGTAGGATTCGGTATTCACAACAAAACAGTAATTACTTTTGATGATATAAACTGTTAATTTTTTTTTAAAGATGTATCTGTTAAATGGACAATCTAAAATTTATGGGGGTCCATGACATTTTTTTTTTACCAATTAAATTACCAACGACTAACATTTCAAAGCTCCAATACAAAAGTATGTTGTTATGAACAATTTAAGTACGTACTGAGATATATAAGATTACAAAAAAAATCAATTTTTCAGAAACTGATCAACCAACTATCGACATCAACCACACCGACCAAATAAATTCCATGATATATATCTATGAAAATGGCTGCATTGAGGTCATCTACTCCTGGTTATATTGATTATAGACAAACATAATTGGTAAGAAGTGCTTTCTATTTCGCACGATCATTACAAGGCTTACGGACGATGACTAGGGAAAAAGTCTATGAGAAAATCGACTCATTTGGATACATTAAGGTTTAGTGCAAATGTTAATTTAACTGGAAATTATCTTAGGATTATAATCATTGTTAAATTTATTATTTTAATTTACCTGGTTTTCAGTTTTTTTCCAACTGATCTCTCAATCTGCAATCTTGAATTGGCATGCGTTAGTTGCTATAGAGCAGTCGGCCGGTAAACGATCCAACCGGATGTGACGTCATTGTACGCAATTGGTTAGGATCTTACTAGAGATGTTATCATCATTGGTTAAAACTTTCTTTAAAAAACTAATTTTTATAGAACTTTCCGATAATTTTCATTGCACTTATTTTAATTCAAAATTAATTTGCAGTTAGATATACAACTCTGCTCTTTTTTCACCAACTTTGTATTTTTTACCATTTACTAAAAGATTTTTGTTGCATTTCAGGATTGTTGTTTTGATGGCGGCTATTTGAAATGGATGATTCTGAAGATATTTAGTATTTCATATTTGCAGGTTGGATTATTTATCTTATACACGAAACTTATTCTTTTATTATTTTATATTTTTTGGGATCATTATCTTAAATTAATTTTATAATTTCCTTTAATGTATTATTAAGGACGAAGTTGCTTAGTGAAGTTTGTTAATGTTCCATTCCGTGGCTCGTTCTGTGCTCGGAGGATGGTCTACATCGATTGAATTTAATCTTAATTTTTTTTCTTCTAAATTTTAAGACATGTTACAAGTATTCAGAGTGAATTATTCGACAATGATTTTTTGTAAAAAGAATTTTTTTAAAGGTTAGTTAAATAATATAAACGTAAGGTAAACTTTTAGTCTTATTTTTGTGGCTTAATAATATGGCTGATATTCATTATCTAATGTTTCGTTTAGGCCCTGAGATGGTTTAATTAATGAGGATCCTATCTAGAATAATTTATTCATAAACTATATGTATGTTTGGAATGATATGGTTAAAAAGAAAAAAAAAAAAAAATCTTGTAATTATGTAGATATTGGAACGCGATTCTGAAGTTATAACTTCTGTATGTTTGTCTTGGATATATTTATTCTTTAAATGATTGAATTGTTTTTAGGAAAAAAAAAGAAGATAATTTCATATTTTTTATGAAACACGTATTTATTTGTTTGCAGAAGCATATTAAATTTTGAAAGGCTTAACGAAATGGAACATAAGAAGCATTTGCATGAATGATGCAAGTATTGGGATTCATTATAATAAAAAATTATCTGTAGCAGTTATTCAAAAATAAAGAAGATACTGCAAATTTCAAATTTAATAAATTCACGAAATTGGAAAATAAAAATTAAACTATCGAACGAAAGCAATCTTTCGAAGACATCGAATGTTATAAAGACATTTATGAAAAATTGCAATCGTAAACCGTTGTATCTTCAAATCCAGTATACTTTTTAAAGGTAGCTAATAGCTGATTTTTAATAGCTAATTGTTATGAAGTAGTTTAAACTATCAAGGAAATCTTAGGGACAAAGAAAATTAGGTTTAGATAAAAGCTATTTTAAAATGTTCGTTATGCGTTATTGAACAGTGAGACTTACGTCAACTTCATATCCTAAATGGAAAAACCAGTTCTAAATTCTTTTATACCTATTTTTTTTTTTTTTGAGAATTTACATTTAATTTCATAAACCTATTTTAATCCATAACCATTAGTATTTCATATTTGCAGGCTGGATTATTTATCTTATACACGAAACTTATTCTTTTATTATTTTATATTTTTTGGGATCATTATCTTAAATTAATTTTATAATTTCCTTTATATCTTAGGAATACTTTTAAGATTAAAGTTTAATTCTTACAAAAGAAGAAAAAATGTAATCAACTAAGAAAATTTTGTGTTTTTATTTATAACATTAGTAAGAATAATTTTGATTTACTGATTTCGTGTTCCTGTAAATTTTTAATCTTTTCAATGTAAGTGACTTATTTTATGATGGTTTATTTATTTATTTATTTATTTATTTATTTATTATACAAAATAGGGAATGATAAACTCTAATCGTGAAGCATCATGGGTGATGATCCTGCAGCCAGAACAGCGTCAGAAGGATTTAATTTAGATAATACCACTCCAAGAGGAGAAACACAAACTGATGGAAAACAAGCATCGCCTGTTGTTCTTCAAAAGCTCTCTCCACTGCGTCCCACTTACAGTTTTCCTGGTTCAGTTGCAAATAGCGACTTGTATCCTAAATTCCGTTTTATAACAGAAGATATGATGAATGAAATGATGAAAGAGGCAAAACGTGCCAGCAAAGGCATACATACCAAAAAGGATGCCATTGATATGATGCTTGGCAGAGATCTATCAAGAGCACAATTTGATAAATGTGTCAAACAAATAAAGTGGTTTTGGTTTGAAATTGAAGACTACTTAAGAGAAATTGAAACAGTCTACAATGAAGGTTTGTAAGATTTGACTTTCTTTTTGGGAAACTTGATTTAATTAATAGGCCTAAATTTCTAATATTTCAGTTTTATTAAGATTTGTCCCCCTTACATATTATATAAATTTTGTTTTTAACAGTCTAAAATTAAACCATTGTTAATCCCTAGGAAAATGACTTAACATACTAGAAATGTATTAGTGTACTATTAAATCATGAAAATCAGTATAATCTAGGAAGTTGCTTTGGTCCTTATGTCAAAAGGTGATTATCCAAATCAAAGATAATGCTTTCAAAAGTATTTTATTCTCTGCTTGGATAGTTCGCAAAATAAGTTATTGGACTATCATTTGTGGTCAGTAAACAAGCTATTTATTGTCAACATGATTACTTCAGAACTGTACATCAAAAATTGCTACATCATTTCAACTTGATACAAGGTGGTTGGTATTTTTTGGAAATTTGAAATCAATTTTCCAATCAAAAAAATAATATTTTCCTGGTAATTTCTGCAAGAAAATTCTAATCAATAATAATAATTATTATTATTATGGACAAGCTAAGAACATTGCAAATTAACTTCCTTTGGTGACATCTTGAAAAAGTAAAAGTCTACATCTGAGTCAATTCAACCAGCATTTTGTAATGCTTGTCTTCAAATTTGAATGAAATTCAGTATACTTAACATTTTTAAGTATAAAAGCTTCAAATTTCAAAATCTTAAATGTAATTGAAAGAAGTTAACTATACAGCTTTTTGAAAAAAGAAAAAAAAATCAAATTATTTTGTACCTTAACCAGTAATGATAGTACAAATATTTCATCCTCATTTATCTCATTGAATAGTTGCAATGGATGTTGTTTACAATACTTAGTAATATTGGGAGAATGGAATTGAAAATAGATATGTATGCAGGATGTTTCTTAAAGGTAGCGAAGACTGTCGATGATAGATTCTACAAAGAAAATTAGTAAAAAATATTCAATAAACAGAAATGCATCGTTTTCTAAGTCCTTATGTTCACAACAGATATCTGATGACATGAAAGATGAACAATTTGCTGTATAATTGTTTGTTTCTTTCAATATATAGCCAGCATCCATGCTTATGGTGAATGGTGCATTAGTAGTCATTGTTGCAAGCTTTCACCAAAGTTTATTGTGAATGTGGTTGAAATGTGTTTATTATTGAATTCCACAGAAAAAACTGCTTTCTTTCGTTTTTTTTTTTGTATGTATATAGTTGTGTACCTGCTAGGTGATTTTACTGATTTTTCTTTGTAGAACCTGTCTCTGACGTTTGCTGACACCTTTAAAAATCACCCGGTATATTATAGATATACAATATAATCCATTTTTTTCCATTGTAAAATGCCTGCATTTACTGGAAAGTGGCTTCACAATATGAATTTTAAAATTCTGTCAGCTTTCAAACAACTGTTCTGCTTTAGTTTGTCAATAATTTAAGAGATGTGGACAGTGTTGGTCAGGTTTTTTATTATTGCCAGCCAGTGAACTAATATTGTTAAAAAAGATTATTACTGTTGGCATAATTTGATCATGAATCCAGATTCACAGATTTTCACCTTTTGAAGTTTAACTTAATTTAAGCATTCAGTTGTCAAAATACTCAGATTAATCTAAAATCATCTGCATCTTATTATCAGCATATTAGTATCCAATTGATTTTTTCCCCTCAAGTTCTGATAGCTTACATTTAATCAAGCATTGAAATAGTTATCATAAAAGTATCCAAACATCCCTTGTTTCTAGAATTCAGTGGCAGTATGATCGTCATTAATAATGTAGTGGTTCAGACTTTGCTACCATGATAGCTTACACTCTGCTGGGAAGACTTATGTTTCAAATATTCAAACATTGCTGTATAAACTTGCCACCCTTAGCTTTCACAAAACTTCAGTGGAGAAGTTGGTCTGAGATATAGTCTGCATTCCAACTTGTCCTTCATATGTTCAAAGAAATTAAAATTGAACTCCATACAAGCCAGTCAAGTTAACCAATAATCATTTGTTGATCAACTTCGTCGATCATTTGTAGATTGGAAGAAAATTTATACACCCTACATTTTTTATTTTAATTTTTAGAAATCTTTTAAATCAGTATAATTGAATATAAAATCCAAAAAGAAAAAATAAATACTGTTTTAAGAACTTGTCCATCTACAGAAATTTTCAGTGCATGAGAATGCTTAATACAAACTGTAGCCATGCATTCAGTTTGCATCTGCCTGTTTTAAATATTATAATTATATTTAAAATGTAAGATTTCATATAAATTTTGGTTGTCTCCACTATAAACACAAGCAGTACACACATACACATGCTCTGTTTTGATAGAAAATTGTGCATTTACTTCAGTGCTGTCAGTTCAGCGCTGAAAGAGGGATGTATAAGCTATAGCTTATCCCAAAGCTCTGATGAGATTCAAATCAGGAATGTTGTGATCAAGCCATTGTACCCTGCCATGTACGCTGTTTTCTCAATCATGCTTAGAATTCAGGCGTTATGGGATGGATCATTAATGTTGCAACATATGTAGCATTAATTTTCCCTAGACTTGTCAGAGTTGTCCAGAACATCAGAGCCACTGAGGATTTCTTATACTTTTTATATCTTATTATTTCCAATAGTTTGCATCATTTCCCTGGTTTTTTTTTTTTTTTTTTTTTTTATTTGGTTTCTTAATATTTTTGAGAGGATAGTGTGTATGTAACCCAAATAATAAAATTGCTCAGAGTAAAAAATAAAACTCAGCTTATTGTAGATAGTCTTAATTGACCAAATATTAAAATTAGTTTTTTTGCTTCATGGCTGTTCTCAACCAATTGTTAGACAATTCACAAATTATGTAGCTTGTTAACATTTTTTTTAAAAATATCAAAAAGCCATCATGCGCAATATACTACATTTCTTTTGCAAATATTTTAAATAACTATTAATGTTATAAATATTTAATTTTAATATTTCGTCGCTAATTTCACGAACTGGCAAATCGAAAATTTGTCAACTTTCAATTCATGTGCCATTGGTACTTATGGGAGGTGTACTTTCACTTCACTAAGGCACGAATTGGCAACAATTCCCTCCTGTGACATTTAGTATACATATTAAGTACTTTTAAAAACCACCTTTTCTTCATAGATGATTTTCTCTTAATTATCGAATTGCAGATTCGCCAGTTCGTGAAATTAGCGACGATTTGTTTGTTATAATTTAAAACAAGCTGAGGAAAAGTGATAGTTATATTGAAAGATGGAGATAAAAATGCAGACACTGTAAAAGAATAATGTTAGTGTGCCTAAGTTTTGTATAACTGCGTGAAAAACATTTATGAGGCGGAAGTCAACTTGGACGATTTGTAGGTCTAAGTTCAGATCGTTCTGTAAGTGTTAAAAATACAGCTAAAAATATGAAATAGGACAGTTTAAATAG